>JARFXV010001466.1:0-485793 GCA_031761425.1 Cosmopolites sordidus | reverse complement strand
GTGTTCTACGTTGGTCACTCGCCAGTCGGTAGGTTTCCTGATAGACTTATGGGTAGGCACATAACCAAGGGTTTATAGCCCGAGGGGGGTGCTGGCCTGGATTTGTCGGAAGCTGATGACCGTGGTTCAGAACCCACGTTAAGCTGTAGGTCCAGTCGCTAAATAGCCTAGTTGCTGATGCGCCTCTAACCAAAACACTTTACTTTTACTTTATATATATATATATATATATATATATATATATATATATATATATATATATATATATATATATATATATATATATAAATATATATATATATATATATATATATATATATATATATATATATATAAATATATATATATATATATATATATATATATTATATATATATAAATATATAAATTAGATTAACAGTGCACGTAGAAGTATTTTTATTAAAAATTCATGCTATCTAAATATTTCGTTTTGGAAATCGATCGTCAAAAATTTCGATTTTGAAGAAATCATTCATATAATTCAACAAAAAAAACTAGGTTGATTTCTGTTTCGTTTACAATATTGTTACAAATAAAACAATCAATTAACAATAACTGAAATAATCAATCCATTACTAAATACCGATTCTCCTGAAAACAATAAAAACAATTCTTCAATCAATAGACCCTTCAACCTTATCACTTAATCCTTACGAAAAAAATTACTACATTACCACTACACAGAAAGTAAATTATAAATAACCACCTTACATACATATACTATGTTTATTATCCATATCTATATACTACAGCAACTAATATTCACTTAATACAGTGTAATTTGTCAAAGCATCTTCATGTACAAAGGTTAACACCATCTGCTGTGTGCTAAATGTTATCAACACATGTAAGTTTTGTCACAAAAAACCTTTGCGCAGCTTTTCTGTTTTTGGGTAAGTAAAGCACAAATTCCAGCGGCTGTTGAGCAGAAATGTTATTAAATTCCCTTCAAAAACCACGTATCTGGGTGAAAGATTATTAAACAGTTTTGAAACAGATATTGCTGTAAGCTAATAATTAGATCCTCAACTTAATTCTCCGCCCGTGCATTTCGTGGACTGCTGAACCTATTCGAATCAGCTTTTTTCCACGTAGAGTTATATTAAAGTGCCATCTACCAGCTTCAAAACGAGGTATAACATACGAGCCTACAAAGAATATAGCTTGAAAAATCAGATGTAGACGTGAGGTTCTAGCAATTCCGAACTAGAAAGTATAACTTAAATGATGCAGAATATCTAGGTCAGCAGAAAATTGTAGGATGAAGCTGGACCTACATATGCAGAGCTCGGTCGAAAAGGTCTCGGAGTAACAGCACCAGTCACTTCTAAATGAGAAACTCAAAAGGATAGTCGTTGGGTCTTACATGAACTCACAGATGAGACCAACAGCAGACGCTTTGATGTTGTTGTGTCATTGGACCCCAAAATCAAGAAAAAGAACTTCCTGCTTATGATTGTAACCTGTGGCGAAAAGTGGATCCCCTACGATAACCCACGGAGGATCAGCTGGGCGTTGTGCATTATGAGTTGCCCCAATATAATTAGAACGATTACTACTGACTGTCATCAGCAGCAACTGTCATATTTAGGACAACGCACGGCCACAGACAGGAAAAAGAACTATGGAAACGATCACCGAGTTAGACTAACAGATTTTATCGCAGATGCCGTTTACTCCAGACTTGGCCCCTTCGAATTTGCATCTCTTGGGATCTCTACAACATCACCCAATTGATAATCAGTTTACATCTTGACGAAAAATGTAAAGTGGCTTGACGAAATCGTATAAAGCCTCAATAATAACGTAATCATACCAAAATCGCCAAGTTTTTTTCGATCTGAAATTCGACAGCTGCCTGAACAGTGGCGAAACTGTATAGAACATTATGGAAATTTCTTCGAAGATTAAATGAGTATTACTTTTTTAATAAATAAAGGAGATTGATTGGGAAGGAGCAATGGTGATACCCAGAGACAGAGAGAAGTGGAGAAGATTCCACTAAGGGGGCTGATGGATAGCCTAAACCTCTACACCCAGGAGGGTAGAAGAAGTAAAGACTAAGTAAGTAAGATAAATAATGGTTGAAGGCCAATTAAATTGAGGACCCAATACTTACTTTTCTTGCCAGAAGCACAAATCTGATTGTTAGCAAGGATGTAAATTACACCCAGATATCCGATAACATTTTAATTTTTGTTCTGAATTAATCCAATTATAAGTTCCTTAATTATGATAAAATCAAAGCTTATCAATTGATCATATCATAATTGTGGAACGTATTTCCATTCTTTAATTAAAATACTATCAAGTAAAATGCAAGAATTAGAAACAAACACAAATGGAAAATGTTAACTGTACAAGGAAGGACCATAAAAAATTAAAATTATGTGTACTATAAAAAATAGTACCTTACTTGGTCGTATACTTAACCCAGAATGGAAAACGAACACCTAACGCATCTAATGAAAAGCTTTGTCGTTTTACAGCAGCAAAAAAACGAGTTAAATCCAACTAGCTACTCACGAGAATTTCGTCTTAGGTCAGGCGATGTAAATTAAATTAAGTCGTCTATTCCGTTCTAATGATTTTAGCTTTTCCTTTTGCAGCCAAGTGGATTTGATATTTTGCTTTAATCTTTTGTCGTTCTATAATTGCAAAATTCAAAATGATTATTATGACAATGACTTCGTTCCGTTAAACGTGTAATCAAATAATAGTTTTGTGGATTAATTTAATTGAAAGGATATTCTGCAAAACAGTTTTCACACAATATGAACTGGTTGAATGATGAATGAATGAATGATGATAACAACATATGGCAATTATGGATTATATCTGTAAAAAAACACCTATTCAAATTGAACATTTTAAGGAAAATAATTTAGATATGTTCTATATAAATTTTCTATAAATATATATCTTCTAACTGAAACAGAAAATACTATATGTATGTGTGTATATCTGTGTGTTAATATGTGTTATTCGGATCGTTTGAGAACTGTTCATTCTGGACGACGTTTCATCAAAATCTCATTTTCAAGTCGTTGCTCTCTTGTTGGTCAGCTTCCAACTACTTCATCAGTTCGAAAATGGTCAGGAAACGTGCAAAGAAAATGGCAAATAAAATTTTGGCTAAATATTGTCAAGAATGAAAAACTTCTCAAACGAACAGATTGACAATCCGAAAAAAAAACACAACATATATATATATATATATATATATATATATATATATATATATATATATATATATATATATATATATATATATATATATATATTGTCTCATCTATCCATCTTGATTTTGCCCTGTCTCCTCTCCTCTTGCGTTCTATGCCGCTTTGCAGTAGTTTTCATAGGATTCTCATCTCATTTTGTGGGAATTTTTATGACATCTAAATCATTATAAAGCTGCTCCAAAACCTGTTTAGTTCTTTTCCTGCCATTTCTCGACAACTTTTATCTCCAAATATCTTTCCCAGTAAGTTTTTCTCCCATATTCCCAAGGTTCTCTTCTCAACCGCTCCCAATACCCATACCTCACTTGTAAATATACCTATTGATCTTAAAACTGTTTTCCAGATTCTTATATTTAGATTGCGAGATAATACCACTTTACTATGAACCTATTAGTTTTAATAATTAAAAAGGAACATGCCTATTTTATGTATGCCACTTTCTGAAGTGATTATATTTCACTGCTTTCTATACAAAAAAAATACTTTCTATGTAAACATCATGAGAGTTTCTGTTACTACCACAAATACTGCTGGACCAAAATCAGACCCTGGCAAAAATCATATCTCATGACCTAAAGATTCCTCTAACTTTTAACATAACTTGCCAAGCCCCCTTATCAGATCTTCTTGTTGCTTATATTTATACATGGAAAGTTAGTAACTTTTTAACATCATTCTGATATATTGTCGCAATCCTTAGAAGATATTGAGATGTTTCTATCCAAATTATCTTCTGGTCCCACACAATGAAGCTTTATCAGACTTTTCCAAAAAATTCCAAGTTTTTTAACCATTCACAGCTGATGAAACATAATATTCTTGTTAAAAGTTTGATAGGAATTAACTTTCACCTTAGAGTTTCTGTTGCAATTTCTTCTTGTTCGTTATAAGATGCATCCAGATAATCCAACTGTTCACCATTATATGAAAGTCTACTCTAATCTGCACCCAGTAATTTCAAATAATGGTAATATTATAAACATTAGACATTTAGAACATCCAGAAATGTAGACTTTTAGAACATCCAAAGGGCGACAAAGTTAGTGGAAGTAAAACGAATCATAAGACAAAGAAACTCTCTGAGACCATCATTATTCAACATGATAATGAACCAAATAATATAAAAAGTCTATATAAGATAAAAATAATCTGTAGACAAAGCAGTACTTATTATGAGTAGTGAAGACGATTTTGAAACTTCACGTTTAATATCTGAAATATTCAAATATCTGAAAAAACTAAATGAGTAGTAAGGAGCAAAAATCCACTAAGATGCAAACTTGAATTTGAAAACATTCATTGAGGCACTGATGTTCTTTAATTATCTATTAATAGAGATCACTAACGAACGAACGAAATATTCTTCTTCTTCCTGTGGTGCTGCAGCCATTAGTATGCCTTGATCTCCTCAACCTACGCCTCCAACGAGATCAACATATTGAATCAATCGAATATAAAGATGTATACGATGCGTCCAACTGGCAATACTTTTGGCTTCCTCTTTGAAAGGGAGATAGGCCATCATCTGATGACCTTCAGTAAGAGTTTGAACTCCCTGAGTCACTTGGTGATCCCTAACAATTCTTTTTGCAAACCGGATTTTTCGAGAGCGTTCTGAAATTGAGTGAAAACAATTTCGACCAGTGTGCTATCAAGTTTTGTGGACGCGAAAGAGGTCAGAATGATCAGAGAAGAGTTGAATTTTACTCACATAACCGTTCATCTGATTTTGATCAATAAATTAGGTATGAAAAAAATATGAGCGAAAATGGTTCCGAAAAACCTTTCGCAGAATGAAAAAGACCGCAGGAAGAAAATTTGTCTTGACTTTTTGGAGCAAATTGAAAAGTATCCTCTCTTTCTATAATGTGTCATTACTGGTGACAAGTCTTGGATTTTTTAATACCACCCGGAAACAAAGCACCAGAGCCAGGAAAGGCAGATTCCAACCTTACCACGAAGTACTCGACCTGACGCATAGATGGCAGTTGTTTAAAAAGAATGGCTATGGAAAAAGTACCAAGTTTATAAAGCTTAAGTTTGAAGTTTAACGACGTTACGTTACGTTAGTATTGGTTTGGCAGCGATTAATAGTGAACAGTCAGAGTTCCGTCTATAGGCTCTTTTGGCGTCAGTTTTTTTTGGATGTGCGTGAGATAATATTGATTATGTTCAAAAAGGAAAAACAATGAAGGGTGAGTATTGTTGCGAATTTATTGCAGCGTTTGAGTAATGAAATAAAAAAAGGCTGCATTTGGCGAAAAAGAATGTTTTGTTTCATCAAGACAATGCACCAGTTTACACATCCGCAGTCGCAATGGCCAAAATCAAAGAGTTTCTTCGCTTTGCCCCCGCCGGCAGCGGCGGCGGCGGCGGCTGGAGATCTAGCGCTTTTCGGTTTAGGAGCCTTGGGTTTCTTGGTAGGGCCGGCTTTGTTTGATTTCTTCGCTTTCGACGGAGATTTAAAGTTCGAATTGCTTCCTCACGCAGCATATTCGCCAAATTTAGCCCCGTCGGATTATTTTCTGTTTCTAAAGTTGAAAAAATGGCTCGCTCAATGGTAAAAGATTTGATGATTATAATGGTTATTTTGAGAAGCTCGACGATTTTCACTATAAACAGGGAATCGAAGCTATTGGACATCGCTGGGAAAAATATATCGAGCTAAAAGGAAATTATGTAGAGAAACAAAGATTTTTCCCAAGTTCTTTGTGTTTTCTTTGTTAGGTCGGGTACTTCTGGGGGTACAGTCGTACTAGAATAATGTAACATACAAAATGTAAACGGTTGGATTGACACAAAAAGAAAAGCCTGGAAAAGCACATACAAAAAATAGAACCAGAATTAAAAGATGACTGGATAGATGTTTAAAAACAACAGAAACAAAATAAGAGTCCTATAAACAGCAGAAATCCTAGTCAAACTAAAAAGAAGGTAACACTACAATTAAAAGTAGAATCAAGATATAAAAGCTATCTCCAAAAAACATAATTACACCATTATTAGTTTTAACCAAACTGTTTGAGCCTAGTGCACAGACTAAAATAAAATTATAATGTTGAGCCAATAAAAAAAAAATATTATTTTTAACTGGCGCTCATTTCTTTCATTGATAAAAGTATTGTGATAAAATATATCATAAATGAATCACAATATTACATTTTTCCACAATATTTGCATTTTAAAGATTAAATCCAAATAATTATTTTTATTTACTATTCTCATTAGTAAAAAAATAGTTATGGCTGTTCATGTACACATTTTAACTATCCAATGTATTATCTAAATAAAATTAAAGTATTATAAACAATTTTCTTCATTCTAAATTATAAAACTGTGCAATTCACATGAAGCAATTTAAGAGGTGAACACGCATTAAGTATAGTGCTTTATAAGACTAGACATATCAATTAAAATTAAGAATGAATTTAAATAAGTTCTTGTAAATAGAAGATACATGAAAAATTATCATGCATAAAGAGTTACAGGAATATTAAGAAGTGGAAAGTCAAAACAGACGTCACTTATAAAACAACATAACTTTACCTTTAATGGAAAAATTCATATGAAATATATGTTGCAATGTAATAATAAAAAAATCAATATAAACTGAAAAAACTAATAAAAAATATTAAGTGAATGAAAAATAAATAAATACAAACCAACTGATCAAAATAGTAAGGTAAGAAATCTGTCAAAGTAAGTTACCATCATTTTAATCGGTTTATTGGTTCAAAAATGAAACTAAATATACGATAAAAAGCGGCATAGACTTACTTGTATCAATATTTCTTTGTAAATGTGTGGCAATACGATGTCTAGCATCGTTATATTCTAAATGCAATCCAAGTCGCAAAATTGTTGGGTTCTTCTCTATGAGCTGTGTTATTTCCATTTCTATTTTATTACCCAGTATTTGTGTTCTCTGAAAAGAAAAACATCACATATTAAAAATATCATCTGAGAATAAAAATCTCATATTAGAAAAAATGATTAAAGGACTTAGAAACTTAATATGAATAAAACTGTTAATGTGGATAAACCAAATGCATCTAAAAAGAAAATAAAGTAAAATATAGGATGATTTTTTAGTGTGTTCGAACTTTAAATTCAAATAAAATGACAACCAAATAAGATGTCTGGAAACTATTTACTTTATGTGAAATAACATTCAATATGATTAATGTAGGAAAGCAATTCCGGTCAAATGTCCGCCGCAGCTACGTCTGACAAAGCTCATTCCGCCAATCCACTTTCCGACCAATTTTTCAATTGGGATTTTATGTCCACATTTGTTTGAGTTATGTTGACTTCCAAGGCGCCAATAGTTGGTGGTTTATCAGCATAGACCAAACATTTAACATAACCTCAAATAAAAATAATGTAAAGGCATTAAGTCAGAAGATCTTGGTGGCCAATTAACAAGGTTCGTTCCTTGAAATAATTTTGTCACCGAATTGTTCCCTCAATAAATCGATTGTTGCGTTAACTGTATGACATGTGGAGCCATCCTGTTGGAATCACATCTCCTCCTGATCAATACCAGTCAACATTTTCGACGCAATCGAATAACAAGCATTTTGGATCCTCATTAACACTACCAGCAACAGCGGTGATATTTTCTTCGAAACGCACAATTTTTTGTCTTGTTTTTGTTTTAATATAGAGCAGCGTGAAATGCATTCGGAATGTTTCCATAATTCGGCGAATACATCACTCGGTTGGGCGAATAAAATTGGCACAATAAAAGACTCTATAAGTCTAGTCTGGCGCACAGAACACTGATTCTAATGCGATGATATGATGTTAAACGTTCAATGATGATTTGCCAGACATTTGATATGCCATGATGATTGACATGAGATTTAACCTGGTGATTTGATACCAACCCATATCGGAAGTTCAGACATGCTAAATAAGCACCCTTTAACTTTTTCTTCTTCAATACCAACGTATAAACGTTTCAGTGCACATTGAAAAGGGAGATT
This sequence comes from Cosmopolites sordidus, assembly GCA_031761425.1. Lineage (NCBI taxonomy): Eukaryota > Metazoa > Arthropoda > Insecta > Coleoptera > Curculionidae > Cosmopolites > Cosmopolites sordidus. The sequence goes on along the minus strand of JARFXV010001466.1, from coordinate 477,542 downwards.
ATTTAGATTTAATTCTACATTAAAATGAAATTAGAAATCAATCTGTTGGACCTCGAGGAAAAAAACTACCAGAAAATTAAAATACTTTAATTTATTGGAAATATGGCCTTTATAACATTATTACGTAGAGATTTTTTTATTAATGATATTAAAATGACTGATTACCTCATTTCCGGCTATTTCAATTCCAAAAATGTCCTTACAATAAAACCTTTTCGCTTATTTCGACTGTTTAATGGGAGAAAATACTCAGTTTACCAATTTGAGACGATTATTTTCAATATTAACAGACCTAATCTACCGACAACCACTTTCCGATTGCTTTCAGTTGACCCCGGGCAACAAGATTATATACAGTAGACAGGGCCAAAAAATCGACTATTTTTTTTGAAAGAGATACCCAAAATATTATTTATGATGACAAAAAAAAATTATTGTGAAAGTTAGAGCCCTTAATACTTATATTATGACGTGTATCATCGCGACTTTCGGTTTTTTAATAACAATCGCACCTTTCCTCCAAAACTTCTAAACCATCAATTTGAAAAATGTCGCCAATACATATTCTTGAAGGGAATTGAATTCTCCACAAAAAAGATCTCATAATAAATTTACGTCAAACAAGCCGTTTACATGTAATCGTGCCTTGACCAAATGTTTTTACAATTTTACTTTTCAAATTTGAAATTTTGAATTAATGAACGAATCAATATTTGCCATTTGGAAGAAACCATAAATGACAATGGTGAAAGATTAGTGAATCTTTGTGAGCAGTTCGATTTGAGAATAACTAACACCTTTTACGCTCACAAAGATATACATAAATACACTTGGTACCAACAGACAAGAGGACTAAAATCGATTATTGACTATCTCATTGCCCGACAAAACTCCCAAATTAAAATACAAGACGTTAGGGTAAAGAGAGGTGCCGAGTGTGGATCTGATCACCGCTTACTGGTGGCAAAGATACACATTCCCTTTTTAACATCTTTTCAATCGACCACCAGCAGTCTCACTGAGAATAGATTGACAACGACAAAATATAACTTACAAAGTTTTGAACATGAAAGTACTAAATATTTATATCTTAGAAGACTGGATCAAAAACTAATTGAAACTCAACGAACAATAGAAGAAGAGTACGAACATATAAAAGCTTGTATTCTTGGGGCTGCGGACGAATCTGTCGGAAAAATACGGATGAATAACAAACCTGACTGGTGGGATGATAAAATAGAACAACAAATTAAAGAAAAGAAACAACTCTACCAGAAACTCCTTCAAAAGAACGATGATGCGACGAGACAAAAATACAAAAGAGCAAATAGGGAGGTTAAAAACGAAGTCCTAAAGAGAAAGAATCAGTCTTGGGAGAAAAAATGTGAGTACATAGAACAACAATTAGGAGGAACCCGAAGCTCAGAAGCCTGGAAGACCATAAAGTCGGTAAAAACATCAAAAAAACAAATACCTAACTTAGGGGGCATAACAAATGAAGACTGGGTACACCACTTTAAAGACCTTTTGGAAGAGAGACGTGAAAATTTTCTAGGAAAACAACACCAAATAAATAATCTAACTCCTATAGATCTCCAACTAAAAGAAGTGCAACAAGCTGTGAAAGACACAAAAATAAAAAAATCCCCTGGACCTGGAGTGATCCACCCGGAATTCATAAGGTATGGACCCGAAAAACTTTTAAGAATGTTGAAGAATATGTTTCAACGATGCCTGAATGGGGAAGAAACGCCGATCGAATGGAGAACATCATATATATCAACCATTCACAAAAAAGGCTCAAAAAATGATCCTAAGAATTATCGAGGTATAGCGGTAATCCCAACAATAGGAAGAATATATTCCCGAATCCTTAGAAATGAAATAGAAGAAGACATCAATGATAAACAAGCGGAAGAACAAGCCGGTTTCCGGGCAGGGAGATCCACCACAGACAACCTTTTCACTCTAAAAATAGCCCTAGAAAAACGAACCCAGCGAAACAGGGAGACGCATATAGCTTTCATAGACCTACAAAAAGCTTATGACAGTATACCAGTATCGAAATTATGGGAAGCAATGGAAACTCTCAAGATTAGACCAACATTGATTCGGGCCGTCCAACTTTACTATGAACAGAATTCTGCGGTTATTAAAATTGGAACATCACTATCTGAATCATTCAATACAACAAAGGGGCTAAGACAAGGATGTTGTCTATCTCCCACCTTATTCAAACTATACGTAGACCAATCCATGAAAGGCTGGGCACGGAAGTGTTGGAACATGGGCCTTCGGGTGGGGGATGACACCCTATATACTCTTTATTTCGCCGACGATCAGATAGTGGTTGCAGAAGACCAACAGGATTTGAGCTATATGGTGAGGAAACTAAATGAAGAGTACACACTAGCTGGTCTCACAATTAACTTAAATAAATGTGAATACTTAGCGGTGAGTAGTAATGACAACGACGATTTACCCTTGGAAAACGGAACAATAAAAAACGTTGACAAGGCTAAATACTTAGGGGTGATCTTCAACAGGCAAGGTAATAGTAATGATGAAATTCAAACAAGAATAATAAGAGGTAGACAAATTAATGGAGCACTCAACTCTGTCCTGTGGGAAAGAAAAATTAGGCGAGAAACAAAACTTCGCATATATAGCTCAATCGTAAAGAGTGTTTTGACTTATGGTGCAGAAGTGTGGGATTTAAATAATACTAATAGAAGAAAACTACTGGCCACGGAGATGGATTTTTTGAGAAGGAGCTGTCGGAGATCGAGACTTGAGAGAATAAGAAATATAAACATTAAAAGGGACATGAACATCGAGAGAGATATTGTGGACGACATAGAGAGAAAACAATTGACTTGGTTCGGACATGCAAAAAGAATGAATGAGACAAGATGGCCACGAAAAGTGTTGGAATGGATACCTCCAGAAAGAAGAAAGAGAGGACGACCAAGAAGAAGTTGGAGAGACGGCGTTGACGAAGCCATGGAAGCAAGAGATTTGCAAGAGGACATGTGTCACGACAGAACGAACTGGAAACTGGGGACGGAGAGGCGGCGACAGCCGTAGATAATCCGAGAATGATGATCAATATTTGCAAAAATACAATACATATTATTAAAGGAAATTGAATGCGCTACAAAAAAAGGTATCTTAAGATTTTTCGTTAAATTCACTCCTTCCAAAGTTATTCCAGATTAAAATTGAATTTAAAACTAACTGATCGCTTTTTTTGACTTGATTAAAAGATTTAAGGCTTAATATTGAAAATACTTTTTTTAAGTACAATCACTAATTTTTTTCAAAATTCATAATTTATTTAAATTTGATTTTGCTTAGAGTTGTTTATCTACGAAAATTCATTTTACTGTATTTAACTAACTCTAAGAGTAAAAAATATGCGGCTTTTTATTTATAAAGCATTTATCTGTGAGATTATATACTTTTATATGTATACTAGAATCGAATTTTGAATTAGAAATGAATAGTATTAATGGAATAGAAGGAAAAATCATTGCGTATTTATTTATCATAAAAATAATATTATTAAAAGATCATAAATCTCCAATTACTAACAAATAATAGCGAACGACCAATTTGAAAAAACACTTAGTCAAATTAACTTTATTACAATTAGGGAATTTAATACATTAGATAAATAATTAGATAATTAGATGGATAACTAGACAATGAAAACTCAAATTCGGGTAGACAACGCTCAAGTATCGACGCACAATTAATAATTAAAAAAAAATTAATGCAAACACTGAGAGCTTTCTATTTTTAGAACAATGCAATGTGTAAAGTAAGAGAGTGGGGATAAAAGAAAGAGTTTATTTTTCAGCTTTGGTAATAGATTAGCAAAAACCTCGCGGTACTGTAACATGAAACTTTATAATTGAGAAAAATGTATCACGTCATTTTCACTCGGTCGACGTCGCTAATAATAGAATAATCGGTTTCTCAACTTTGACCTCATCGTTTAAAGTAAATCTTCGACTAACGAACCATTTATTCAGGTCTGATGAGAAGAGTAATCACCGGAAGGCAAATCCAGCGAATACTGGGCATACGGAAACTTCGAAACCTGAATCATGGAATTTTCAGGCATCAACAACCCGAGATGTGTGTGCAGACATAATCGTAGTGAAAAAGCACATTCTTTTTGGCTGAATGTGCAGGTATAGCCCGAATAGTGCACTTCTACTAGACCAATAGTAAAGCGGTCACAATCCTGCCTTTGGATCACTACACCGTCAGAATCCCAGTAAACAGCAGTCATTACGTTTACGCAGATGGAATAGTTTACGCTTTCTTTGGCTCATCTCCTTGGCTCCTTTTGGCTCCTCTGGCGTGTAATGACGATTCCATGTTCCATTTTCTGATATAGAACGATATTGATGAAATTCGCAGAATCGCGTTTAAATTAATCTAACCAATCTTAAAAAACGTAGCCTATAGAGCAGAAAACTTTTTTGTATAAAATATCAGCAAGCTCGCATGCCTTCAGTCGGTGATCGGTTAATACGACATTGTAAATTTTTGTAACAATTTTGTCGGTGCTGATTTTTTTTTTGGATGTCCGGAGAGTTCATCATCTTCGATGGGTCCGGACAAATTCAGAAAATATCAATCAAAACTTGTTTGCTTTACTCCATCGCATCAAACAAACAAGTAATCGCAGGTGTCTGAAATTCGCAACGCGCCATCTAACGAATCATACTTGACAAATATAGTAATTTAGTCATACTTGCGCAATTACTGTATCAGAGAAAGAACTTTTCGAACGAATATAAGCTACACAAGTACACACATTCATAGTTCAAAAATATGTGATTGATTATAAAAATGGAAACAACATAACGGTCGTAATAACTCCTCAATTGTTAGGTAAATGGTATATAGGCTATAGTAGGTAAGCATAGATGCGAAGTAGTAGATTTTACTATCATGCATTCAAGTAACAAGCAATACCTAAACTCTAAAATCATCAAACAAACATATTCTAAGATCGCCTGAAAAGTAGTTCGCACAGCTCGCTAATTGTATAAATATCAGGCTTAAAGAACGAACAATTCAGATCAGAGAACCTTCTAAGAATGATCGACATGGAACCGAACCGCTAGTCACGTAGACCGCATTTTAATTAAAACAAGTATCCCAAAATATAACTAAAGAGAAATAACAAAGCTTCAAAATATTTTCAACAATGACCACAATGATGATTATATTAAATAATAAGGAGATAAATTACGTTGGTTACACGTTACATTATTTTTAATAATACAAGAAATAGTTTAATGCTACAAGGTCCTTTTTATACAGAATAACCAATGAAAATGCTGCATATATTTCATTGTTTGTTTCAATGACAAAACTAACTAGTTTACAAGTAATATATCCCAAAAACTACAACAATTTCGTCTCTGATACATAATAACAGATATTATACAAATAGAACTGTCCTAAAACAATAAACAAATAAAAAATAATAACCTTCGGTGTGAAACACTAAACTCAAAGAGATTTACCACTAATACCAAATCACTTTTTTTAAAGTTCTCGACGCACGTTTCGCTAACCATGTTAACATCTTCAGGAGATGAATTAATCTCTCTTAATCACATTAAATCATCTACTGATGATGCTAACATGGTTAGCGAAACGTACGTCGAGAACTTAAAAAAAAATAGTGATTCGATGTTTAGTGATAAATCTCTTTCAGTTTAGCATTTCTACTAGGTTATAACGATGTAATTGTAATAGGCGTTTTGGTTAATAATGCTATTTATTTCGCAAAATTTGAACGTTTACTTCTAAAACAAAATAAATTACGTTAATAATAAAAGGATTGGCCATCGTTAGCTATTACTTTTTTCCATCTTTCTGTGAAAGAATGGATTCCGCGCCAAAAAAACCTTTTGTTTTTCGAGGCCAACTATTCATCAAGCCAAATTTTCACTTCTTAAGAATGTAATTGTTGTTCTGAAAGTCTTACCCGAAGGGGTAAGTCCGGTGACTACGGCGGGTAGGGTAGGACGTCCCATTTACGTTACCAAATAGTTTTTATACATTTTGAAAAATAACTTTATCGTGTCTTTGGGCGTATTCTGGTCGTTTTTCCTTCAATGTTCGATTCAATTTTATGAATTGTTGTCGGTATCGATCACCAGTAATCGTTTCACCAGGTTTCAGCAGTTCGTAATACATAGCTCCCCTACTATCCCACCAGATACACAGCAAAACCTTCTTTCCATGTATATCGCGCACTGGCTGTGATGTTGAAGGCTGGCCTGGGTCTATCCATAATTTTTAACGCTTTGGGTTGTCAAAATTGATCCACCTTTCATCACGTGTCATAACTCAATGTATTTTTTTTCTTTTCTGTCTGGCAAATAACATTTGTGGTGGTTTGCCTTTCAATGTCTCTTTCCTTCAATTCATATGGAATCAATTTTCCTTCCTTGTGGATCTTTCTCAAGGCATGTAGACATTCGGAAATGGTGGATTGGGCAATATTTAAAACTCTGCAAATTGTTTCAATGTATGAGTTGAGTCTTCATCCAATAGTTCTTGCAACTCTGAATCTTCAAACCATTTCGGCTCTCCCGGAGTCACCATTTTTAAAGCGTTTAAACCATCGTTCACAAGTTTTTTGTGTTAGCACATGTTCACCATAAGCTTCAATCAACCAACAATCGATAACTTTCAATAGGCGTTTTACGAAAAACCACAATTTATTTTTACTTTCCAACGAATGTTTAATTTCATACGTCGTAAATTTTCTTTCCTTTTTTGTTCTTTTTGTAATCTATTTTCCCTTTCATCTTGACTTTCACATGCACGCGTAGTTTTCATATACTTGGATTTAGACGTTATTAAATTTAATTTGGACTTTCCTTTTTTAGGCATTTATGACTACAACAAATAATTGGAAATAATTAAAAACTATCTTGAGATCGACAACCGAAAATGCAATATAAAAAGTTGAAATAAATATCTTACTAATTTAATGCTGGGAAATTAATTTTTCGTTTTAATCTAATTATTCCACGCATCCTTCTTTTCTTGTTTTTCTTCTTTAATTAATAAATATAAACATATACATATACATAGATATATATGTTTTTAATATCTTTTTAAATCAGTCAATTGACATTTGATAAAAATTTGTTTAGGTCAGAAAAAAACAAACAAAGTTTTAATGCTACAGAAAAATATCAATTTAATAGTTTAATTAATAATTAATTTATTAAAATTAATAAGAATAGTAGTTAAGCCAAATTTTCACTTCTTCTTAAGAATGTAATTGTTGTTCTGAAAGTCTTACCCGAAGGGGTAAGTCCGGTGACTACGGCGGGTAGGGTAGGACGTCCCATTTACGTTACCAAATAGTTTTTATACATTTTGAAAAATAACTTTATCGTGTCTTTGGGCGTATTCTGGTCGTTTTTCCTTCAATGTTCGATTCAATTTTATCAATTGTTGTCGGTATCAATCACCAGTAATCGTTTCACCAGGTTTCAGCAGTTCGTAATACATAGCTCCCCTACTATCCCACCAGATACACAGCAAAACCTTCTTTCCATGTATATCGCGCACTGGCTGTGATGTTGAAGGCTGGCCTGGGTCTATCCATGATTTTTAACGCTTTGGGTTGTCAAAATTGATCCACCTTTCATCACGCGTCATAACTCAATGTATTTTTTTTCTTTTCTGTCTGGCAAATAACATTTGTGGTGGTTTGCCTTTCAATGTCTCTTTCCTTCAATTCATATGGAATCAATTTTCCTTCCTTGTGGATCTTTCTCAATGCATGTAGACATTCGGAAATGGTGGATTGGGCAATATTTAAAACTCTGCAAATTGTTTCAATGTATGAGTTGAGTCTTCATCCAATAGTTCTTGCAACTCTGAACCTTCAAACCATTTCGGCTCTCCCGGAGTCACCATTTATAAAGCGTTTAAACCATCGTTCACAAGTTTTTTGTGTTAGCACATGTTCACCATAAGCTTCAATCAACCAACAATCGATAACTTTCAATAGGCGTTTTCTTCAAATGAAAGACGGTTATTAAACTTCCCCGCAAATTGTCTTTTTCTGGTACAAAATTCGACATATTCAAAGCTATGAAAAACTATATTTGTTGCACAATGACAATTAATAACGAACTGACTTTTGATGGCGTATGTTTACCCTCCAAGATGTCATAGACGTCATTAGTATACACCAACAAATCTATTAGTAACGCCATCTCTTAGCAAAATCGACATTATTGACCGAAACATTTATTAATGCATTGCTTTATTCTTTCTTTTTCTTTATAAAAAAAATTTTTACTTCCCCTTCCCGTATTAAATCAAGCTTACATATAGTGCCCTTAAATATAGTATTTAATCTTCCTAATATTTAATCTTCGTCGTCTATCTCACCTTCTTCGATGATAGTTTCCATTGGCCGCAAATCGTTCATGAGCTCCATGTACTTATTAGTTAAAACGACATCTTCTTCATTGCACCGAATGATGTCATTTGGAAAGCATTGTTGTAAAGTCTGATAGATTTTAAAAATGCATTTGATTTTACATGTGTTCCATGGAGTAGCGATTTTAATAGCTCTGGAAGTTGTCGCAAAGGTTCTAGTTTTATTTTGCCAGCTGAACAGCATAAACCTTCACATTCACCAATCCACTTTAATGCTTTACAATAACTACAATTTTTTGTCATTGAACTTAATTTTGATTCTTGTTTATCACCAACTGTAGGATCATACGAAAAACCACAATTTATTTTTACTTTCCAACGAATGTTTAATTTCATACGTCGTAAATTTTCTTTCCTTTTTTGTTCTTTTTGTAATCTATTTTCCCTTTCATCTTGACTTTCACATGCACGCGTAGTTTTCATATACTTTGATTTAGACGTTATTAAATTTAATTTGGACTTTCCTTTTTTAGGCATTTATGACTACAACAAATAATTGGAAATAATTAAAAACTATCTTGAGATCGACAACCGAAAATGCAATATAAAAAGTTGAAATAAATATCTTACTAATTTAATGCTGGGAAATTAATTTTTCGTTTTAATCTAATTATTCCACGCATCCTTCTTTTCTTGTTTTTCTTCTTTAATTAATAAATATAAACATATACAAAGATATATATGTTTTTAATATCTTTTTAAATCAGTCAATTGACATTTGATAAAAATTTGTTTAGGTCAGAAAAAAACAAACAAAGTTTTAATGCTACAGAAAAATATTAATTTAATAGTTTAATTAATAATTAATTTATTAAAATTAATAAGAATAGTAGTTAATGTACATGATAATAATAATAATCAATAATAAGTTGATAAAAGCTGAAATTTTAAATTTAGCGCTTTTGATTATTAGCGCCCTCACAACCCCTTTAGGAGTTTGAACTCCGTTGCAGACGTTCTTAATTAGTCTTAATATAGCCCAAGAAAGAAAAAATTAATTTCAAATTTTCATTTTAATAATAAGTTTATAAAAGCTATAAAATCAGATAATTAGCGATTCTCATCATGAACGCCCCCGCAATTGGTGTAGGGAGTCCAACACTCATATAAATATTAGCCTATCCATTAAGTACATGTATTTTCTACATGGATACCAAGTTTCAAGTCAATCGGATGCATGGTTCAGTAGTTATAACGGAACATCCGTAAAAACCACTGTAGATTTATATATTAGTATAGATTATTATGCACAGTCATTTTACCAATCAAAATTATTCAACGTATAGGGGTAGCCATAACTAATGTAGTTTTTTGATCCTATACGAAATTCTATTTTATTTAAGAGTTTTAATCTACACTATAACTTCCATCTGATAATGATGGCCCATCTCTCCAATAAACTCTATATTTTCTTGTGTAAAATGAGGGTGATTTACAACTTAAGTATACTTCCAGTAGAGTTTTGATAGTTTTCACAGTACATAAAATTTACCCATGAAGAAAACTATCCATAGATTTGAAAAGATCGTAATTAGACGGTGCAGAATCTGAAGAATATAGTATGTGGGGAAATACTTTCTAGCTTAGCTCTCTGAGTCTCTTCTAATCTTTTAACATGTTTAAGGGTGAGAGTCCGGTTTTGAATCCAAAGGTGGTTGTCCTAGTGTTAACAATCTTTTTTTCTTATGTAAATTACTAGATTACTAGACTTTCCATGGCAATGGACAAAAGTGCACTGCAGATGGTAACATGCTGAATTTTGTTTTCAGCCGAAAGTTGACATGGCACCCCCATTCCTTTTATTTGCACTTTGTTCAATTATTTTAATCATCGTCATCCTATAGACCATGAAGTTTTAAACTTTGTGGTTAATTCCTGAACGGTTTATTTAGGAAAAGCTTCAATTTCAGCCAACAACAGATCCTTATCAAACTCATCAGGTTTTCCAAATGTTATAGTGTCGTTGTAATCGTTATTATTAAAATGTTTAAACCAACGCTGACATGTTCTACTATCCAAAGCACCAGGATAAACAGTTTTCGCAACTCATAAAGCATCAAATGTCTAAGATGGAACTTATCCACACTTTGTTATTCCATTCTTATAGAGTTCACAATTCCTCTTTAATTTAACAATAAGCACACCAAATATTTAAGTAGAATATAGGTTATGTTATATTAAGTTACATTATTGTCAGCAGATGGAATGTTTAAAATATTTGTAAAAACAACACACCTAACAATTAGATATCTAACCACTTCACCTAAGCCAATGGTTTATACTTACTTGATTGGTCGCCCTGAATTCTTCCACACTGTTCTGTTTCAACAGTGACTTAATCAACCTGACAACTCCCAGAGGCGTAATGATATTACTCTCTACATTCACAACCCTCAATTGACTGTTCTTTTCCAAAGCCTGCGCCAGTCGATCTGCCCCCCGATCAGTTAGACCGGTGTTCGATAGCGATAACGTTTCTAAATGGGTATTCTGTTCAAGACCTTCGAACAGAGTGTTAAATTTCTCATCTGAGATATTCTGCAACAAAACAAAAGGAATTAAATTCTGTTTTAAGTTATATAAGGTATGTATTATATCTTACATTAAGAGATATACCGTAATCGATTCCCTAATGTATTTATATATGAGGGAATATATTTATCATTTATTCTTCAAAATATCGCAGAATGTCGAGAAGATAACTTACCAAGTTCGATTTTAAATCGATTAACTTGAAACATTTTTATTTTTTTGATTGATTGCGCGGTTGGCTCTTGGTGAAACATAGTAACAATGATAATAATTAAAACACTTGGTATTTGTTTCACAATATATTCAAGATATTCTCTAACATGTTTCGGCCTCGCGACCATTCTCAAAGAGAGTTATGTATAAACTAAACTAAAGTTTCAAAGTGCTGTCTAATGGAAGTCGGTTTTGTCATCTCGTTAAATTTATTACACTATCAATAATTGGAGTATTTCCGAAGTCTAGCTGGGTGTTTGTTAGGTTTTTGCCGTCGTATGTATGTCGTAGTATGACCCACAGACTTCTAACGATTCCACTTAAAAAAGACAGCTATGAAAAAGAACTTAACATTATCAAAAATATCGCAAGGAATAATGGATATCAGCCAAGCATCATAGATAAAAAGAAAAACAACACCAAACATTTTTATGCCGCAACACCCGAAAAAGATTCTAAAAATTGGCATGCTATAAACTATATTCACAAATTAAGTTCAAGAATCACAAATCAGTTAAAGAACGAAAATATTAATATTATCTCTGTTAATAAGAATAATCTTGCATCGATGTTAAACAATAACAAAGAAAGAGCAAAATTTTGTGACAAATCTGGAGTATACGAAATTAAATGTAATATGTGTGACGTTATTTATATAGGCCAAACGGGCCGATCGCTCAATGATAGGCTAAAAGAACATAAATATTCAATTGTACACAATCAGAGAAAGACGGGCTTTGCCGAACATTGTATAGACCAGAACCATTTTTTTAACATTAATAATACCAAATTAATACATAGCTGCAATAAAAGCAGGCTGTTAAATTACCTGGAAATTTTCGAAATTAAAAAAGCCATATACGACGGCAAAAACCTAACAAATACCCAGCTAGACTTCGGAAATACTCCAATTATTGATATTGTAATAAATTTAACGAGATGAAAAAACCGACTTCCATTAGACAGCACTTTGAAACTTTAGTTTAGTTTATACATAACTCTCTTTGAGAATGATCGCGAGGCCGAAATATGTTAGAGAATATCTTGAATATATTGTGAAACAAATACCAAGTGTTTTAATTATTATCATTTTTATTTTTGCTGTACAAATTCATACACACCAGATTTAGATGTACGAAGCCATATCATAAATTATGTCTCTATTTGTGAAGACGAGCTAGAAAGTACCAATCGCGCGTTTATATTTTAACAACTAGATTTTTATAATTTCGCTGATATAGCGCGATACAAGGAAAATTTTAATCTTGCTCATGCCGTTCAAAATATCGAAAAAGCTTATCGCACTGTGAAAGGATAAGAACAACTCCCCTCTGTTGGAACTTCTCTTTGTCCTCTGTCAAACAAGAACTCCTTCCTCTCCGTGGACGACAGAACAAAAAGTGACAGGTCCTCCGACACCACGACCCCAGCGGATGTCGAAGCGGTCACTGAAAGAATTCGGAGAAAGATTTTGGAGCTTATCGAAGATCTAGCGGACAACGGCGGATTGACGGCCGCTCTACGTAACATAAGAGCCACGAGCTCAAGAGAGCGAAGGCTCTACTTGAGCGGCATACGAACTGTGAACGGAGGACACAAATGAAAAGATTTTCATTGTTGAAGAGAAATTTAACCGGCATAATAGAAAAGTTTATAGCCGGCATAATAGAAAAAGTTATCACGCTTCCGGGGAGCTGCTCAAAAAGTTGGGAAAGTGGAAAAAAAGCATCATCTGATTTCAGTCATGATTTGGTGGACGGCGTCTTCTTCGTCCAATGATGCTACAATCCGTCAATTAGCCTTGAGCACCTTCAACCTTTACCTCCAAAGAAATCGATCCAACAGGATTGATATCCAGCAGACCCTTACCATTGTATCTTCAAGCAAGATTCAACACCAAGACGAGATCCACAGAAGGCTGGCCGAAGGTCAATTTCCCTGAGTTAATGGCTGCTAAAGATTGGCCTTCAGAAAGTCAACTTGAAGCAGGACTATTGGCTCTGGCTCTGGCTCTGGGAAAGAGGGCTTGTTCTAAACATCAGCGCAACATCGAAAGACGCTTGGAAGTGATGCATATGACAATAGACAAGTGATCAGACCGTTTGAAGAAGTGGATGAAAGTAAAGGGTAGACATTTCGACATTACTCTTTATGTTTTGGAATTATTTCCTACATAAGAAACAAAATAGCGTAACTACACACTTATTTACAAGAAACAGAACTTATGGCAGGATCCTATATTTATATAAACGACAGAAACTAAGCGAATGGTAAGAAAGGGAAGATCATTCGGCACCAAACACAATGTCAATTTCATTCTTAGGATCATGGAATTAATCGTTTTTGATGCTTGTGATTTACGATTATGAAATTTGTTCATTAATTTCCTTGAAAAGGGCAAAATAGTAATAAAAAAATTCTTAAGGTTATAAAATAACAAATATTTCACAAAACTAACATCTAGAAAAGCAAGACGCCAAAAGTTCTGTTTTATCAAAACTCAACCTTTTTTTCACAGACCAAAATTGTTCATAGTTTTGAGAGACGATCGCAGTATTATGGGGTTGTTGCAAAAGTTCGTCCTAGTTTTTTGAGAAAAATTTTGTCTATTACACATTACACTTAATCAAAACAGTACGTGCAGTTCTGTTGGATGGCCTTTCTCCGTCTCAGCATTCATAGAAGATTAAACGCAATACCCTTTCTGTTAACTAATTCAGACCGCTTCTGATCGAATGATTGCCTTAATTCATTTAGTTTCAACACGATTTCTCCTAATTAATGGTCGAATCCCTCAAGACTCACCAAATGCAAAATATACCCGTCTTCAGATGTAAACTAGCTTTTGCCTTTTGCGTTTACACCATGATCTCTTACGCTTAACATCACCTGAAAGCATCCTCTGAGACGATGCAATCAGCTTTTTCATCACCTGTAACCATCCATTTTAAAAATGGATGAATTTTATAGCGCTTCTATAGAGAATCGCAAGTAAATTGGCAAATTCGGACTATCAACTCATGTGGCAACTATACATCGGTCTTGATAACCATTCCAAGTTGACATAATCGTCTTCACTTCTTGATTTGTGAATTCAGAACATTTCTCGGAACTCTGTATGTCGATCATCGTCAATTGGCGCTAATATTTCGTTACCATCAGCCTAGAACGGTCATGCAAAACGTGGTGCATCGCCAAAATTTAAATTGTTTTCATTAAACTTTCTAGACCACTTACTGCACGCGGAACCGTCAATGGCACCCTGTTGTTTCGGAAATAAAAAAGCATACTATGTCGAAAATGGCTAATATTCTGCCATTATTAATGCTTAACAAAATTTACAAACCACAACCAAATAACACATTTGTTGTCCCAAGTACGTTCTGTCAAACATTACACATGTAAAGGAGATACTATAATAGGAATACTATAATAAAGACTGCACCGTCGGCTGCAAAATAATAATACTATAATATACTATACGGATACTATAATACTGTCATAATAGTATACAATCGAAGAAAATGCTAAACAACTAAATGCTAAATCACTTTTTTAAACTTCTCGGCGAGCGTTACGCTATCCATATTAGCATCATCAGGACATGATTTAATCAGATCAGAGTAAATCATCTCCTGATGATGCTAACATGGTTAGCGAAATGCGCGTCGGGAAGTTTAAAAAAGTGTTCAATAGTGTTCCAAAAGTTCCAATAGAAGAACTGACATAATAGCATTGCATTGCTTAATGCATTGCACTTAATGCATTATTGCCATAATGCATTGGACATAAAAAAAATACGCTGAACTGATCACCGTTGTTTCGATAAGAAATATATTGGAAATGTCCCCACATTTCCGATTCATTATAAACGACTAAAATATTCTTGGGAAATACTTAACTTTAAAATTAAATAATTAAAATGCAAAAGTGACGGTAGAATAATATAGTCGACTGAGGAAACTAAAATAAGAAAACTTTGAATGATGGTGTTTTCAGAAAGGTTATCAAACTTTTAAGTTATTTTTATAAAAATTGCTTGTTATCATATGCACCACTAAAATATAATCGATTTTATAAAAAGCTAACATTACAATGTGATAAAATGAATATCAAAAGGAAACAATGTTTAAATAATATAATTGCGAACGTATTAATAAAAAATGTTCAAAATTAAAATATTAACGTACTATTTGCATTTGATAATTGCGTAGATCGACAAAAACCTAAATTCAAGAACTGAATATTTTACCCTTACAGCTTTTTAATCATTTTACAAAAAGGAAAGAGAAAGTTTGTCAAAAAGATGGGCAAAGATTGTTAATAATGACGGATATTATATTATAGATTAAAAATGTATTAACTCTAAAACATATAGAAAGGCTACCAGAAAGCAGACTAACAAAACAGGTTGTGAACAGGGGGAGAGGCGAGGAACCACAAGAGGTGGAGGAGGATTTGGCCAGAATGGGTGTGACACAGTGGGAAAGAAGAGCAAGGAATAGAGTGGTTTGGCGGCAGATTATAAACCAAGCCAAAGGCCTTAAATACCTGTAAAGTTATACATATAACTCTAAAACACAAAGTTTTCCAATAAGAATGGCAGAACTGTGAAAACGTAATGACGGCAACACTGCTTGAAATGTAGATGTAACTAAGGCGCAATTCACCATGGAAGGATCACAATTCAACAGCGAGTAGACATTATTTGTATCCACCATCAAAATGCCACCACCACTTAGGGGAAGAAAAAAAAAATTTCCGAAGGAACGCACTTCTGACTTGATGGGTCTGTAGACATACATAACTGCTGGATCTGAATGTAATAACCTTATTTTTTAAGACGATTATGAAATTCGTGTCACTGTTAATGGTGAAGGGGATATGAATAGGCTTAACAGAATGTCTTTGACCTGAACTGTCAAATACGGATATAAACAATGTTTCCTTTCAACAAGACAGTGCGGTGCGACTTGAGTCACATCTCGCCAGGCGATCGATTTGTCGCAAGAAACGTTTCCTGGAGGCGTTATTTTGCGAAATGATAATGTCAATTAGCCACCAAGATCAGGTGATCTCACGCCATTCCGTTATTTTTTGCGGGATTGTGTTAAATCTGTGATTTACAGAAATAAACCTTTCTTAACCATAAACAAAATATTCAGGCCATCAACCAAAATACAATGCGATATGTGTGAAAGAGCAATCGAAAATTGGGTCTCCAGAATACACTCATCTAGACGAAACCGAGTGAAACATTTAAACGATATTATTTTTAAAATATAACGTCATTATTTATTCTTCAAGATAAAATAAATATTGCCGGATTATCATTAGTATTTATCATTATGCCTCATATTAAAACTCTGACACTCTTCTTGGACAGCCCTTTAAAATATCATTTTGTGTAGTATTAAAAAATGGCACCTATTACTTATATGCGGAGAATAATTAAAAATGTCAGAAATATTATATTTTGTTAAGAAACGACCAAGATTTCTAATACAGTAAGTTTAATTCAGAGCCGGTCTAATTATAGAAAATGTTTAAAAAGCTAATTTGAACCTACACAATTTGCCAAATATTTTCAAAATAAAACGCGTACTAGCCTGACAGTTGAATCATTGAAAATTATAATAATTAACGACATCACCTTGATCTAGACCACTATGAAGGAAAATGTATGATAAATAGTTCCATAAATATTGCTTAATCTAGGATGCAACAGGCTGGCAACAATCCACTATACGAAAAATCTGGTACATCAAAGCAAAAACATATTACTAAATTTATAAACGTATCTAATGCTGACATTGCCTATTTTATAAAATGTGTACGTACAATCATTAGTAAACTGAACACCCCTCTAAAATGTGGTTTGTATAAAATTGAACTTGAACTCACTAACAGATTCTAAACTCTGATAATTTTTTTATAATTTATATTACAAAATAACTTCGTAAAATTAAAAAAATCGTTCTATAAAGTTCGCGGAACGATATCTATAGAACACTAAAATAACTATATAATCTAGATATTGAAGCTTCATCATTCATATGGACATGTGTGAAGTTTCAAGTCGAGTAAACGTATCGGTGTAATTTTTTTAAAATGGAGAATACTGAAAATGGTGCAGTGATTAACATCTTTGTAAAAAAAGATTTAATGTCAAAGGAAATTCATAGTGAAATCCAAAATGTATTAGGGGAGTCTGCTCCTTCAAAAACAGTGATTTGTAAGTGGGAGGTGAGTTTCAACGTGGTCGTACAAGCCTGGATGATGATCCTCGTTCTGCACGTCCAACTACTGAACAAATAATTAATTCTATACATGATATGGCTATGGATGATAGACAATTGACTTTGGACCATGGACACCTGTCCACAGCCAAAGTAGTCAAAATCGACCAAAAAGATTATGGCATCAATTTTTTGAGATGCAAATTGCATTTTATTAGTTGATTACCTTCAAACCCGTACGACAATAACAGGACAGTATTAATCAAACCTTTTGCATCAATTGCATACAAAAGTTCGTGAAAAAAGACCTGGTTTAGCGAAGAAAAAATAATTTTCCATCAAGACAATGTGCCGGTTTATAGAGGTGTTCTTGCAATTGCCAAATTAAAGGAGCTACACTACGAATTATTGGATCATATACCATATTCACCAGATCTGGCTTTCATCTGTCCCAAACCTCGAAAAAGTCCTACGCGGCAAGCGTTTTTCACCAAATGAAGAAGTTTCAGCAGCCGTAGATGAGTATTGTGAAGAACTTCCAGAAAATCACTTCAGAGATGGAATAAATAAGAGAATCGCTGGAAAAAAATGTATTGAGCTTAAGGAACAATTTAGGGAAAAATAAAGTCATTTTTTTAACTACAAACTTGTTCAAACTTCCGCTTCGCGAAATTTTCAATTAGCCTAATATTGTCTTAAAAAAGCAATATATCGGCTGAAGGTATAGTTGAAAAAGCTACTCCGAATGTTTCTGAGCATCCATCAATCGATCAACTTAAAAACATACGGCGACAATATTGCTTGGGTGTACATAATTTTTTTAATGCCGTGCGGCGTGCCCTTTGGAGGGGTAGCAGACCATCTGATGCCTCTTCAGTACGAGTTTGAACTCCCTACAGTATATTAGTGAATCGGATTATTCTATTACGTTCTGAAAATGAGGGACAACAGTGTACTACCAGCTCATCACCAATAATGACACTGTCCAGAAAATAAGGGTTGCTTTTAATCCTCCACAAAATCTCAAAACTGTTTCCCCCCTGTTGTCTTTTGATCATGCGAAAAGTTTTTCCGAACCAATTTCGCAGCGCAGATTTTCTTCATCCCAATTCATTAGTTAAAACTTGATTAACGGTTGTATCAGTCAAATTCAACTCTTCTCCAATCATTCTAACCGTCAATCGACTATAAAAACGCACAATATCCCGCATTCTATGGACATTTTTAGCACTTCCTGCAGTCTCTCAAGGCCTTCCGTTGAGAGATTCATCTTCAATTGAGTTTCGGCCTTTTTAAAATGCCTTAAATCGCCTGAAAACCTGGGCCCTTGATAAAACTCTATTTCCATAGACCTGTTAAAGCTTTGCAAAAGTTTCCGCCGCACTGTGTCCAAGACTGGAATAAAACTTGATAGCGCACCGTAGCTCGAAATTATTGTGACACATTGTCAGAACGCACTGGACCACGACATTTGCTACAGACCACTAAATGATTTGAGGGAGTTAAAACTCGTACTGAATACGCCTCAGATGTTGTTTTCTCCCCTCTAAAGGGGAAGTCCCCAGTGTTTCCAAATCGAACACTACGCCACCAATTCCGTTACTTTATCTACACACCTGGTACACCAAATAAATTATAATGAAATATATAATAGCCCTAACACAGGTCAACAAATTTAAACTTTTCTGAGACAACATTGATGAAAATAGATAAATATAGTCCTAAATCGGAAAATGATAAGCTAATTACTACAACACGTACAGTTTTTTCTTTTGTTACAGGGGGTCGATGGTAGAGGAAAAAAGGAGACGACATATTTTTACAATCTAATATACATTTAATTATGTAAAACGCGTTAAATCTATGTAAAGACATTACTGTGATTATATGATGAATTATATTATATGCAAAATACATTATATGAAAATATAATGTATTTCATATACATTATATGAAATATACATTATATTTCATATACATTATATGAAAATACATGATTTTTTGGGTTAACAAGGGGGGCATATTTTATGTTTGAAGTACCAGGTTCAAAAGAAGTTCTATAAGGCCAATCTTAATGGAATGTTTTTTTGTTGCCCTGCTATCCCATAAGCACAAAAATAGCAATACTTACTAATAGGTACACATAATTTCAATATCCCCATGATATAAAAGAGAAGCAGGTGAATGAAAATGGGAAGTGCTAGGCCATTTCTGTGAATAAATGTTTTAATTAACTACCTAAATGAAACGCAAAAAGAGCATTCTCATCAATGTTAGAAAAATCACTTTGACCTGTGTAATTATCTAGAACTTACTGCCGTATTTGTACCAAGTAATAACACCGTGTTCGTAAAACATTTCTAATTTATCACTGAAAATCCGATGTAAGTGTCTTTTAACCCCCGGCATAATGAAGTAAAGGTTTTTCCGTTCAGAAAATTCTGCCTCGACCGTAACAAGTGACGGGGGTATTACGGTAAAATAAACCGTCGAACTAAATAGCACATCGTAATGGATAATATTTACTACCAAATTGAATCGAACAAATTAGTGCGGTGTCTAAAACGATGGTGCTACAGTTAGGGTATCGCAGGTTCAAGTCCTGATCTCGGGGTGGATTTTTATTTGCTCCCGCCCTTTTGTTTAAATTCAAGGCTTTATTGTAAAAAAATAGGTTATACATTAATGATTCAAAGTATTGTCCATCGTTGGCCACTACTTTGTCCCATCTTTCAGGCAGCATTAACTCCTTCATAAGACCGGAAATGCTGGTCAGCCAGGCCGTGTTCCACCGCTATGCCGGTCTTCAACGTGAAAATCACCGCTCTTTGATCATTGAAGTGTCTAAGAGCATTTGGTTAGTCTCAGCCGCAGATTTGTTCATATTAAAGAAATATATTAACACCTCGCGCAAATGACGAGAATTTGGCTCATAAACTGACATTTTTAATCGCGAATAACTTTATGATGTAAACATAAATCGATTACCGGTGCTATGGTATTACGTTTACAAGATGCCCAAAGATATTGCCGTCTATGATGTATTTATTTTGACGACTACTTACCGCTAACGCCATCTATAAAAAAAAAACAGTGGGAGCAAAGTTGTATACCTTTTAATTTAAAGTAAAATAGTCCCCTGTACTTTAATTTAGAGAAATAATTAAGAGGAATATGTATGAACTTGGAAAGATGCTTAAACGTTGGAATAGTGAGGCTATAATTTATTTACTTACTTTAATATTATTCCAATTGAGATCAATGTATTTTGGATCATCATTCTGCACCCGTCTAATTGAATCCTCGACGTCAGTATTGTTCGGAGGATCCATAGGAAATATTTTAGGTTTGGACGCTTTCGTAATACCATCCCAGCCCAATCCAACCGGCTGACCTTTGTTCAGCAACGAGGCATGATACTGATCTTGATTCATCATCGAATGGAAACCCAAAATAGCTAGAAAAAACAAAAACGTTAAAATTTAATTTATTACTTTACAGAACTGAAAAGAACATTAAAAGAATATATTTTTATAGCATGTACTATACTCGATTTCAAAACGTTATATATTATAAATAAGACGGCCAAGTGATTCCCGTATAACACAAACAAGAACAAGAATACATTATTTTAGTCCCAATTTCAATCCTTTTCATTTTAAATTTAAAATTTAATAGCAGGTGTACCCATAAATAATGTAATTTTTTGATACTGTACAAAATTGTAATTTATTTAAGAGTTAATAGTTTTAATATACAATACAATCTCCATCATTATTACTAATTTTCGCCCCTCTCTCCTAAACTTTCTATTCCATTTTTGTAAAAGGAGCATGAATTTGAACTAAAATAGTCTGGGACCGTTTTGATAGCTGTCGCAGTAGGAATTTTTTTCCACTGAGAAATTGTCCCATAGATCTGAAAAGAAGGTAATCTGACGGTACAGAATCGGGAGAATACGTAGTCGAGGAAATACTTTCCAGCAGCCTTTTTTTGGATTTTTTCCTTGGGGGATTCTGGCACTAGGACGTCTTACATTGTCATGTGGCGGCTTGGCACTTTCTCGATGAATCAGTCTTATACGTTTTTGAATCAAAATCATATTTAGTTTATCAAGCTCAATAATATTCAGCACTTATGGTTTCATAAGGATTCAGAATCACACAGTAAATAATTGCTGTAAAATCCCACCATACAAAGAATAAAAATTGAAGACCTGGTTTTGCAATAGGCAAAGGTGATTGTCCTTCTGTTAACCATTGTTTTAGAATCCACTTTTCATCTTCAGCAACAATTTGTTGAAGAAGAGGATTTCCGCCTAACTTGAAGAAAAGTGAACTGCAAATGGTTACATATTGAATATTTGTATTCAACTAAAAGTTAATATGGCACCCCACTCTTTGCGTTTTGTTAAGTTGCCTTAAATATCGCTTTATTGTGAATCACGAAGATCACAGATCACACGTTCTGCTATCCAAGGCACCAAAAGAAACAACATTAATGGCATTTGAGTCATTGTTATAATTTCCAAACTCATAAAGCATCAAATGTCTAATATGGATCTTTCCGCAGTTTGCTCTTCCATTCTTATAGGGTTCAACTATTTTTTTTCCAAATTTAACAACAAGCACACTAAATATTTGAAAAAAAACGACATGTGGTTAACCCTAATTATGGGTACCACTAACATATGATAAGAAGAAGAAGAAGAAGAAGAAAGAGGGGAAATCCCACCATATACCTCTCCGCCGGCAATTCCTGAAGGGACAGGACGGTGCCCCTCTTGATGATATCTTTTTATTAATTAGTAAATTAAAATTAAATTCAAGAGAAAAGCAAAAACAAAAACTTATCATCTTGAACGAGGTAACTTTTCCCTCCATCTTATTCCTGCTTACGTTATTACAACTTTTAATGAAAGAACTAAACAAAACAAAATTTTAGAAAAATCAGTTATGCAGTTTTCACATGAGCTCAATATATATTTAAACAAGAGAGATTGGGCCCCACTGAATGGGCAAAGCCCAGGAGGTAGCTGATACCCTCCTAACATATGAAAAATACAATATGAATTAACTTTTAAATTCAACCGTCAAATTCAAACATTTAAACGGGTCATCCACAAACCTGTAATATTAACTGAAGGCATATAAGAATGGAGATCACAAAATGAGTGGATGGGTTCAGTTGTTACATAAATGGACAAATCCCAGTTTAGGGGATATATGTAAACAAGCCATTGTCATGGTCATTAACGTGAGCAAATTCTAAAAAGAACAGAAGAGAATTCTAAAATGCCAGATATAGCCTTTGATGGCAAGGGGAGAACCTTGAACCATATTCAAGTCCCAATCTTAATGAAACAATCAACAAGTCACTAATAGAATAAATACTGTAGAAATATGTCCGTTAAAATCAGATTAAAACAACGTCCAATCCAAAAGAGGCTGGTGTAGTGGCGTCACGTGAGGGAGGACGTTGGGGCACCGCCCCTTCAGCATTTATCACAGTAAACGAGTTTTCAGAACATAACACCATATTTTATTGCCGTTCAGTTTCTTTCATTTAACTCATTTCCCTGGTTCACCTCCTGTATAGGGTTTCAATAGCACGAAAAGTAAAATGGAGGAAGGGGAAAGCAAAAAAATATTCAGCAGTACTATTTTCTTCTACGCCCTTCCACTTCCAAACCCACGAGCCGCCTCTGGGCTGGTGACTAAGAGTTTGAGCCGTTTTTGTACACAGATAGCAAGTTCTTAAGAAGCAGGATAACGCCTAACCGCATAAAAACAAATAAAGAACTACGAGAAGTCTATTCAGTCAAGACATTTCACAATTTCCATTCCTTGGTACATCTTTTGCATGAACAGTGTTTTAAGAATTTGAAGACTCAGCATTTCCCTTTGTTTTCTAATTAATCACTTTGTCAGCCAAACTTATAAAGAAATTTGTAAAATTTTTAGATATATCATATCATGAATTTTTCACGACTGAACTTTTATCATTTTTATGTTTAATAATATTAAATCGATTATTATATAAAACCCAGCAACATTAATGACACATAATTAAATGATCTCATTGTTTCATATATAACTGATGATATTACTAGCCGTAAGGTTACTTTACTTAATTGTATTCCGGTCTAAATAAAATGATCATTTTAGTAGGCACGAAAATATCTGGTTGCCTATATTCGACATATAAATATTTTAATGATTCGCTCATAAATTACTTCAGATCTATTTATATTTTCAAAATGAACAAGTAAATCATAGTAAAAATTGTTAATTTCCATGGTAAATAAAAATGAAACACGTTAATTATTCTACACACGGAAAATAAATTTTCAATTCAAAATAGTTATTTAAAATTATGAGATATACACAATATCAAATAATCTATTATCGATAATTCCCTGAAAATAACGGGAGACAAAAAAACTAGATTAGATAATAAAAAGAAGATCGATTCTGATAAGGATGTTATTACTATTAATACTGTTAATGATCATTCAAGATCGCTGAACTTTATATAATTAATAGAGACTGATGTTTAGAAATTTTTTGAAAAAAAAAAATAATGTGAATTTCTAACCTGCCAAATCAATAATTTCTTCTTGGGTTGCACTGGAAAGTGCATGTTCATATTCATCTCCCAAATCAACAGCTATCTTTTCTTCAGCTTCAATTTCTTTCTGTGGAGGTGGTGGCGGTATCCACTAAAAATAGTTGGTTTAGTATTCCCATTGCACTATACTATAATCTTGTAGACTTACTTTCTTGCCTCGAACAACACCTGCTACATAAGGTTTTAATTCTGGTATATCAGGTGTTTCTATTGCTTCCCTATTAATGTGTTCAATAAGCTGTTTTCTATTTAATGGCCCAGTTGGTTTTTTCTCACAATCATAACTGGTTCTTTGTGAAGGGGGTAGAAATGAATCCTATAATAACATGTTTATTACAAACACATCTAACACATCTAAATTTTATTCTCAACTTTATTGCTATACTAATTCAAACTGCAAAAACAGATAATATAAGTGTAGAGACTTGTTTCGTGTTGTTACTTACATCAGGATCCACTTCTTTAGCTAATATATTTATTTCTTCGGGGGTTAACTTGTCTAACAGAGTATCTACATCAACATCATCGTAGACACTGAGATCTTTGCCATACAATTTTGCTGGGGTTGTCATAGTTGTAGTTTTGGTTCTCGACGACGTCTGCAAAAGAAATACCGAAATTTACTACTTAAAACTCTTGGAGGGCGTTGTTCGGCATTAACCTATAAACCCGACAATAGAACAATAACATTTTTTTTTTATTTTTGTGGATCATAAAAGGGTAACCGTACCTACTTTAATTCGTTGTCACTGAAATAATTGAATTTACTCCACACCTATAATCTCACACAAACGTAAACCCAACCAGTAATAGAAAACAATGTCTTGTCATTAATTGACACCATTGACACATTCAAATCAATAAAGAACCTCTTTCATCAATAGCCCAGGCATAAGAAAAAGAAAGAAGATAATACCAGAGGCTGATTATTATTTAATAGAAAGGTCATCTTTTTCTGTCTTTCAAAGCCTACGATGCCTTAATAGAAACCAGTATCATATTTATTATTACAATGAAGTACATTTGTTACTAATGACGTCATATATTAAATAAGTAGGCATGATAATACTATATGAAGTATTTTAACACAATCACAAATGATCTATAAAATATGATGTGATGATATAATAAATTAGATAAATTAAATATTAATTAAAATTATCTAAATTGTTTAACTTCTTTGACACAAATTGCATTTTTAACATGAGTGATTATCGTCTAGAAATTCGAATATTAATGCTGGTAATCAATTGGTGACAGTCATATTTGAATATGTATCACTCAATTTCTAATTAGTACTATTTTAGAATAACAACATTTTTGTTTTTAGCTGGTATTATGGCATTTTCAAGACAGAATTTTTCCAAGATTGTTTCATATCTAGCGCATTTAATGGTACAACTAAAAATATGACAATAAAAATAAATACATATCATTTGTAAATTACTTTTAATTCACTAGCTATAGATTTGGTAAGATATTGTTTAATGAATTGCATAATGATGTGGGATAAGAATGTCAAAAATGTCGTTTATTTATAATGGAATTAGGCAACTAAGCATGTTTAGATCAATATATATAATAATAAAATAACCATGTGCTTTATAATATTTCCTTTTTGTTCAGCGTACACCACTAGACAAAACGATGTACGTTTTATCTAACAATGAATCAAAATTTGGACATTAAAAATAGTTGCAGTTATTTCGGGAACGAAACATTCTATTTTTGTATATAAATATTGTGTGTAAATGGATAAGATTTTTTTAATGAAAACAAACACTTGTCCGCGGCCTCACCCGAAAACAGTTATTTTGGATGAGTCGGCTTTGAGCCAAGGTCGTCGCAAAGGCGGGAGGTGTACGCCTCGGCGTCGGCGTCGCATCCCGGGGGACAAAACTTTCGGTATTTTATTGCGTTGCCAAATTTTACAAGAAAGCTAGTAACCAAGGACACGGCAAACATCGAAAAATAAGAAACTACAAAGCAGCCAATATAACTCTTTCTTAGTTATTTTTTTATCAGCTTAAAAACATGAATTCTGAACTTGCTATAAGGTGGTGCAACAGTGGTTCTTTATATCAATCAATTCATGATTATTAAATTACATTGGTTATTATATTGGTAAATTATATTTACCCGTAAACCCCAAGTAGCTTTTTTAACTTTCCGGCCCGTGTTTCGCTAACCATTGTCAGCAGATGCTAACATGGTTAGCGAAACGCGCGTCGAGAAGTAAAAAAAAACCATTTTGTGTTTATTAGTAATAAATCCTTTCTAGTTTACTGTTTAAAATCGAAGGTTCCAATAGAATAATTGATCATATCAGGTTGGTAAAAGAGTAATTTAGCCCCCACGACAAACCGCATCACGTCAAGCATCAGTTCTCGATAAGTGACGTTGGTCGTGGTCGATATCTGGAAACGTGGTCATAATATAAACAACCCAATTAACCGACACTTAGCGGATAATAATATAAAAAACCAAAAGCCTCCAAAGTCTGTAGCGCTGAATAATAAAAAAGGTAAAAAGAATAATGTCGGTTTGTCAACTTTAACTTTTAGCGCATGTAACTCAACTCAGAATAAATTTTATTAATGGAAATAGTCAATTCTTTTAAGTTAGAGACGCATCAACACACTAGGTATCATTTAGCATCTGGTCCTACAGCTTAATCAGGGGATTCCGAACCACGATCCACCTTGGACTATCAATCATTATTTTGTACTTAACATTTTAGTTTCTTGATAATGACTTTGGAATTGCTATCGTAGAATACGTCTCGGAAGGTATCCAGCCTTGCCCAGCCTGAAACTGGCGTAACTGAAGGGCGATTCCATGTCAAATTTTGCTATGTTCTTCTTCCTGTGGCCACAGCCCGTCAGTGAGCCTTGACCCCCTCCAACCTAATCACCAATGTGCAGTAGCTTTTCAGCGTCTCTTCTTACATTGTCCTGTCATCGTATCTTTGATATACCTTTTTTTGTTACCCCCTGTTTGTCCCTCCATGATTTTCCTTGGTAGTTGATTTTCTGACATTCTCCCCACGTATCCCTCCCATCTGAATTACTGAATCCTCACATAGTGTACAATATACAGAACTTGTATAATTGATATATCTAAAGTTTCATTAATTTTTCCTCCACCTCCTGCTGATGGCCTATCATTATGATCTTCTCTGGCGGTTCCGTTTAACAGTGTTTGTAGAAACCTTCTTACATACACATTTGGTCTTCCTTCTCAGTATATTCTTCTTTATATATATATATATATATATATATATATATATATATATATATATATATATATATATATATATATATATATATATATATAATAAATTAAATATTCATACATTTTAAAAGAAACAAGACAAGTTTTATTTATAAAATTTTAAATTTTTTGTTAATTAATTTTTGAAAATTATGTCAGTCAAACGTGCGCCATTAGAAGCAATAGAACTTCATGCCCATTTTAACACATTTTCTATAAGCACGGATGTTGTCCTTTAGTTGCTGGGTGTTTGAGGTTTATTTATGTATAACTTTTCCTTCAAGAATCCCCATAAAAATAATCCGCAGTCCTCAAATCAGAAGGTCTGATGGCATTTTAGGATTCTAGTCGTTTGTAGGCAACAGGCCTTGAACAATTTCAATCTAATAGGGAAACATGTTCAAGTCTCTTCTCAAAATTTGGCATAAAGTGTAGTGTCTGAATGATTGTGGCGTGTTCATATATATTTTTTTTCCTTTATTTGGGTTTTTCGCCACTATCTAAAACTCAAAAAATTTCAAAAATACCTGTTCTTATTTAAAGAAAGAATCACTGGGTAAAAACAAAAGACCAAACGGAGACAAATTTCTCAGTGATTCTTTTTTGTAATAAATTTGCCTAACGAACAAAATTTTAAAGATATAAAAATGTTATAAAAAATTTTACAAACTTTTAACGTTAACGTTTCGGAGGGTACTCTCCCCCCGTTTTCAAAACTAAACTAAAAAATAAATTATATTAATTTGTAATATATAAATTAACGAATGAAAGTAAATATATTTTTTTGTATATGTCAACGATACTTACATTGACAACAATAGATTTTCATGACAGTGACATACTACCAAAAAATATATATAGGTAATGTTTACTGTGTGATTGTTTATTGTACTGATTGTGTGTTCAAATATTTAAATGTGTTTAATTGTATTCTTTAGAATCGGGAACCATATTGAATTTAAATCTACCGAAGGCATAGCAATACAGTTATTTTTATTTAAATTAATTATAGCGGTTTCTTTTAATCTTCTGTATTTTGTTAAAAAAAAATATATTTACTTTCATTCATTAATTTATATATTACAAATTAATATAATTTATTTTTTAGTTTAGTTTTGAAAACGGGGGGAGAGTACCCCCCGAAACGTTAACGTTGAAAGTTTGTAAAATTTTTATAACATTTTTATATCTTTAAAATTTTGTTCATTAGGCAAATTTATTACAAAAAAGAATCACTGAGAAATTTATCTCTGTTTGGTTTTTTGTTTTTACCCAGTGATTCTTTCTTTAAATAAGAACAGGTATTTTTGATATATTTTTAGTTTTAGATAGTGGCGAAAAACCCAAATAAAGGAAAAAAAATATAAAGTGTATTTCTAGAGACTCCTTCATACTTTGTATTATAGGTGAAATATGTTCAGCGCTTTGCACTGCAATGCAATGTAATGACACGAAATACGGTTCTTGAATAAACGATAAAGACGTTTGGTTTCAAGGTGTCAGGTTCTTTAAATCATGAACTAACTAAAAATTATACGCAAGTTCTAGCGGAGTTTATGATACCAATCAAAATTATTATTTAAAAATGTTCTTCGTTTAGAATATTATTTTATTAGAAGAATGTCTATACTAATATATATATATATATATATATATATATATATATATATATATATATATATATATATATATATATATATAGGAAGGCTAACAACAACAATCGCCTCTAATTGTACTTCGCGTGGTCCACTAGGGCCCATATATATATATATATATATATATATATATATATATATATATATATATATATATATATATATATATATATATATATATATATATAGAATGATTCTTCACAAAATGAACAGATCGACACCCGAAATGATTTAGAAACATTATAATATTATTAGGTGCGTATAAACCCGGTTGGATCACGCAAAGCAGTCTGACTCATTTTCGAATGTTCTTTCTGATCCTCCACACCTCTCTCATCCTTTCTCCGTGGATTCTTTTTCTCTCCTCCCTCCACTTTGTTCCCGATCTCCTCGAAACTTCTCTGATGCAACGTTCCACATATGTATTTTGTGTCTGTACGTTCTTCTATCCTCAATCTCTGTCGAACTCATTTGTGCCTTTCCCAGATCAGCTCTGACTTGTGTGATCTATGGTACTGTTGACTTGACTCCTTGTATGTTGTAAGAATTCTGTTGGTGAGTCTTGTCGGTGGGAGTCTACTGATATGTCCATAGAATTTCAATCTTCTTTTTCTTATGACCTCCGCTAAGTTGGATATTCTCTCTGTGGTTTTTCGAGAATGTAGTCTGTATCCTTCCTCTGTCAGTTTTGGGCAGGGAATTATTAGCCGATATATATATATATATATATATATATATATATATATATATATATATATATATATATATATATATATATATATAATACTTGCTAATCCTTGCTCTTAATACCCGGAGATGTCCAGGTGAAATTACATTTCATGTGTTAATGAAGTTTCTCCATAATTTACGGTCCTTGGTCAGGTTAACTGCTTCCTGCTATGTTTTGCCTCTTATCTAAATTGTTTCGGTGATATCCTTATTCCATGTCTTACACGACCTTCCCCTTTTGTTCTTTTTCATCTGTCTAGCTTCCCAAACTTTCTTGGTTTGTCCATTTTGATCCATTCTATTTAGATGACCGAACCATTTCAGTTTTTGGTCTTCTATTTTTGATATAAGTGCTGGTATTTCCAAGTACCTTTCCTGTACCTTACGAAGATATCTCATTTCTGCTGCTTGAACTCTACTCTTTTGCCATTCATTCAAGACCCAATTTTTGCATCCATATGTTAATGTGGGGATTATTTCGTCTTATATATAGTTAATTTCGTGTTTTGGATATTTGTCGGCTGTTTAAGAAGCCTCTGCTAAGTGATTGGAACAATCTCCATACTTTCGCCAATCTGTTGTTCAGTTCGTGGTCTTGGTTTCCCCTATTATTAATAATAGTACCTAAATAGTTATACTTTTCAGTGTGTTTGATTTCCATGTTTAAGTTTTTTTTCCTTGAAACGTTCTTGGTTGCTTGTCAATATCATGATCTGTGTCTTATTTGCATTGATGTGTAGACTTTTCAGCTGCTTCATTTCATACTCCTATGTTGAATTTTAATTGTTTTTCTAATTGTGTTTTAATTGTTGTAATAAGATCCTTGTTTATATTTTTCTTATCTAAGCTGTTCCAGATAGTTTCTCTTTTTATTCAGTCAAGCTTTTTATGTGTCTATAAAGCATAGATATACTGTTCTGTTCTTCTCTCTCGCCTTTTTTACTATCCGTTGAAGGGTGAAAATATGGTCCTGTACAGAATGGTTTATCCTGAATCCGCTTTGCTGGTCTTGCAGTGTATTGTCAATTTCCACTTTCAATCGTCTCTCTAATATAGTTTCGATAATTTTTGCTATTATACATAGTAATGATATATCTCTATAGTTCGTGCATTCTCTTTTGTTTCCTTTCTTGGGTATGATCAAGGCATTAGTCCATCCTTTTGGAACTTTTTTGTTTTTCCACGCTAAATTAAACATTTTCAAAAGTGCATTTCTTGCATATGGTCCCATGTATTTCTGCATTTCCGGAGAGGTTTCGTCGCCCCCAGATGATTTTCCCAGATGAAATTTTTCCATGGTTTCTGTTAGTTCTTCTTCAGATTTACTTTTCACTTGTTTTTTCCTGGATTTTTATTGACTATTATTTCTTCATTTTTGTTTAACATGTTAATGGTGTCCGGGCTTAGTAAATTTTAGAAGTACTCTCTCCACCTTTCGAGTATTCATCATTCGTCAATAGTTTACCTTCTTTGCCATTTATTGTTCTGTCATCAATACGGTTTTGCTTATTTAGGTTTAGTGGGGTTTATTATTATTATTATTTTTTCTCCCTCTAAGGAGAACAAGAATTAAGCTCTGTGGGGGCCCTTTCCTTGTTATCGGGCCGCAAGGTGACGCTAGAATTATTTGACGTTCCTGAGTTGTTCAAGAACTTCCGAACGGTTCTCGCTGTTCCCAGTAGTGCTGTTTTCTGCATGGACTTGAAAAGTTGCTCTTTGAGACCCAATACTTTTATGTTCTTCAGCAGGCTCTTTGGAATAACACACGTTGTTGATATTATTATGGGAACTATTTCTACACTTTTCATGCCCCATTGTTTTTTTAACTTGCCCTTGAAGTTCCTGGTATTTCTGAATTTTTTCCCTTTGCTTCTTTAATATATTATTGTTATTAGGAATGGCCACATCGATTAAAAGAGCACGTTTAAATAATTTATCCACAGTAATAATATCGGGCCTGTTGTGATCCAGTCTTCGTCGTACAGTACGGTTCCAGTAGATATTATTATTGCTTTCGAGAATAGGTTCTGGATTGTAATTGTAATGTGGAACTCTCTCTTTTAACAGCTGCAGCTTTATTGCAAGTTCCTGGTGCAGAATCTTTGCGACTGCATCGTGCCTATCTTTATAATCGATAGCCGCAAACATCGTACATCCCCCAGTAATATGTTGAATGGTTTCGGAGGTCGGACATCCATATCGACACTGATCGTCCAAAATACAAACAATATATTTAAGGTAATTTCTAGTGGCAATAACCTGATCTTGGATTGCCACTATAAATCCCTCTGTCTCGGGGAACATCTGTCCTGCAGTCAGCCAGTAGTTCGACGCTAATATGTCGACTTGTTCTTGGTTGACCTCATGCTGATGTCTCCCATGCAGGGATTTTTCTCTCCATGATTGCAACTTTTCTTGATCGGTTTTCGTATAGCTTTGAACCAGATTTTCTAATAATAGATAATCTATTCTTCTGTTGGAACCTTTGGTGTGAAATACTAAACTTGAAGAGATTTACCACTAAACACCAAAACGCTTTTTTTAACTGCTCGACGCACGTTTCGCTAACCATGTTAGCATCATCAGGAGATGATTTAATCTTCTCCTCACACTGTCACTTTGATCTATATTATTAACAAGTGATTATATATTATTAGTAAATAATACATAGAAATCTTCTATGTTAATAACATGGTTAATCGAATTTATCCAACTTTCTTTGGATAAATTCGATTAACTGAATATTTTTGGAGGACAACCATACACAATTTGGAACCCATCCATCCTCGGAACCAGCATGTAAAATTGTACTTCATTTTCCCTTGCTTGCTGGAGCTTTGGTTTGGCATTTTCTTGGTGTATCTTCCCATCCTTTTGCTGGCGTCTCATATGTATCGAATCATGTTGCATCAAGGTAGATAACAGAACGATTTTCTAATCTGTATTTTCTTATAGAGTCTAAGTAGTCAAATCGCCATCGTCGCAATCGTTCTGATTCCATTAATATTTGTCTTTTATTAATGGTCCGATATGCAAAACCCATTAGAAATAATATTCTCCGGAGGCTAGTTCTAGTGCAAAGAATGTTGGTTTCATCTTTTCTTAGTCGCTGTTGCAATGAATGTAATGTACAGTTTGCTCTTCATACATGGTATAAGTTTTGCTTCGAATTAAGTCTATGTCGCATTCGTCAACATATTTGCTTTTACCAGAATCGCTACGAACTTTTTTGGCTTTAATTGGTTTCGTCGCAATATCTTTAACTGTAAACAACGGCGTTTTCGTTAATGAAGATGTTTCTTCTGCTTTACTTTAAGCTTTACTTTACTTTACTTTTACTTTACTTTAAGCTCTATTCAATAAAGAAACATACACATTTTTAACAATTTGTTTAGCATCGAACGATAAATGTTTTCTTTTAAAATTAGTACTATCGGAGGCACAATGATCATTATCTTGCCAAAAACGCCACATTTTTAGCATATTTGGAATAATAAAAATACGATCGAAATTATAGAACTGCACTGTTTAAGAAAATAATGCGAACTAAATAAAAATATATAAAATTAATTTTATCTTTTTACCTGTTATTTTATTAGGCCCGGCTGTGTTTAGGTTTTTTGTAACTTTGCCGGGTTTCGTTACGATACGGGTTGTTAACAGTTTATTTCAGCCATTCGGTCAACGATATATCTTGAACCGCACTATACCCCGTGTTTTTCTTTATCTCCTACAGCCGTTTCCCTTTCCATTGCCTGTTATCCTTTTTATCATATCCACTTTATAGTTTTCTAGTTTTTTGATGGACTAATCTCTAGTTTCTCGGTATTATAGTTCCATTTCCATACTTCACCATCTATAGTCAACTTGTAATATCCCACCTTAACAACTTTCCCATTGTCTCTTTTCGCTTTAGCCCTCTTTCTTTTCGGTTTAGCTCTCCCTCTTTCCTGTTTAGTCAAGTCATCATTTATGTATACCCTTTTGCGATTTGCTGTTGCTATGATGAGGAGGGAACCTACTGACTATGTAAGTGATTGCTACTTTAAGTGATTCAAAACTAAAATAAAGCATATATATTGGACTTTAAATAAGGAACTAGATGATTTCCGTTTCCAAGAAAAATTAAATTAAAAGGAATGGGTAGCTTGGAAGTGTTTTGTAAGTGTAGTGAAAGGATTTCTGGGCAACTAAAAAGATGAAAGCTATAAAAACCTCATAGATAAACTAATGAAAGCCTGATAGGTGTTCTTAAAAATGCATTTTTTACACTACCATTTGGATTTTTTCCGGAAAATTTGGGCGCAGTAAGCGACGAACAAGGAGAGAGGTTTCACCAGGGTATCAAGACGATGGAAGCAAGATACCAGGAAGAGATGATGCTACAGAACAGAAGAAAAAAGTTTTTGGCACTGTAAGACATCTCATACAGTAATATATTTTTTATTCACATAATCGTCAGTAATTTCTTTGCATAGATTTAACACGTTTTACATGTTTATATTAAATAAATATTAGATGGTCTTCTTTTTTCCCACCACCAACATCTTGTAACAAAAAAACTATACATGTTACAGTAATTAGCTTATTATTTTCGGATTTAGGGCTATAACATACTTCATATACACCTATTTTCATCAATGCAACCTCAAAAAAGTTTAAATTTGTTGACCCGTGTTATCATCGGAAGGTTTTCTTCGGGCAAACCACCATCGTCATCAAACTTCCATTTCTGCAGAACAGTCCTTTGGACAGATGAAGCTTTATTTACGAGACTCTATAGCATTTGGGAAACATGCATAGGTAGGAACTAAACAATTCCCAGAGCATTACGTACGTGTAACTTTCAGCATACATTCTCGAAACAAATAAAGATCGGCGTACCACCTTTGGGTTTTATATTTTTAGAATTAGATATATTTTGTGTATATACACCATGTATAATTACATGTTTCATAAATGCCGGGCAAAAAGAAACAGTTGAACAAAAATAAACAAATGTGATGAATTTGTTCAAATTTTAAACAATACCGCAAAAACAAGTTTGTTTTTGTTGAATTTGGCAAAAACAAAAACATTTGTACATATTAACAGTTAAATTAAATGGACATTATTAGAATTTGGTTAGCTATTAATTAGCTATATGCAGGTTTTTAAAATTATTTTTTAATTTGGCAACCTCGACTAGCTTCTGGCTCTCCTCCAACGCTCTATACTTGGACATTCCGCGAGATGCGGCGATTATTTATAGAGCATCGGGCCCGCTGGCCAACGGCCTTCCCGCCATCGCCACCGCTAAAACTGCCAGGAGACGAGGCCCTGACCTACGTCGGCACTTAGATAGCCAACATATGTTCCTCAACTAACGTAATTCCTTCTTCTCAATTCTCAGGAACATTTTTTACAGATGCCAAGCTGTCAATAAAACATTATTGAGTGCGTTACTTGAAGGCCGTAAAGAGCAGTACCTGTTCTTTCAATATTTGATTTTCAATAAACCACTTTGTATTTGGTTATATGTTAGACCTTACCGTTACTTCATGACTGTATAATGTTATCAATTGAATATTAAGTGACTTTAATATTAGTATTATCAGGTGTATCCATAAAGATTATCGTTTTCTTACAGTTTTAAAAACATTTCCATCTACTGACAATTTTTTAGTAAGAAGAATAATATATACATATATATATATATATATATATATATATATATATATATATATATATATATATATATTTGTACACGACAGCGAAATAACACATTGACATTTGTACACGTAGCGAAATAAATTGAAGTAGAAATAAAATAACTAAATTTAGAGGACAGATAGCGAAACAACAAAAAAGTAAAAACAAATGTAATTTTATTTTAATTTAGGCTGGAATGCGTTTTTTCATATTATTCTCCAAATCTTGCAGATTTTTTTTTCAATTGAGCGAGCAAAATTCGTGCTGAAATTGTCTGTTTGGTTTTCACTCTGGTTGGCGACGATATGTATCGTCATTCTACTGACTGTTGTTTGGACTCAGGAGTCATGTGAGACGCCCAAGTCTCATCTCCTGTAACGATGTGGTCTAACAATTCATCTCCTTCCTGATTGTATCGAGTCAAAAACGATAAAGCACTGCCCAACCTCTTTGTTTTCTGATAGTTAGAAAACCGTCTTGGAATCCACCGAGAACACAATTTTCGACAATTCAGTTTCTCTGAAACAATGGTGTGCAAAACTGACCTTGAAACTTGTGAAAATTCACTTGATAACTCGAAATCGTGAATAGTCGATTCTCTCGAATTTTGTTGCCCACATCATGAACCAAATCTTCAGAAATCAGAGAAGGTCAGCCAGGGCGTAGTTCATCATGCACATTAACCCGCCCGTCCTACTTGCTTGAAGCAGACCTACATGTATATTGATATTTAGTTTGCTTATTGTTAAATTTTTGAAAGAAAGTTAAGTGAACCCTGTAAGAATGGAAGAACAAAGTACGGATACGTTCTACGAGGGTTGATCAAGTAACAAAGTACCCGTGTTCTCCAAAATACGCTTCTGTCTCGGTGAGAACCTCTTCATTTGAGCTGATTTTTTTTCCTGCAAGCCATGTTTTCAAGTTAGAAAACAGAAAAAAGTTGCTGGGTGCCAGGTCGGGCGAGTACGGTGAGTTCGTAAGCAATTCGACCGCGAGAATTAAATATGAATGTGCCGGTGCGTTATCGTAATAAAAAAAGCACTTTTTCTTTGTCAAAGGGAGCTGTGTCTACTTCAATTTCTTATCGAATATGTCCAACAATTAACTGTAGTACTGCCCTGAGGCATCCATGAGGATTATTCCTTTGGAATCCCAAAAAAAAGTGGCCACAATCTTTTCGGCTGATAGAACCGTTTTTGCCTTCTTCGGAGCATATTCACCGGGAAAAATCCATTGTTTTGACTGTCTCTTGGTCTCTGGCGTGTAATAATGTATCCAGGTTTCATAAACGGTGGCGACTCGACATAAAAATTCCTGCCGAATTCGCTTAAAGCGGTCCAAAAACTTTTTTGACATTGTTAGTCGTACCCGCTTGTTGTCCACCGTGAGCAATCGCGGCACCCATCAAGCCGACATTTTCCTCACACCTATCTTATTTAAAATCTTGATTCCCGTTCCGTATGATACATCTACGGCCTCAGCTACTTGGAGCACTTTCGTTCAGCGATCAGCGAGAATCATGTCATGGACCTTTTCGACGATTTCCTCGGTAACCATGTCTGACGGGCCTCCTGGCCGTTCTTAATCGAAAACAGTTGTACGACCACGCTTAAACTCGTTAAACCAATCTCTCAGGGTTGTCATAGATGGTGAAGGGTCGCCATAGACAGCATCCAACTTCACTTATATTTCTTCGCATGTTTTTCCATCCAAAAATAAAAACCGAATTACGGATTGATGTTGCTCTTTTTCCATTTTATCGAGAAATACAAAATACGAATGATACAAGTGGCTGTTAAAAAAAACTAACCTATGAATTTATCTGAAATTCAGCATGAGGTCGTAGAGAGTTCGTAGAGTTTCTAAAGTAGAACAGTGCTACCAATGCCACAAATGCCATTAATGATGGTGCTTCAGATAACAAATCATGTCAGCATTAGTTTAAAAAATTTAGGAACAGTAATTTCAATCTAGTCGACGGTATAAATTTGGAAGACCTGTTAATTTTAACAAGGATCTGTTGTTAGCTGAAATTGAAACTGATCGCTAACAAATCATCCAGGAATTGGCCACAAAGCCAAAAAACTTCATGGTCCACAATACAGTGGTGTTAAAAACTACTGAACAAAGAGCAAAGAGAAGGAACGTGTCATGTTAACTTTCTACAGTATACTTTTGTTCAGATTAGGCAAAGGTCCTTTTCTCCAACAAGTTGTTATTGGAGATAAAAAATGGATTATATACAACAACCTACATAACAAACAAAAACAATGGTTAACACCAGGACATTCACTTTTGTTCACTCCCAAGCTAGATATTCACTATAAAAAAAGGTTTAATATCAGTATGGTGGAATTTTAGAGGAATTATTCACTATGGGTTCTGAATCCTTATGAAAACATAAGTGCTGAATATTATTCTGCACGCCTTAATAGATTAAACATGGCTTTGATTCAAAACGTACGAGACTGATTAATCTACAATGTATTATTCGGCAGCATGATAATGTGTACAGTCACCTCACTGTACTCATACTGTACCTACTGTACTCATACTGTACCTACTGTACTTGACTGTACCTCATAGTGTACAGTCAAGAAAAAAACAAGGAGTTAAACTAGAAAGTACGTCGTTACCCACATCCTCCTGATGCTGAACCCTCAGATTACGATATTTACAGATCTCTGGAACATTCTCTTCGTGGAAACAATTTCCCACTGCAACAGATATCAAAACTCGTTTATTTCAAAATCACCCCCATTTTACAACATGGCCCTTTAGATGGCTCTACATTCCCTTAGGAAATGTAGCTATTCAATTCTTTCGAACTCTAGAAACTCATATCTTGTGGTGAGTTAGTCCACGTTCCTCTATTCTTGACTTATTCTATCCTATTGTTTGTCTTTGCTTCTTCCGAAATTTTCTTCCACGTATCTCGGTCCTGTATGTCCCACCATGCTTGTATTTCCAATTTCCTTATGTCTTTCCGCTCCTGATCCTCCCACCTATTTTCGGTTTCCCTCTTCCTCTGTTAATATCCGGTCTCCACATTGTAATTTTCTTTACTACTTTGTTATCTTCCATTTTTCTTATATGGCGAAATCAGCGAAGTATTTGCACTTTTATTGTCTTCACTATATCTTCTCCTTTCAAAATAGTTTATATTTCAAAATTCATTGTCCTTCTGTATTCATATTCTGCAAATATCTTTAATCCATATATTCTTACAATCTTTCTTTCGAATATTCGTAACTCTTCCTGTTCCAAGCTTGTTAAATTCATTATCTCCGCCCCATAGGTCACCACCGATCTAATAGCTACTTTATATACTTTCATTTCTGTATTTATACTTATGTTTTTGCTTTTCATAATGCTTTTTACTCCATCCAGTATCAGTATAAACAATACTGTTGATAACCCATCTCCCTCTCTCACTCCTAAATTAATCTCAAAATCATCTCTTTCTCCTTCCACTGTTTTAACTACTGTTTGTAAATTTTTCATTGCCTTTTCTGTTAGTCTTATTAGCTTGCCCGGTATTTTCATGTCCGTCATAGCTTTTATTACTTGTCCCAGTTCAGACTATTGAAAGCTTGCCTGAAATGAATATACACAATTTGTAATTCCATTGCATATTCCTGAGATTTTTCGATTATTTGCTTTACTATATGCACGGCGTCTATGGTAGATCTGCCTCTCCTAAAGCCATATTGATTGTCTCCAATTTTTGCTTCTGTATATCTGATTAATCTGTTATTTATTATCGTTGTCAGTATCTTACATACACTAAGTAAGGTAATTCTCCTAAAATTTGCAGTCTTTTGGATCTCCCTTCTTATAAATAGGTATTATTATTACAACAAATTGTATTGTACGCCACAAATTGTAAATGGTATCATTAATATTTAATTAAAAAAAATATTTAATTTAAGTTTGTTTTTTTTTATGTTTAATGAACATAGAAATATAAAAAGGTATCTAACTTCACTCTAATCCACGAGTTCATTGGGCCCTTTAATTATTATCAATTCAAACTAAAGTCGTCGATTTGTGTCGAAAAATTACTAATTTGTAAAAATTTATTTACTTGGCAACTTTCGCAAAATTTAAATCACATGGAACATTTTCATCATAAATTTTTTTCAGTGGGATGAAACAAAAGATTTGCTGACTTATGTGAAGATACTTTTCTTCTCTTTCTTTTCTTCTGACATTAGATAACAAATAACATTAGAAACAAATTCAAATTCGTTTGTTTACATATGCCGGACTAAAAAGTTTAAAAGTCTATCTATCTTGACTGTAAACTACAAGTTTTGGTCTATTGCAAGATTTGGTCTATGATGAAGACCATTCAGTAGAAAGAAGCCTAAGGTTTTCAAATGGTTTGAATGGACTACTACAACCTTATAGGGAGATTCAAAAGGAGCTCATAAAAAAAAATATAAACCAGCCAACAATATTGCATTATTTTTTACCTTTATAACAAAATTAATATGTACCTACGTATTTATAATATAGAATTGATATATATATATATATATATATATATATATATATATATATATATATATATATATATATATATATATATATATATATATATATATATATATATATATATATATATATATATATATATATATATATATATATATATATATATATATATATATATATATATATATATATATATATATATATATATATATATATATATATATATATATATATATATATATATATATATATATATATATATATATATATATATATATATATATATATATATATATATATATATATATATATATATATATATATATATATATATATATATATATATATATATATATATATATATATATATATATATATATATATATATATATACATATATATACCTAGAGGTGCCCAAACACGTACATGGGGAATATGTATCAAACTTAGCATAAAACTTCGAAAACTTATTCAAAAGAGACAGCTAATACCAACATTCGACCCAACTAAAATAAAACCAGCCCTAACAGAAGAGCTTGATATACAACCAGCTTGATAACAACCAGCACAAAACTGGCAAGAATTGAAACAAAAAATTATTAAAACAGCCTTAAAGTTGGTCCCCTTACAAAAACGTAAAATACATCGGTGGTGGGATGAAGTTTGCGAGCAAGCAGTATTAAGCCGAAGTAAAGCATTCAAAGATCGGAACAGTCAAATAACAGCAA
Organism: Cosmopolites sordidus; assembly: GCA_031761425.1. Taxonomy (NCBI): domain Eukaryota; kingdom Metazoa; phylum Arthropoda; class Insecta; order Coleoptera; family Curculionidae; genus Cosmopolites; species Cosmopolites sordidus. Next base: position 436,850 of record JARFXV010001466.1, on the reverse strand, counting down.
TAAACTATAACATCTTTTTGGGAGTAAGAAAAGAAACATCGAAGCTAATTAGACAAACTAAAAGAAAATATGAAAACAATCAACTTAATGAAATAGATAAAGATTTCCAAAAAAATAACACCCGAAACTTTTACAAAACATTTAAAACTAAATTAACAGGCTATCAACCGCAAAGTCTTTGCTTACAAAAGGAGAACGGACAATCAGCTCTAAATAACCAAGACAATTGCAAAGAACTTGCGAAATATTTTGAACAAATACTAAACTGTCCTGAGCCCTTAAACAAATTAGCAACACTAAACCCTAAACAAACAAACCCAGATTCATTACCACTGAATGAAGATGAAATAATTAGGCAAATCAAGCTGCTTAAAAATAACAAAGCTTCTGATGAAGATGGAATCACTGCTGAACTTTTGAAGTCCTCTGGTCCAGGTACAATCAAGGAAATAACCAAAATTCTACAAGAAGTTTGGCGAACCGAACAGATTCCGGAAGATTAGAAAGATGCTCTAATCCATCCACTATACAAGAAAGGAGATAGAACGGATGTAAACAACTATAGAGGGATCTTCTCCCAGTTTGTTACAAGATTCTATCTCAATATCTACTAGACAGAGCACAGGGACAATTAGAACCTAAAATTGGTGAATATCAAGCAGGTTTCCGATCGGGCAGATCCTGCCCTGAACAGATCCTGAATCGAAAGTTGGTCCTAAGACGTCAAAAACTATACAATAAAAATCTCGTCTGTACATTTGTGGATTTCAAAAAAGCATATGATTCTATCGACCGCGACTCTTTATTCCGAATTTAGAAAGAACAAGGACTAGATCTGAAAACGCTGGCAATTATTAAAGCAACATTAACTAACACATGGTCAAATGTTAGATTCAGAGCCATTCGAAATTAAAACTGGAGTGAGACAAGGGGATGGACTCCCGCCACTCTTATTTAACTGTGTTCTAGAAAAAGTAATACAGGAGTGGCGTGAAAAAAAGTGGTCGGAAAAATCGGCCAATAAGGGTAGATGTCAAAAAATGAATACGGCATTGAGACTTACACAAAATATTTATATCAAAAAATTCCTATCTAAAAACACCAAACTGAGACATTACAATACAGTTATTAAGCGAGAATGTCTATATGGGACAGAAACGCTCATTTTGAATAGAAAGAGAGATATCGAGGACATTGAAAAAAAGGAAAGAAAAATCATAAGAAAAATCCTAGGCCCCAAACAAATAAATAGCACAACACACCGACTTCGAGAAAATCAAGATATTAAACAATACACAGATATACATAGCGAAATGAGAAAAAGAAGACTTAAGTTTTACGGACACATAAAACGGATGAATCCGAGTAGGCTAACTAGACAAATAGTCGAATTTTATGAAAATAGGAGTTGAGCTAAAGTAGAAATAATTAAATGGATTGCTGCAGTTAAAGAGGACCTAAGATCAGCAAATATTACACAAAGTGAAATTCAGGTTAGAGGCTGTTTCAGACACAAGGTTAACGTTTGGAAGATTGGCCAGAGAGAAAAATGTAGGAAGACTGGAACAACTTGGTCTGACGAAAGGAAAAAAGCTCATAGCGAAAGAATGAAATTTGTATGGGCGCAAAGGAAGACCAACAACAACAAACGCCTCTAATTATACTTCGCATGGTCCACCAGGGCCCATACGTGAATAATAATAATAATAATAATATATATATATATATATATATATATATATATATATATATATATATATATATATATATATATATATATATATATATATATATATATCATCATCATCATCATCAGCCCGTATCGATCCACTGCAGGATGAAGGCCTCTTCAGCATGCTTCCAACCTTCACGGTCCTGGGCTTTCCTCTGCCACTCGGGTCCAATATACTTAACGATGTCATCAGTCCATCGTGCTTTCGGTCTTCTTCGCGGACGTTTGCGATCAAGCGGTATCCACTCCAGGATTGCCTTGGTCCATCTGTCGTCCCATCGCCTCGCTATATGGCCTGCCCATCTCCATTTCAACTGTTTTACTCTTCCAATGATGTCACAGACTTTTGTTTGTTCCCTGATCCATGCGCAGGACTTTCTGTCTCGTCTTGTAATGCCAAACATACATCTTTCCATTCCCCTCTGTGCCACCCGAAGTTTTTGAATTGATTGCGATGTGAGTGTCCAGGTTTCACTTCCGTATGTCATAACGGGTAGAACGCACTGATCGAATACTTTTCTTTTCAGGCAAAGTGGGAGTCTGCTCTTAAACACTATGTTGAGCCTACCAAATGCCTGCCAGCCACATTTAACACGCCGTTCCACCTCCCGGGCGGTATTCCCCTCCATGGAAATCCTCTGCCCAAGATATACAAAGCTGTCCACAATCTCTAAATCCCTTCCTAAAACTGAAATTCTTCTGTCCTGAGCGAAGTTATTGAACATAACCTGACTCTTTTTCAGGTTTATTTTCAAGCCAAATGGTTCGCCAGCCCTTTGCAGTTCTTGTATGCGTCTTTGCAGCTCCTCTGGGTCTTGTGAAATGAGAATAATATCATCTGCAAATCTAAGATGGTTTAAGTTTGCACCATTGATCTTTACCCCATCCTGTTCCCAATCCAGTTTACGGAATACTTCTTCAAGGCCAGCCGAGAAAAGAATAGGCGATATTGCGTCACCCTGCCGTACACCTCGTTCTATATTAATTCCCACTTCAAGATCATCAAGGTGAATTGTGGCTATAGCTCCATCATATATCGATTCTAATAGGTTTACATAGGCTCTCTCTACACCTTGGCTAAGCAGTGCATCCATTATCGCATGCTTTGAGATGGAATCAAATGCTTTTTCGTAGTCGATAAAATCTATGACCTGCTGTACAACCTGGATGTGATCCATTGTACTGAATCCACTTCTGAATCCTGCTTGTTCTCTCTCTCTCTCTCTCTCTCTCTCTCTCTCTCTCTCTATATATATATATATATATATATATATATATATATATATATATATATATATATATACTGTCTTAATTATTCACACACTATTACATACATATATATGTACATATTTTAAATTTTTCTGTTTTCAAGTGTAACTATCCGGAACGGAAACTTCGCGGTTGACGAGGGATTAATGTATTGCTATATCTCGCTGAAACATCGACCATTAAAAAACAAAACCTCAAGGGCATTGATTATTTTGAGTTTTTGTGATGAAGACGGGTTCTTCGCATTCTATGGACTGGCAAACGAACAAACGCATCCGTTATTCAAGAAATTGATGAACCCATGGCAATAACCTAGAAAGACTGGTAGTACAGAGATGGATGGAGGGTTTTAGATCACGTAGCAGGTCTCCAAAAAGATGGACAGACCAAATTAAAGACCTAATTGGTACAGCTCCTCAGTGTGCAACCAAGGAAGCGGAACAGAGAAGGCGGGCGAGAAGTATTCCGGATAGTACGCGAACGTAATGAGTTTCCATTCCATCACGACTTTTCTGTAAAGAAGAACACGAAGAAGAGAAGTTCAACTATAAGTTGACTACTATAAGTCGTAATTTTTGGAAGGCATGAAAAGGTTGGAAAATCGTTGAGTAAAGTGTATAGAGCTAGAGGGAGACTACATTGAAAAATTATCGACTTTCGATCAACAAAACAATATGCCAGTTAAAAAGTATCTGACTTTTCACTCTACCCTTGTATAATACACGCCTTTTTTAACTTCGTCTGTATTTTTCTGTTGTGGCGAAGTTAGCGACAGTCCCCGGTAATACAATACCGACATTCGACGAGACATTCCAGCGAGAAATCATTTTTATTTTTTAGAATCGTTTTGAAAACGGAAGAAGACCTCCCGAAAGGTTAACGTTCAAAAGTTTGTATTTATTTTAGAAAATGTTTAAAAGGGTAAAGGTAAAGTGTTAGGGTTAGAGGCGCATCAGCAACTAGGCTATTTAGCGACTGGACCTACAGATTAACGTGGGTTCCGAATCACGGTCATCAGCTTCCGACAAACACAGGCCAGCACCCCCCCTCGGGCTATGAACCCTAGGTTATGTGCCTACCCATAAGTCTATCAGGAAACCTACTGACTGGCGAGTGACCAACGTAGAACACTTCTCAGAAGGCATCCGGCCTTACCCTGCTCTTACCGTCCGCACCAACGCGACCGGCAGAAAATGTTTGTATTTATTAAAATTTTGTTTGTTAGGCAAATTTATTACAGAAAAAGAATCACTCTGAAATTTGTCTCCATTTTATTTTTGTTTTTTACCCAGTGATTCCTTATTTACATAAGAACAGATATTTTTGATATTTTTTGAGTTTTTGATAGTGGCGAAAAACCCAAAAAAACATTTTTATGGTTGTCAGTGTCAGTCTGAATATCAGTATGAGTGTCAATAACAGTATTGGTATTAGTAGAATATTAATATTAGTATTGGCAAATCCCTTTAAGTTTAGTGTTTTACACCGAAGATTTCAATAGAAAAAATTGATCTAGTATTGGTACCTTAAAAATATATATTTGCTTTTAAATTGGAAGCCTATTTTGGTTAGTGCCCACATTCACGGATATTATCACAGAATTATCAAGAATTATCCCAAAGTATGCAATCTGCTATAGACTTTTAAATAAAATATTGATGACCCAAAATATGGTGCACCTATCCATAGCATAGCTAGACCGTAGGCACCTATCCATTCTGGATAGGTGCCTACGGTTTAGAAAGTGTCACTTGATGCAATAGATTGACGTTTTACTAAATGCTATGTTTCCTTTTGTTGTTTTCCCCTTTCCTCTTGTTATAGAATGGTTATAGCGATAAATAATTTTTTTAGCTTTAATACTGCAAATACCCTTTCTGTTTCCTTTGTGGGATTCCACGTTAAACAGATCTTAATTTTCGTGTTCCTTTGTAAAAGTTTAAATCTTGGCACAGATTGCAGGGAGCAAGTAGTTTTGTTACCCTTCATAACACGATGTTTGATATCTCCTGTGGTGTTTTCGTCTAGTTTGTTTTCCGGATACGTAAACTCATTCATTATTTCAATGCTGTTTTTGACAATTATCCAGTTCTATTCTGTTCTTGGATTCGTTCTTTTCCATCAGCTTTGTTTTGTCTAGTTTTATTTTTAAACCGGTTCTTGGAGCTTCACCTTTATTTCATTAATGGTCTCCCTTATTAATCTTTTCGATCGCTTTACTATTTTTAGGCCATTTGCATAACTTACTATCTGTTTTCTTTTATTTATTACTGTTACGTTTGCGTCTACGTTTCATTGATGCCTTTATTCAATGCTATGATAAAAATAACTGGTGCCAATACATCCCCTAGTCGTAAACCTTTTCTGATCTCAAATTCTACCATGGTCGTTGATGGAATTTTACTATTGCCTTAAGCATCGTCACCTGGATTAATCCAATGCACTGAACTACGGAACTTATCAAGCAAGAGAGTTGTTTTCTTCATTCATCTATTGTTGAGCATCCTTGTCTAAATCCTTCCTGATATTCATCCCTTCCTTCTTCTATATATGGTACTAATTTTTATCATTACTGTTATATAATTCCATAGTTACATGGAATTATTGAACACTTCTTATAAAACATTCCTTATAGAATAATCCTTATCGAACCATCGTTTTGGAACACTCGTTTTAGAACACTCCTTATAAAATAATATTTGATCCTCTGAATTCAGATAAACATGGCGTAATAGCAATTTAGATATTAACAAATTTATTCTACCTAAATCTATTTTTTCAAAATTATTGATATATTTCATTTTCGACAACAAGAATATTAGAAATCATTTTATAATTTATTTAATTTTAATAAATATGTATTCTAAATTTGATCAAGCTAATCTTTATGACACAAGTCTAACAATAACTGGGATACATATAATTATATTTTTAAGATGATTTCTTTATAGAACACTTGTACTCATTATGCGATAATATGACGAGGATAAATGTCGTCACTCTCTAGAATGTATCATTTATGATGTTTCATAACTAGGACAACTATTATAAGAGCATGGTGGCAACAGGAAATATGAAACATAAAATTCAAACCTAATATCATTGGTACACAAAAAAATACATTACATTCATCCTTCAAGGTATGATTTCACATATATGTACCTTGATTCAAAACAATAAAAGAATAGGTGACATTACTTTGAGGTAACTAACGTTTCAAAGTATTCTATAATAACATAAGTTTTTCAAAAAAAAGGTGACCGGTACGTTGACATCTCCTGTAATCCGGCGAGTCGGAGATCGAAATGCAGCATCGTTTGTCGCGGTTAGTACTTGGATGGGTGACCTCCGAGGAGAGACCAGGCTTGTGTACTGCATTTCAACACGCAAGACTGTAAAATCCGATAAGGAATTTCAGTTCAGTCAAGCCAGTTCGAGGCAGGGTAAGGCCGGATGCCTTAATTGTAACTCTGATGCTTGTATTTGTAAAGTAAACATTTGCCCAGTCTACCTAATAATGTCCATTTTGCTAAGAGATGGCGTTAGTAATACATTTGTTGATATAGACTTATGACGTCTATGGCATTTTGGACGGTAAACATACGTCATTAAGTCAGTTCGTTATTGTCATTGTGCAAAAATCATAGTTTTTCATAGCTTTGAATATGTCGAATTATGTACCAGAAAAAGAAGTTTTGCGGAAAAGATTAATAACCTTCTTTCTTTTGATGAAAATGCCTGCTGAAGTTATCGATTGTTAGTTGAAGCTTATGGTGAATATGCTCTAATACAAGAAACTTGTGAACGATGATTTAAATGGTTTAAAAGTGGTGATTTTGATATAAAAGACAAGGACCGTCCAGAGCAGCCGAAAAAGCTTGAAGATGCAGATTTGCAAGTATTATTGGATGAAGACTCATCTCATACATTGAAACAATTGGCAGAAGCATTGAATGTTGCCGAATCCACCATTCCCGAACATCTACAGGTATTGGGAAAGATCCAGAAGGAAAAAAAATGGGTTCCATATGAACTGAATGAAAGAAACATTGAAAGGCGAAAATCCACTTGTAAAATTTTGCTTGCCAGGCAAAAAAGAAAAGGTTTTTTGCATCGAGTTATAACAGACAATGAAAATCTATGATGGATAAAGATATGTGGATCTATTTTGACAACACAAACTACAAAAAATCATGGGTAGACTCGGGCCAGCCTTTAACATCACAACTAGTGCGCAATATACAAGGAAAGAAGGCTTTGCTGTGTATTTGGTCGGAAGTAGGGGAGCTGGGTATTACGAACTCCTGAAACCTGGTGAAACAAGTAGTGGTGATCGATACCGACAACAATTGATAAAATTAAACCAAGCATTGAAGGAAAAACGACCAGAATATGCTCAAAGACACGATAAAGTAATTTTTCAACATGACAATGATCGGCCCCATGCTGTAAAATGTGTAAAAAACTACTTAAAAAACGTTAAATTGGACGTCTTACCCCACCCACCATATTCACCGGACTTAGCCCCTTCGGACTACCACATATTTCGATCAATGCAGACTTTCAAAACAACACTTACATTTTTAAGAAGTTTGTCTTGATGAATGGTTGGACTCAAAAAACCAAAGTTCTTTTGGCACGGACTACATTCAATTCTTCAATTCAAATTGATTGGTTCAATTGATTCAATTCTATTCAATTGATTCAATTTTATTGGAACCATTGGTGTGAAACACTAAATTTGAAAAGATTTACCACTAAACTAGCATCATCAGGAGAACACAGATCAAATCATTTCCTGATGATGCTAACATGGGTGTTAGCGAAACGTGCGTCGAGCAGTTCAAAAAAAGTGATTTGGTGTTTAGTGGTAAATCTCTTCAAGTTTACGGAATACATTACTCGAGAGAAAGATGGGAAAACGTAATAGTAAACGATGAACAATTGATTATTAAGTTAATTTATTTTGTTATAGAAATAAACCAGTATGTAAACCCTTTGTATGGTGGGGGTACCGTTGATGATTCCACGTACCCTAAGGTTCATAAAATTTTGTGAAAAATATGTTAATGTAGCGATGCACCACATTTTGGACGGGGCTAATGAAGACGAAATATAGACCCGAATTGAAATTGATTACCATAGAACAACTCGAGAGAGATGGAAGGAATTTCGTGGAATCAACCAAGTTAGTAAACTTGGAATTGTTAGCAAGGTCGATGTATGGGCGCCGCACGAGTTAATGGGGAAAAAGGGATAGGGCGAATTTCTGCTTGCGATTCTTTATTAAAGCGCAACGAAATCGATCGACTTTTAAATTAGATGTTTGCGAGTGATGAAAAATGGATTATGTATAATAATGTTAAACCTAAAAGTTCATGGGGTAATCGCGGAGATGCCCCTTCAACCATCGTAAAGGCCAATTTACATCCGAAGAAGGTATATGCTATGCATTTGGTAGGACCGGAAGGGAATCGTCTATTATTATTATATTCTATTATTATTATTACCATTAATTCAGATAAATACTGTCCACAACTAAGTAAATTAAAGCGAACAATCGACCAGAAGCAACTTGAATTAGTCAATCGGTCAATAGTCAGGTATTGGGTTTTATCGACTCAAGTCTAAAACACTCGTGCCTTTCACCACCTGACGGAAACCTTTACAACTTGACTGGGATCAATTCTTCTATTGGAACCTTTGGTGTGAAACACTAAACTTGAAGAGATTTACCACTAAATACCAAACCAGTTTTTTGAACTGCTCGGCGCACGTTTTGCTAACCATGTTAGCATCATCAGGAGATGATTAAATCATGGTTAGCGAAACGTGCATCGAGCAGTTCAAAAACGTGTTTTGGTGTTTAGTGGTAAATCTCTTCAAGTTTAGTTGACTGGGATGCTTTGAGAAAACGGTGGATGGACATCTACCGGACATCTATATCTAATCTCCCAACCTTCCATCTTCCAATTACTATTTATTTAAATCGCTTCAAAACAACTTAGATGGTAAAAACTTTACTTTCTCAGAAGATTTGAAAAAGCACCTGGAACAGTTCTTTAGCCAGATCCTTCAGAACTTCTATGAGCCCAAGATTGTGCTGCTATTGGAGAGGTGGAGAAAGGGTATCGAACCTATTAACCTATCTTTTAGATAACTTTGAGATAAATTCCCTCAACAAGAAAGATGAAAACTATAAAAACATCATAGATGAACTCTTGAAAGTCTATGAAATACTAGGGTGTGGCATGTCCTTAAAAATGCTTTTTTACACTCCCATATGGATTTTTTCGGGAAAATTTGGGTGTAAAAGACGAACAAGGAGAAAGGTTTCAGCAGGACATCAAGACGATGGAAGCAAGAAACCTGGAACGCTAGAATCCATCTATGTTGGGCGACTACGGCTGGTTTTTAAAAAAAGATGATGCTGCAGAACACAAGAGGAAAACGTGAAAGTGTTTATCGCTGTATGACATCTTATGTGATATATTTTTTATTCGCGCATAATCATCAATAATGTATATGCATAAATTTAACACGTTTGTATGTTTATATTAAATAAATATTAGATTGTAAAAATATGTCGTCTTTTTTCCCCACCACCGAACAAAAAATCTGTACGTGTTACAATAATTATCATTTTCGGATTTAGGACTATAAAATACTTTACACCTACTATACATACTATACACCTCTTTTCATCAATGTTACGTAAAAAAAGTTTAAATTTGTTGAGCTGTGTTATCTTTCCATCCATTATATAGAGAATTATATACTGAAATGACTTTAGCTTTGTTAAAATAAAATAACATTTATAATGCTCAAAACATCGACAAAATTACTTTGTCTTTCATACTAGTTAAAAAGAAACCATTTGTCTTCGAGCAACACAATGTATGAAAACCATATAACTTCATGTTATATATTTGGAATAAGAGCGGTTTAATTTTAGCACATCCCACAAATATTTTGTAATATTTTGTTTATTATTTACATTATTATTTAAAAAAAAACTCAAATTGATGCTTTAGTACCTCGAACTTCAGCTGAATTGAACCGAATGTCATTTTTGAGAAAATCTGTGACCATAAAAATATTCACACATTATCAAAATTGGCCCTTTGTCACACATTACTGAATGAAATTAGTAATCAACAATATTTTTTTACACTAAACGTCAATAATTTTGACAGTATATATACAGGTAAAAGCAGTTGACAGTACTTCTGTGAAAACACTATAACATAATGACGTCACAAACATGGCAGCCGTGGCGCTTTCGTAGTCATGTGATTTTATTTATAATTAATTACCAGTTTTGATCGTATTGATCGTAATCGTATTGATAATTATATTTTATTCAAAAGTCCAATTGCTTGAAGATCAATAACTAGCTTGAACCTAGTTAGTTAGCTTGAAGTTCAATAACTTCGCTCAGGACAGAAGAATTTCAGTTTTACAAAGGGATTTGGAGATTGTGGACAGTTTTATATATCTTGGACAGAGGATTTCAATGGAGAGGAAGGCATTTGGTAGGCTCAACATAGTGTTTAAGAGCAGACTCCCACTTTGCCTGAAAAGAAAAGTCTTCGATCAGTGCGTTCTACCCGTTATGACATACGGAAGTGAAACCTGGACACTCACATCGCAATCAATTCAAAAACTTCGGGTGGCACAGAGGGGAATGGAAAGATGTATGCTTGGCATTACAAGTCGAGACAGAAAGTCCTGCGCATGGATCATGGAATAAACAAAAGTCTGTGACATCATTGGAAGAGTAAAACAATTGAAATGGAGATGGGCAGGCGATATAGCGAGGCGATGGGACGACAAATAGACCAAGGCAATCCTGGAGTGGATACCGCTTGATCGAAAACGTCCGCGAAGAAGACCGAAAGCACGATGGATTGATGACGTCGTTAAGTATATTGGACCCGAGTGGCAGAGGAAAGCCCAGGACTGTGAAAGTTGGAAGCATGCTGAAGAGGCCTTCATCCTGCAGTGGATCGATACAGGCTGATGATGATGATATATATATATATATATATATATATATATATATATATATATATATATATATATATATATATATATATATATATATATATATATACATTATTAAGTGCGCATAACCCGGTTGGATCACGCATTCTGACTCATTTTCGAGTGTTCTTTCTGAACTCCACACCTCTCTTATCCTTTCTCCATGAATTCTCTCCTTCTCTCCTTCGTCTACCTTGTCCCCGATCTTCTCGACACTCGCTCTCTGATGCAACGTTCCACACATTTATTTTATTTCTGTACGTCCTTCTATCCTCAATCTCCGTCGGACTCAACTGAGCGGTTGGACTCTTCAGTCGAAGCGGACAACACTTGCAAATGCCAAATGAGATTTTGGCGAAACGTCTTGACTCTTCACAGAATTAACGGATCGACACCCGGAATAATTTAGAAACATTATCTACCACCCGTGAAAATATTAGATCTATAGATGTATATTATCATCATCATCATCATCATCAGGCAGGATGAAGGCCTCTTCAGCATGCTTCCAACCTTCACGGTCCTGGGCTTTCCTCTGCCACTCGGGTCCAATATACTTAACGATGTCATCAATCCATCGTGCTTTCGGTCTTCTTCGCGGACGTTTGCGATCAAGCGGTATCCACTCCAGGATTGCCTTGGTCCATCTGTCGTCCCATCGCCTCGCTATATGGCCTGCCCATCTCCATTTCAACTGTTTTACTCTTCCAATGATGTCACAGACTTTTGTTTGTTCCCTGATCCATGCGCAGGACTTTCTGTCTCGTCTTGTAATGCCAAGCATACATCTTTCCATTCCCCTCTGTGCCACCCGAAGTTTTTGAAATGATTGCGATGTGAGTGTCCAGGTTTCACTTCCGTATGTCATAACGGCTAGAACGCAATGATCGAATACTTTTCTTTTCAGGCAAAGTGGGAGTCTGCTCTTAAACACTATGTTGAGCCTACCAAATGCCTGCCAGCCACATTTAACACGCCGTTCCACCTCCCGGGCGGTATTCCCCTCCATGGAAATCATCTGCCCAAGATATATAAAGCTGTCCACAATCTCTAAATCCCTTCCTAGAACTGAAATTCTTCTGTCCTAAGCGAAGTTATTGAACATAACCTGACTCTTTTTCAGGTTTATTTTCAAGCCAAAAGGTTCGCCAGCCCTTTGCAGTTCTTGTATGCGTCTTTGCAGCTCCTCTGGGTCTTGTGAAATGAGAATAATATCATCTGCAAATCTAAGATGGTTTAAGTCTGCACCATTGATCTTTACACCATCCTGTTCCCAATCCAGTTTACGGAATACTTCTTCAAGGCCAGCCGAGAAAAGAATAGGCGATATTGCGTCACCCTGCCGTACACCTCGTTCTATATTAATTCCCACTTCAAGATCATCAAGGTGAATTGTGGCTGTAGCTCCATCATATATCGATTCTAATAGGTTTACATAGGCTCTCTCTACACCTTGGCTAAGCAGTGCATCCATTATCGCATGCTTTGAGATGGAATCAAATGCTTTTTCGTAGTCGATAAAAGCCAAGCACAGTGGCATGGTATATTCCTTGTATATAGATGTATATTATATATATATATATATATATATATATATATATATATATATATATATATATATATATATATATATATATATATATATATATATATATATCTGATATACATCTTTTCATAGCTATGTGTAACCAAAAAAAAAAAAAAAATATCAGTCTCTTCCCTTCCCTCTTGGTGTTGTAATTTCTAAGTCAGTTAGTAGTAGTCATCAGTTAGTAGTTCTAAGTAGTAGTATAAACTAAAATAATTAAAAACGATGGCTAAATACATAAGGAAAAAAATATTATTTCGTTTTATACATGCAACGCTTTCAGAAACAGTTTAACGCTGTCGCCAACAATTTAATTTTGGTTGAAAATAGTAGTACTATTGTATACAAATATCTATTTTTGTATCTAATTAAGATGTTGGAGGTTAATGCACCACAAATGTTACGCTATTGCGACATGTGTTGGAAATTTTTAAAATGCACATCCTCCTTATGTAAAATGCGATGTGTGAAAAATATAAAAGGAATTATTTGAAATTAGCATTTTTACAGAGAGATATAAATTATATTATAAATAATACTGAACGAACCAGAAATCAACCGAAAAAGCACTATTAACTCATTTTTAAATAGATCTATTTGTCTTGAAAACCAAATTAGTGTCCCACGGGCAGATTTAAAAATATTTCTCAAATTTATATTTATAGAAATTAGGCGAAAAAGGATTTTCCAATCACAGGCACTTAGCAGTCAAGCAGTCTAGCGTGAATTTTATAAAATAAGATTTTATAAAATAAATTTTCAAAATAAATCTCATTAAAAATAGTAATTTTTTCTGAAAGATAAAAAAAATTGCAACTTTTTTTTACTATATTTCTATACTATATTTCAATTATATTTCAGAAAAATGACGTGTTTAGGTCTGAAAATATTAACTATATGGAGTTAATGAATTTATTATTGAGAATATCTCCATAAATATGAATTTTATGAAGAAATTGGAAATGACCTTTTTTTATATACAATTTAATTTCCTACCAATATCCCTAAATTATTCCAATATCTTTTTCTCAAATCCCTATACTTCAAGAAATACTTACAAAGTTACTATTTACTACTTAGATCGTCTTGAAACACGTTTTATTTTTGTTAAAAAAAAAATCCCCCGTATTTTTCATCAAAAGGAACGTTTTTTTGGGGTGTCGAAAAAAATTTATGACGACCACTCTAATATATATATATATATATATATATATATATATATATATATATATATATATATATATATATATATATATATATATATATATATTGTCATTTTTGGATGTTTTAGAAGGTAGAAATCTTAAGGTACTTCACTTGTAAATTGTTCTTCGAATTTGATGGCATTGAAATATAATATTGAACTTAGTGTCTTTTATTTCATTTTTTTTTACCGATTTTGAAGTGAGGTTTTATTAATCAAAGTCAGAGATGTATAAAAAAAGACATAGTTTCGAGTTTTTTATCGATCGGTTGACTTTTTTTTAAAAGTCAACGCATAGTGGCGGGATAGGGAGGGTTAGTTTGGCAACACTGTGTGCCATCATGTTTTACGCGCCAACATTCAAAACACTTTCAAGGAACTCTTTTATATCGACAACACTTTTCCTATCAATTTTTTTCCTATCTCGTCTAGTTCCACAATCCGTCGACCACTGCACACGTTAGGAGAGCCTTCAGTTTATAAGTTTATACTTTTTTTCGCATCATTCATTGCCGATATACCTTTTTTGTTTTATTCAAGGACCTTTTGCTTTTTTTTAAACATAGGTTTCATAATTTTTCCTCAAACGCATAGTTCGGGTGAAGCCACATTAGTGATAGTACGTATCATTTACGCGTGCATGTTCTTGCTGCATCATTATTCAAGGGCCATTGAAAACAAATACACATACTTGCATGTGCTCTCAGTCACTCTCGCTAATTATTTAGCAGATTATCGTTTCAAAAGGTAAGATTTTTTTTAATTAATTTTTAAAATTATAAAGCTTTGTATTAACCATAAGGCTTTAAGTGTTTTTAGTTTGATATAACTAGAACATACTTATTCATGGGGTGGCTTCACAATGAGAACAGTAGGCATTGGGTAGCATTTTGTTCTTGTTTTCAGGTTAAAATATTTTCCTATCATGATTTAGACAATACGCGCCAAAGTGAATTAATTTCTCTCTTGGAAAGTATTCTATCAGGTGAGAAGTCTGGTTTAGATGTTGATATTCTAAACAAAGTGGGATTGAAATATTTCAAGATGACATATTAGAAAATAATGATCGAGGTGACTTGTTTTCAACTGATAAAATTTCGGATAAAGCTCTTCCTGAAGGTGAATGATTACGAATTGATAATGTTTGGATCAATGATAGCAAGTTCGGCTTACAACATAAGAAATAATTTAATCAGGCGTCAGGACCGAGGTTACCGGATGATATTGAAGAGCCAACTGATATATTTTAGCAAATTTTATATCATCGTCCACATTACCTTCCTCACCCAAATTATATGGTCTTTAAATCAGCGGAGGAAATAAATCTTTTCTTCAGACTAATTCCGATAAGGTGAAGATTTTCCTCGGAATACATTTTCCCATGGGAATAAAAAAACTTCTAAGTCCTCGAATATAAGGTATGAATAAGAGCTGAGGAATGTAGGCATGTTTGCCAACTCCAAATCTACACAGAAAAGTGTTTGAAGCAACAGGACACATATTAGGAGCTCGCGTTTGACAACTTTTTCAATTCCCTTGAACTACCAACATACCTCCAAGAAAATTATAATTATACTTACAGCGGAACACACAGAAAAGATAAGAAAGGCTTACCCAAAGATGTAAAAGCAGATAATATATTAGAATCTATCAGATAATAAATTAAATCTTCGACTTCTCAAAAGGAGCAGAACAGAAACAGATTCATGGTAATACCGTTTGATGCCCATTTAACAAAAGGGTTTAACAAGTTACAGTTTAACATATAACAAGTTAAGAAAAGTCTTGGGTAATCCAAAGGATAAGTAGACCAACATGAAAAAATCGGGGATTTACATAATAAGTTGTCTAGATTGTAATCGAAGGTATGTTGGGTAATCAAAAAGATCCATACTAACCAGATATAAAGAACATGTTATCGCACATTTGATATGATAGAAATGATAAGTCCTGTCGAATATGAAGTCGATCGTGACCATAATTTAAATATTAGTTATTTAAGATGAATTAAAAGTATGAATATTAAAGTTTTGGATGCATATGAAATCATTCAAATAAATGATCAGCGAAACGCGCGTCGAGAAGTTAAGTAAAGTGATTTGGTGTTTAGTGGTAAATATCTTCGAGGTTAGTGTTAATAAAACTCGTATTAAACTTACCTGACATATGTATACATATATCAAATATTTGACAAATAAACATGATAATAAAAATACAACCTACAAATTTTGCATAATTTTTATGTTTTCTCGTTATTTATTTTACAGCTAATAATTCGAACTCAACAACACTTCGAATATTTTAAGACGCGTCCGTAAAGACGCGGCTGTTCGAATAAATTTTCGATCAAAAGTGCATAACAATATTTTGTGATATCAGTGACAGTTATGGAGGAACTGACCGTAAAAGTTTTATTTCCGGAAAAGTTTAATGGAATTGAATAAAAACAGAATGCTATTTTTGATGATAAAACGAAGCTGTAACGATTTATTCAGGGTGTCTAGAAACTCTCTCCACAAATTAAAGACACGGTAGAAGATTTGCTTTATGTAAAAGGAAGCTAATGCTAGAGAGAGAATTTTATATCGTCCCGATGTACATTCACAAATGATTCTTGAGCAAACAAGAACACACATTAAAACAGATTCTTAAGAAACAAGAGCCCTGTAAAAATAACGCCCTTACAAATTTCTTCACCTTTATTTAACAAGAATAAAATTGAAACCTTAATTTAATTATTAATTAAATTTATATTAATTATGTTTTTAAATTTAATGATTTCATTAAATGTTATTAAATTTTAATTAATCTAATTTATAAATCAATCGACCACTGTAAATAGAATTTTTCTGTAAATATTTTCAAAATAGACTCAAAACTTTAATTTACACATTATTCTAATTTAATGTCAAAGTTGAAATTACTAGCACTAACTTTTTACATCATAGCACATTTTAAATGATTCACGCCACATTGAGAAACACATGATTAACTGTTCCATTTCTCTTGAAAGAAGCTTCATCGGTTGATAAAACATTGAATAAAAATTTTTGATTCATTTGGTTTTAGCCAATTAGCAATATTTTTGCCTCTGTGAAAAATCAGCGGATCAGGGTGCTTGCATCCTTTGTACATGACAATGGTAGAGTAATTGTTGTTTTAATGTTCTATGTACAATCAAATAGGAAATTTCCGATAGAGTCTTCTTCAACAAGATGTAAAACTTATTCTTCGACCTCAGGACAGACTTCTAACAGCTATCCACAGTTTTGACATTTTAGAACCATAGTATCCTAATCCATAAGTCTTTGAGAAGCGGCCTTTCTGGGTATCGTTGCCCGTAAATACGCCTAGCCTCTTCGGAATTTTAGAGAGCTTCAACGTAAATTAGAAGCATATCGTGATCTTCACGTACAGAATACATTTTTGGTTTTAAATAGAAGTTAACAAATAGCTGCAGATTGGCTCTTGATTAACATGGAAGGAACACATATTCACCAAACGAAAAAAATTAGGTCTCACACTAAGTAAACTTTATTGGTTAATTGAACGAACTTCAAAATTATCGCCGAAAAGACAGATCTTAGTTTATAAAGCCATCTGGAAACGTATTTGAAGATGCATCACTTTGATCTATTCTTTTAATTTTCAGATTACAAAAATATAATTTTTTATAAAAAGAAATGTATTCTTAATTTTATTAGAATAAACAATGAGATATTATTTAGTCTGAGAAAATAAAAGATGAGTTAATTTAAGATGATTTAGTGGAGTAAGTCCTTTTCACAGTAAGGTGTAAATACTGACATGGGGAAACGGAAATAACGAAGAAAAAGAACATTAAAATACTAAAACACGAGAAACAATAGCCACGGGACAATAATATCAGCAAACTTCCTACACAAACACCCACAAGTGATAATCGATTTTAAATCGTCTTTCGTTGAAAACGGTCGGTAAATCTTTTATTTGCATGTTCTATTTCAGACACTCTGTTTTCTACTATTCTTACTTGCAGCCAACATATCGGAAGTTTCAAAAATAAACACGTCAACTTTTTAGTAAACGACCACAGAATTATTCAGTTTCAACGTTTCCTTTGAAACTTTGTCGCAAGAAACGTATTTGACGATGTTAACGGTCGAGCGGGTTGAATACGAGCGTTTATCGGTCGAAATCTGTTTCGATTTTCGATTACGAAACTGTTCCATATTTTATTTGGGTCCAAGTAAACATACAATTTGATTTTGCAGGGAGGATGGAGTTAATTTTCGGCGTTTGGCAACGACTGACGATACGACATCTCGTATTAAAAAATACATAATAACGCAAAATGACTGTTACCAAATTAACAACGAGTAAAACAGTTTTTTTTTAATCATTTGAATTTTGAAACCTTTGGTGTAAAATTAAAAACTTTATAATGAGTCGGACGCACACACTAAATTGCATTAATATTATTTTACGTGCGTTTCCCTGACGAAGTGAGCATCATAAGCAGATGATTAAAGTGAAGCTAAATCTACTTTGTTTACAATTTATAGAACGTAGGGCAAGAATCAGGACGCAGGCAGGAATAAAAGGACGCAGCAAAATGCGAGCAAACGCTGTGCCCATTTCGATAACAACTTACGCATTTCCAAATGTTCATACAAAATGGTGTAAACACTTCCTTTCGAAATCTTCATGATATCAGGTATCTCCTGCCGCTTTACTATTATGGTTAGCAAAAGAATTTTGTGAATTTTTCTGATGTTGTCTGTGCAATCACATGACTTGGACGTTCAGAGTGAGAATCATTGAGCTATGATTCAAATTATTCAAGACCTGATACATGCAATAATAAGCTATAATGAGAATATATCATGCAATGTAACATAATATGCAATAATAAGAATATTGTAATGCAATCAGATCTTCTCATTTGACGGCTCAGAGTTATTTTGAAGGAAAAGATTTACATGAATAAGCTCCAAATCATACAGAGATACAAATCAATAATCTACTACATTTTGAAGTTTCATCCTTATGTGAAGTTTCAAGTCGATCTGTCAATTGGTTCATACATAATTCGTACAAAAACAGCAGCTTAAAGTGTTATTTTTGAAAATGGAAACAGTGATTAATTTTTTTGTAAAAAAAGGTTAAAAGCAATGGAATTCATACTGAAATGGTGAATGTATTAAGACAGTCTAATAATGGTTTGTAAGGTAAGTGGGCAGGTGAGTTTCAACGTGATCGTACAAGCCCGGATGATGATCCTCGTTCTGGATGTCCAATAAGTGCAACTACTGAACAAATAATTAATTCTATACATGATATATTTATGGATGACCAAAAATTGAATTTGAGTGAAGTTGTTAAACCCATGTACATTTCAACCGAATGGCTGTTTCATATTTTGAAGAAGGAATTGGGCTTGAGAGAGCTATGTGTAAGATGAACGCCGCATTTGTTAAATTCTGATCAAAAACGAGTTCGAGTAAAACTCTTTTTGGAAAGATTCGTTTTGTAACTATAGATGAGACTTGGGTTTACCTCTAGAATCCTGAACTGCTACAACAAATCGAAGAGTGGAATGCCTAATTGTTCAGCTCCGAAGCAGCCAAAGTGGTCAAAATCGACCAAAAAGTTTATGACATCAATTTTTTGGGATGCAAAAGACATTTTGTTAATTGATTACCTTCAAACTGGTAAAACAATAACATGACAGTAATACTCAAATACTTTCGATCAGTTAGGGGCAAAATTTCGTGAGAAAATACCTAGTTTAGCGAAGAAAAAATCACACAAAGGTGTTCCTGAAATGGCCAAATTGAAGAAGTTACAGTACGAATTGTTAGAGCACACACCATAATCACCAGATCCGCCCCCCTTTGACTTTCATCTGTTCCCAAACCTCAAAAAAGTCCTACGTGGCAAGCGTTTTTCATCAAATAAAGAAGTTATAGCAGCCGTAGATAAGTATTTTGAAGGACTTCCAGAAAATCACTCCAGAGATGGAATAAATGAATTGGAGAACCACTGGAAAAAATGTATTAAACTTAAAGGAAAATATACGGAAGAACAAAGTCATTTTTTCAACTATAAAGTTGTTCTATCATTTCCGCTCCGCAAGCTTTTCAATTAGCCTAGTACATTGCACGCTTAATATACGGACTATGAAAACGGAGATCCGACTGCAAGAACTGTTAATCGAACTTGACAACATACATTGGGATATTATTGGGCTCTCTAAAACACGAAGACAGGGTGAAGATTTAATCAAACTAGAACCTACTGGTCACGTCCTCTACACCCGAGCTGCGGAAAATGGACGATGTGGTGGAATTGGATTCCTCATCAATCAAAAGCTGAAAGACAGTGTAGTTAAATATGAAAGTATATCTGACCTATTAACCCAATGCGTCATTCAGTTGAATAAAAAGTTTAACCTTCAAATCGTCCAAGCTTATGCACCAACTATAAGCCATAGAGATGAGGAAATTGAGGAATTGTATGATGATGTGGCCCAACTTTTAGACAAATAGAGGTGTAAGTATAAAATCCTGATGGGTGACTTTAATGCCAGAATCGGAAAAGCAAGAACTGGTGAAAATGCAACTGGCCCATATGGAAATGGTGAGCGGGACAATAGAGGTGACAGGCTGGTTGACTTTGCTGAAGGACAAGAATTATATATTATGAATTGGTTTTATAAGAAAAAGATCAACAGAAAGTGGACATAGAAAAGTCCATCTGGACCCATCAGTGAAATTGATTACATCATGTCAAACGATAAAGCAATATTTTCCAATTGTACTGTCCTTAACCATTTTAAGTGACCACCGAATGGTACGAGCAAAGATTAGGATAAACTGCAGAAAAGAACGCGAAAAAATGATAAGATCAAAAGGTGACAAAGTGGATTCTGGGAAGCTACTGGAGAGGGGCGGGGATTTTGAAATTACTTTGTCGAACCACTTTGCTGTGTTACAAGACCCAGAGGAGATGGAAATTACAGACCAATATAGAGATATCGCCAACAATGTGCTTAAAACGGCGGCTTCAATAGCACCAGAAGATAAATGTTTCAAAGAGTCAAAAATTTCCAATGAGACCATTAATTTAATGAAAAAACGCCGGACAATCGAGAATGCAGACACCCCTTTTGGTAGGGTCGAGTACGTTGAGCTTTGCAAAACTATAAGAAAACGTATTCGAGAGGAAATGTGCCGATTCAACATGCAGCTAGTGCAAAAAACTCTGGAAGAAAACAGGGGAATTAACAAAGCTAAGCAGAAGCTGAGAAGGAAAAGGACACAAATGTTTTCCTTAATGCGTGAGGAGGGTACAATATGCAGGAAACGGACGGAAATGTTAGAGGTTGTCCGAAGATTTTATTCAAAGTTATATGAGGACCAGAATCAGACAAGGACAGCAATGACTTCTGAAGAACAAATGCCGGATATCCTGGTGGGTGGAGGAAGTGACAAAGGCTATAGACTCGATGAAAAATGGCAAGGCTCCAGGAGAGGATGGTATAACGGTGATGTTAAAAGCTGGTGGTCGGACCTTACATAAAACACTGGCAAGATTATACACAAAATGCCTCAAACAATAAGAAGTACCCAGCTTATGTATATATATATATATATATATATATATATATATATATATATATATATATATATATATATATATATATATATATATATATATCTCTATATATATATATATATATATAGCTCAGCAGCTATATATATATATAGCTAGGCAGGCTCAACATAGTGTTTAAGAGCAAACTACCACTTTGTCTGAAAAGAAAAGTCTTTGATCAGTATGTCCTGCCTGCTATGACATACGGAAGTGAGACCTAGACACTCACATCACAGTCAGTTCAAAAACTTCGAGTAGTACAGAGGGGAATGGAAAGATGAATGCTTGGCATTACTAAACGGGATAGAAAGACCTGCCCATTGATCAGAGAACAAACAAAGTGAATGACATCATTGGAAGAATAAAGCAATTGAAATAGAAGTGGGCAGGCCATGTAGCGAGGTGATGGTACGAAAGATGGACAAGGGCGGTCCTGGATTGGATACCGCTTGATCGCAAACGTCCACGGAGAAGACCGAAAACACGATGGACTGATGATATTATTAAGTATATTGGACCCGAATGGCAAAGGAAAGCTCAGGACCGCAAGAGTTGGAAGCATGCTGAAGAGGCCTTATATATATATATATATATATATATATATATATATATATATATATATATATATATATATATATATATATATATATATATGTATATATATATGTATATATATATATGTATATATATATATATATATATATATATATATATATATATATATATATATATATATATATATATATATATATATATATATATATATATATATATATATATATATATATATATATATATATATATATATCCCGTAATATAATTACTAGACTAGCATTAGTAGACGGGATAAAAAGACCTGCACATCAGAGAACAAACGAAAGTGAGTGACATTATTAGAAGAATATATATATATATATATATATATATATATATATATATATATATATCGAAACAAATGGTTGTATCAATACATAAAGCGCACCAATATTTAGAACAAAAGTCATCTTACTTCTTGATCATTGCAGTATGGACTTGAAAATAATGGCGTCTTACCTTTCTTGGATAGTTTAGTTATTCGAAATAAAGATGGGCTGGAATTTGGCATCATTTTTATAAAGGAGGCTTGAATTGATAGATACATTCTTGATTATTCACATCACTGTATACAACTCAAAATTTAAAGTTTAAACTTTTTAGTTCACCGTTTACTTAGGTGTTATAAAAAAGTTGTTAATTACTTAACATGTTAAGGACAAACAGAAAATTTTTCCCAATAAATATATTTGTTTAGAAAATTTCCTCACAACTTCCTGCCTACCTTCAACATTCTTTAAATCGAGTTAGTAATTTTCTCAAATTCTATGTTTCAAGTCCTGTGCCAATGCTGCTTCAAGTACCAAAAAAAAACCATGTTCATGTTGCAATGAAAAATGTATTTGGTTTAGGTTATCCAAAGTTGTACGTATCCTAAGTTATACATTCCAAAAATTGGATTAAAATTAACTGGATATATAATAAGAAATGCTTATTTAAAGTAGAGAACAAAGATTGAAGCAGACACGTCTTTACTACTTTTCTTAAGTTAAGGCAGTTAAGTTTGGAGAAGCTCTTCGGCGCATGATGAGTGGCATATAATCTCTTTTAGTTGACCTATATTCGTCGGTTTTTAACAGTAAATTCTATATTTAAGAAAGCCCCATAAAATAGATCAAAAGGAATCAAGCCTTGGGGTCATAGAATATTATTTCTGTGCGATATTAGTGTATTAGTGACTACTTCTTTCACCACAGAAATAGATTCGCGAGGTGCATGACTGGGTGCTTCACCTTGCTACTTAGAAGCCATGCTTTATGTGCTTTACGAACTTTCTTAGCATCTTAATGTATTCTGCAAATTTAACTGTTAGAGCACTTGCTTGTGATATCATAAAAACAAAGCAAGAACCGATTATCACTCGTTGAAATAGTCACTTTAACTATATGAAGTGGTCGTTCCTAAATCCAAAGTTTTTTTGCCTCCTCTAGTGCTGGTAATTTTGTTTATTAACAGGTCTGTTGACGTGGAAGTGTGGACTTCATCCGACAACAGAATGATTTTAAAGTTAGTGGAACGATCCAGCACTGTAAAGGTGCATGTTTTATATAAAATGAAATCACCATCAGGGTCTTACAAAGATGCAATTAAAGGTACAACTTTAAAATGTAACGTTTATTTGAACTTAATTTGTATTTATTCCTATTATTTACAGAAAGTTTTGTGGTGATTTATATACTATTCAATCAACCAGCTGAAGTACAACGTTGGAAAACTATATCCTTCTAATGGTTTAAAAATTATTTTATTCCTGAGTAATTAGATACAGTATTATTGCATTTATGTTCTTTGTGTTAATAATAAGAATGCAAAAATAAGTGCTCAGTCCAATATTCTATTGATATAATATTTTTGTGCTCATGAAAGTAAAAATATTCAGATGCTTTAAAAATATCTAATAAAAATCGAAGTATACGCATTAACTGATTATCTAAACATTGTGATATTTGAAGTATAAAAATTTTAAGAATTTTATGAATGGTGTGAAAGATACAAACGCAAACTAACCCTCATAATAATTGTTTATAAATTCGAAGAAATAATAAAGTATTAGAATAGTAGCTGGTTAAAGCTTATCTATTTTAATTTTTAATATAAGAATGAAGAGAGAAGTTTTAAAAATAGACATATTGTCTAGAAAAGAAATTGAACTTTCGGAGGTCTGGGAAGAAAAACGTACAAATGTTTAAGATTTAAAAACAGTCAATATTTTGACAAAACATGTGCAATATTATTTTCAAATATCACTTACAAGGGTCGTTCAAAAAGTTCTTGATGTGACAAAGGAATATTTTTGAGAATTTTTTAAAAATGTCTTTTACAAAATCACGTTATAATGCAATGCATTTGGACCAATAACGTTCCAACTTTATAATACCCTCAATTGTAGAGCTGGACAAATTGTATTAATTTGTCGAGCTCTACAAAATATACGGTTATTTGACCTGATAATTTGAAGCAAATCTTCATCCAGTGAGACATTTTTTCAGGTTTAGGAAGGAGAGGGACTCACTAGATGTCAAACCCGGCAAATATTGTGCGTGTGGAAGCACTTTGAAGCGTAATACTTTGTTTACATGTAAAGGTTTAGCCTGAATAGAACCCAATTGGTGTCCTATTGCTAAAGTTAATATGTTCTAGATGGGTTTTCGCCCAGTTGAGGTCACTACTAAGGAAATGGTCAACAAAATCCGAGATATCATATTGCTCGATCGCAAAGTGAAGGTCTGAGAGGTTGTTAAGATGATGAGCATCTCGGAGGAATGTATACGGAATATCCTATTCAAACATTGTTATTAGAGCAATGGGTGCCGCGTTTGCTCACTGCGCACCAAAAATGAAATCGAACGACTATTTCATAGCCGTGTTAAAACACGTAATACGAAGAAGAGTTATTCGTGATGGCTGGTGAAACTTTTTGGGTCATCACAACACTGTAGCGAGTCTTATTTGAGAGCGCACCGGTATCCTAGATGTCTCCACGCCCTAGCCTTAAGTTAGAAGTATGTAGATTAGCTGGCTAAGCCATATTATGGCCCGGTGGTTATGGAACTCGAATATTTTAAGACCCTGTAATTACAGAACCCGGTCAATTTAGGACCAAGTCGTTAAAAAACCAGTCATGTTGAAGCCCAGCCATTAACAAATCCGGTTATTTTTAGAGCACATTTTTTGCAGTACCCGGTCAAGGCAGTTTTCAGGACGGTAGTACGGTAGTGGTAGTACGGTAGTATTTTTAAATTTAAATACTGTAAGCAGGGAAAGATGTGGTTAAGGTGTAGATGTTGATGCGCTACTCTGGAGCAAGCAAGCAAAGCCAAATTTCGTTTAACTTTTATCTATATCTATTGAGTCACATTATCTATCGTACGGTAAGATTTTTAAATTAAAAAAAAATACTGTAAGCAGGGAAAAATGTAGTTAAGGTGTGAAAGTTGATGTGCTATAGCCCCATCTAGTGGTGAGGTACAATAAAATGGACAGCGCAAAAATATTGACCGTGTTCAAATATCTATGTATACCAATTTTCATAGCGATCGGTTATACGGTCAAGAAGTTGATGTCATGCAGCGCCATCTAGTGGCGAGTTACAACAAAATGAATAGCATAAAAACCTTCTCCATGAAAAAATACTTAGATATGATAACTTTCATGGTGATCGGTCAAACGCTGTAGGAGTTTATCGATCGCATATATACTTACATCCATTTATATATACATACGAGACATCAAATTCTCGCCAACAACCACAATGGCAACTTCATTCAACATCGGTGCATTGAAGCGTCTTTAATGTTCTCCTGCTGGCCTTTTATCTGTTTTAACCCTTATTTTGTGATCAGCCATGTATTTCGAGGCCTTATTTCGCATTTTTCCAAAGACACCAAAATAATCTTTTCAACACACCACCGATAACACAATATTCTTTTACGTTAAACCAAGAAAGTATAATTAAATTCATTCGCAAAATGTTACACTTCCTTTTTTATTGGCTTGGTTGCAAGACCTTTTAGTCATGCACTTCTCTTTTTTTATTATGAAAACATGTGACAGCAAAACTCTCAAACTGGGCCTCATTTCACATAAAACGTTAAAATTTAAGATTTTTTTCATATAAAAATACCATCCAAATTTCCGACTTTTCTCGCGGATTTTCCAAAAAATTTCTTTCATACAAACCTTGTCCTGACAATTACGAACCCAACAAAAGATAAATCAGCCAAATCGGTCGAGCCGTTCTCAAGTGATGCCCCCGTCATACATGCGGCAATTGATTTTTATTTATAGAGATTATGAGAATTACAATCACAGTTGCTTGATTTTATAGAAAAAAAGTATTTTACTTAATCTACACAATTTTTAATTAAACTTTGGAGAACTTAGACAAAAACATATTTTACTTAGTTAAATAACATTTTATACCAAGACAAAAGAAAGTACCAATCAACTGTTTTCTAAAAAATAACAAGTCATCAAGTTAGGAACATTCAAACAGTTACAAACAGTCTTTGCAAATAGACTTGCAGCATTGAAGGCACTCGTGTTTCATACCAAGTGCCACATTTGTATGCACTCTTGGGTTTTCGTCTTGAGGGACATATGATACAATTTTC
This sequence comes from Cosmopolites sordidus, assembly GCA_031761425.1. Classification (NCBI taxonomy): domain Eukaryota; kingdom Metazoa; phylum Arthropoda; class Insecta; order Coleoptera; family Curculionidae; genus Cosmopolites; species Cosmopolites sordidus. The sequence continues at coordinate 410,166 of JARFXV010001466.1, read as the reverse complement.
TAAATTGATTAACCTCCACTTCAGTATATTCCCTTGATTGATTTTCCGGTGCATGTAGTCCAAGGTCTATTTTCATCGTCGAGGGCAATTATCGTGGTAGACCGTGTACCATCAGTAACCATTGTAAATAACAGATCACAGTCCTCGTTATAAATATACATTTTTTACCAATATAAGAATTTGGAAAATCTATCAAAGTGAAAGGACTTGAATAAAGCTGAATAAAGAAAAAGTACCAGGAAAGCATTTAGTTCAATCTCGTCTGTATCATACAATTCTGTTTCAGCTTTGAAAGGTTCACTGTATTTATGCAACGTTAGTCCAAGTAAGAATCTCCTGAATTAATAAATCATCAAAAAAGTTATGTGCCTGAATTAATTGTGATGTCAGACTGAATATTAAAGAGAAAAAAAATATAATCTGAAAAAAGTTGACTCCAAAAAAAGTTACTGAAGTACCGACGAAGAAGAAGAAGAAATCGGGTTTATAATCGCGATCAACCTCATGGTCATTTTGTGACTTTCTGTAGCTTTTGTAATCGCTCATTGTACTTAATGTTAATAAATCCCTTGTTATCCTTTATTATTTATAGTGACACAAGGCATTTTAAAGAAACAAAATTTTACATTAAACATACATATATGAAATTAAAGGTTGTAATATCACAGATTTTTGGTAAGATATGCATCGCCTAATCATATCTTATCGTACTATCTAGAGTGTTTCAGAAAACGTGTTTGCAGAAAACGTGATAAAAAGTATTTGCTCAAGTATGGGGAGGATAAAGCTGTTTTCAGCTCCTCTTCCTTGTCTAGAGCTCTCCTGTAATCTTTATTTAGGTGAGTTTGATAATTAATCGTGTTAAGCAAATAACCCATCAGGGGGGTCCTCTCCTTTGAGTAGGTACTCATGGGTAAGTTGATTATGACCCGTCATTACTCTGAGTGCTCTCACTAACCAGGGCCTACTATGGAAGTTTATAGAAACAGGTGGAAATAAGTGAGGTTTAACGTTTCTGAGTTCATTTTAGCGTAGTCAAATTCCATTCTGACTGGACGGTTGATCTCATGAGTTGAGTTACTAACGACTACTGATCTTTATAATAGTACATCTTTGGGATTGGGAAGCCATTCATTATTGTGGCTCTAGTCAATTTATCTGCCAATTCATTTCCTTTTACCCCTTTATGTCCTGGGCAAATCTCAGTAGATTACCGCTGACCAGCAGGGATTCATGTTTCTCCAGGCTCACCCGAGAATCATCCCGAGGGCGCTATAGGAGACTGATATTATGTACCGCGAGGACACATTTTAATGCTTTATGAATCCTAGCACTCTTTAGAAGGCAGCCAACTCTGCTGTGAGGATGGATGTATAAGAAGGTAGTTATATCCTATCTCGGTGGAATTACGACACAAAGTCGCATCTCATTTCATCGTTCGTTTTTGACCCGTCTGTGTAGATGAATCGAAAAGTGGAATTTGAAGATTTAATATTTCGGTAATAGTTCTTATAGAACTTATTCGGTAGTGAGCTTTTATCCTATTTTAGAAATTATTTGCCAAGGAGAGTCTCTCTAGTTTGTCATGGGGACAGGGAGGTATATTTGAAGGGAATTGGTTTATCTAGGGATAACTGCAGGTTTTGGATTTATTGGTTAAAGTAATAGGATGGGCCCAAGGTTCTAGGAGAAGAGGTGAGATGTTGTGGAATGGGGAGCGGGTTGAAGAACCCTTGGTGATCTGGTATGAATGTTTATTGCCACAGACTGATTCCATATTTCAAAGTTATATTGTTTCGTCTATGCTCAAATGACTCAATACCCGTTAATGAGCATAAGCTGGAGATAGGGGTGGTAACGAAAGCACCCACAGCTGCTCTCAGGGAGCTATTTATGGAGCTGATCCATAAACCATACAGCCGTAATCAATATTGGGTTTTATCATTTTCTTATATAAGTTTTTGATTTTTCTGTAGTCAGAGCCCCATTTATATCCCGCTAAGGTTTTAATAATATGTATCTCTCTGGTGCATTTTTCTTTCAATGCCTGTATATGTTCCCTCCAGGAGAGACGGTCGTAGAATATGAGACCGAGGAATCTGTGTGACGAATAGGATTGAATAGTACCGAAAAGTGGTCTGGTAGACCACTCGCGATCTTATAACAGATATAACGAACACGTACGCGCCAACAGTAACACTCTCCATAAACGCTGCCGGGCGACCTCTGCGGAGGTAAAGAGAAGCGTGGACTGTAACGGACTACTGCTCTAACATAGGTAACTCAAAATTTAGAACGGTCGAAGTATCTGTCAGACTACACGTCGGTACTTAAAGGTTAAGAAAGAATATACCAAAAAGGAGTAGTTATACCAATAGTTACCAAAGTTTGTTCTATTGGAATTTATTATATTTTTTCGGGCGTTCCAGGATAAAACAGGCATATGTAAAACATTTACTTATAGAACGCTTCGTCAATTTTATGGTGCACATAATAGCCCAACCGAGTGATGTATTCGTCGTATTATCGACAAATTGCAAAAGAATTTCACGCTGCTCAATATTAAAACAAAAACAAGACAAAAAACTGTGGTTTCCAAAGAAAATATCGATGCTCTTGCTAGCAATGTTGATGAAAGATCTACATTTCGCCGTTCGCAGGAAGTTTTTATTCAACCACGTGGAAAATTTGACATGGAGGAGATGTAGTTCCAACAGGACGGCTCCACATGTCATACAGCCAAAGCAACAATCGAATTATTGAGGGGAACAATTCGTTGAGAAAATTATTTCGAATCTGTTAATTGGCCACCAAGGTAATTTAACGCATTTAGATTATTTTCTTTGGGATTATATTAAATATTTCCTCTATGCCTATAAACCAGAAACTATTGACGTCTTGAAAGCCAACAAAACTTGAACAATTGCGCTTTGTCAGAAGGAGCCGCGACGGACATTTGTCGGAAATTGTTTTCAAACATTAATACTATTGAATGATGTTTTACATTAAATAAATAAATTCAAGGCATCTAACAATTTAAAGTTCGGATGCACTAAAAAAATCAGCCTATATATATATATATATATATATATATATATATATATATATATATATATATATATATATATATATATATATATCCCCATTTGTGGATCAGACCTTGACGTGGTAAAGGGGTTTGAGTAGGGCAATGAAGCATTGAGCTATGCCGTCTGGAGTCTATGCTCCTGGGAGGGTCACCCCTGGCGGACAGGTCAAAGCGGAGGCCTCAGACTAACATGATCCAAAATCTGCCAACCCGCATTGGACCAGCGTGGCAGATTACGGTCCATACCTTCAACATGGTATTTCAATATGTTGAAATATGACAGTACAACCTCAAACACGGCCCTCATTCCCCGGAGGCCAAGGGGCAACTACCTATGGCAGCGGGAAGACCTGCCCCAAGGCAGAGGGTGCTAAGAATCACCGGGTTAGATCAGGCTGCCATTGGACTTTTGACATTGCAACGTTAAATATACGGACTATGAAAACAGAGGCCCGATTGCAAGAACTGTTAATCGAAATTGACAACATACATTGGGATATTATTGGGCTCGGTGAAACACGAAGGAAGGGTGAACAGTTAATCAAACTGGAACCAACTGGACACGTACTCTACACTCGAGGTACGGAAAATGGCCGATATGGCGGAATTGGATTCCTCATCAATCGAAAGCTGAAGGACAGTGTGGTAAAATTTGAAAGTGCATCCGACCGATTAGCCCAATGCGTCATTCAGCTGAATAAAAAGTTTAGGCTTCAAATGGTCCAAGCTTATGCACCAACTATAAGCCATAAAGATGAGGAAATTGAGGAATTTTATGATGATGTGGCCCAGCTTTTATACAAGGAGAAATGTAGGTACAAAATCCTGATGGGTGATTTTAATGCCAGAATTGGAACAACAAGAACAGACGAAAATGCAACTGGCCCATATGGAACTGGTGAGCGAGACAATAGAGGTGACAGATTAGTTGATTTTGCTGAAGGACAAGAACTATATATTATGAATTCATTCTATAAGAAAAATATCAGCAGAAAATGGACATGGAAAAGTCCATCTGGGCTCACAAGCGAAATTGACTACATCATGACCAACGATAAAACAATATTTACCAATTGTACTGTCCTTAACAATTTTAATGTTGGAAGTGACCACCGAATGGTACGAGCAAGGGTTCGGATTGACTGTCGAAAAGAGCGCGAAAGAATGGTAAGATCAAAGAAGGGCAAGGTGGATTCTGGAAAACTGCTGGAGAGAGGAAGCGATTTTGAGATTGCTTTGTCAAACCGGTTTGCTGCGTTACAAGATTCAGAGGACGTGGAAATATCAGTTCAATATGAAGAAATCGCCAACAATGTACTTCAAACGGCTGCTTCAATAGCACCAGAGGAAAAATGTCTCAAACAAACAAAAATCTCCAGTGAGACCATTGATTTAGTGAAGAAACGGCGAGCAATGAGAAATGCAGGCAGTCCTTTTGGCAGGGTCGAGTACACTGAGCTCTGCAAAACTACAAGAAAACGTATCAAAGAGGACACGCGCCGATTCAATATGCAGCTAGTGCAAAAAACCCTGGAAGAAAACAAAGGAATTAACAAAGCTAAACAGAAGCTGAGAAACAAAAGAACGCAAATATATGCTTTAAAGCGTGAGGATGGCACAGTGTGCAGGACGCGTACCCAAATGTTAGAGATTGTCAGAAGGTTTTATTCCCAGTTATATGAAGATCAGAGCCAGTCAGGGACAGCAATACCCACGGAAGAACAATATATAATGCCAGATATCCTAGTGGAGGAAGTAACAAATGCTATAGAATTGATGAAGAACGGCAAGGCTCCAGGAAAGGATAGTGTAACTGTCGAAATGCTAAAAGCTGGTGGTCGGACGTTACATAAAACACTGGCAAAATTATACTCAAAATGCCTCAAAGAACAAAAAGTACCGGACTTATGGAAAAATGCGGAAGTGATCCTTTTACATAAAAAAGGAGCACAGGAAGATTTAAAGAACTACCGTCCAATAAGCCTCCTATCAGTGATGTACAAAGTTTTCACTAAGATAATTTCTAAAAGAATATTAAAAAAACTGAATGACGCACAACCAAGAGAACAAGCAGGATTCAGAAGTGGATTCAGTACAATGGATCACATCCAGGTTGTACAGCAGGTCATAGAAAGGCACAACGAATACACCATGCCACTGTGCTTGGCTTTTATCGACTACGAAAAAGCATTTGATTCCATCTCAAAGCATGCAATAATGGATGCACTGCTTAGCCAAGGTGTAGAGAGAGCCTATGTAAACCTATTAGGATCGATATATGATGGAGCTACAGCCACAATTCACCTTGATGATCTTGAAGTGGAAATTAATATAGAACGAGGTGTACGGCGGGGTGACGCAATATCGCCTATTCTTTTCTCGGCTGGCCTTGAAGAAGTATTCCGTAAACTGGATTGGGAACAGGATGGTGTAAAGATCAATGGTGTAAACTTAAACCATCTTAGATTTGCAGATGATATTATTCTCATTTCACAAGACCCAGAGGAGCTGCAAAGACGCATACAAGAACTGCAAAGGGCTGGCGAACCATTTGGCTTGAAAATAAACCTAAAAAAGTGTCAGGTTATGTTCAATAACTTCGCTCAGGACAGAAGAATTTCAGTTCTAGGAAGGGATTTAGAGATTGTTGACAGCTTTATATATATTGGGCAGAGGATTTCCATGGAGGGGAATACCGCCCGGGAGGTGGAACGGCGTGTTAAATGTGGCTGGCAGGCATTTGGTAGGCTCAACATAGTGTTTAAGAGCAGACTCCCACTTTGCCTGAAAAGAAAAGTACTCGATCAGTGCGTTCTACCCGTTATGACATACGGAAGTGAAACCTGGACACTCACATCGCAATCAATTCAAAAACTTCGGGTGGCACAGAGGGGAATGGAAAGATGTATGCTTGGCATTACCAGACGAGACAGAAAGTCCTGCCCATGGATCAGGGAACAAACAAAAGTCTGTGACATCATTGGAAGAGTAAAACAGTTGAAATGGAGATGGGCAGGCCATATAGCGAGGAGATGGGACGACAGATGGACCAAGGCAATCCTGGAGTGGATACCTCTTGATCGCAAACGTCCGCGAAGAAGACCGAAAGGACGAATTTAAAAAAGACCGTCCAAAATTTGTTTTTATGCCAGCGAACTGATAAAGCAAGATTGTCACGTGATATACCGTGAGAGTAAGATTTTACATGAACATTAACCGTGAAAAAGAATTGTGCTCATTGGATTCTATATAATATGACAATCGCTCAAAAAATGCTCGTGTCGATTGAAACAAAGAATTGCTCAAAAAATACAATCGTGGTGCGTCAAAAGCCGTGCGTAAGATATACAGGTGACAAGTATTAGATCTATGCGTATAAGCCCGAAAGAAAAAAGCATTCGAGTGTATGGGTCTTTCAAAATGAGCCAAATCCAACTAAAATTCTTCGCGCAAGAAGTGAGCATGTGGCTCCAGTTCCATTAGATAACCGTAGCACGGTCAATTCTGAATGGTACACAACCATTTGTTTGGCAGAAATACTTGAAGAAATAAGTAAAAACAACCAGCGACGCAGGCTCATTCTTCTCCATGACAACGCGAGATATCACACATCGGACCAAACAACTTAACATTTGATCGGTCAAAATATCGAATTGATAGGTCAACCGCCATACAGTTCTGATTTGGCACCCAATGATTTCTTTTTGTTCTCGTCCGTGACGAATAGACTGCCTGGTCAACGATTTTCGATTCCAGAAGAAACGGTTGATGCGTGCAAAAAAATGTTTTGGAGATACCTGAATCAAAATAAAAAAGTGTTATAAAAAGTAGTTCAAACGTATGCAAAAGTGTATCCAGTGATATATTTCCAGTGATAAATATTTGTTTTTATTTATTATTCCGAATATATAAAAAGCAATCCTCGAATGTACGAAAAATTGCACGAAAAGTGAACCCGCAGAGAATATCGAATATATTCATAAAATGGAAAATGTATCTGTGCACCACGCAAAAATTGCCCACTTCTTCCAGGCTGTTTATGGCCGAAGAGGGTGCTGACTAGGATTAATCGGTAGGTGATGATCGTAGTTCGAAGGTCCATTTGTTAAATAAACCAAGTGTTTAACGCGTGTCTAATGTAATATGGACCTATTTAAATTTAATTTGCATGGAATAATTTAGCGGCACGATGCAGTCTCAACATATGGCGTCTTTAATTATAATTTTTAATCTATACGTCTTCAACGCTTAAATTTATAATCTCTAATAATTTAAACAAAATAATCTCGAAGTTAACTAATCTTTATTTAATAAGGAACGAAGCTAGACTATTAAAATTAGTGAGTTTACTATATAAGATATTCTTTTGATGTCAGTAAAAATTATGTTTCTATCAATTATATTTTTTCTTTCAAATTTATTTTGATGAAAATAACTTTTGATTAATTCTTTTTCCTAAACACTTTGACATGCATGATTTATTTAAAAATATGTTCGGAGAAAAAAATATTCGGAATTGTTGGCAACAATCGAAACGTTTCAGAAAATAAATAGTAAAAAATAGTATGTCAGAAAGATACAATAGTTAGGACAGTATTACGTGCGAAACTTTAAAGATTGTTTAATAGTTAATTAGTTGAAAAAAGAGTAAAAAGTTTAAATATATATATATATATATATATATATATATATATATATATATATATATATATATATATATATATATATATATATATATATATACGTTTGAAAAATCGTTAGTAAACATGGACATTTATTTTTAACTCGTTCACCTTTACCTGGTATAAATAAGAATTTCTAATTTAAATTTGTTGGAATTTAAAACGTCACAGTTATTACGTTTTAATATACAAAAATAGTTTGCCATTGGCACAAGGTGGCATGTGTTTTGATTTTTCGCTTTAGCAAAAAAAAGAAAACATTTATTTACCGCTGTTTAAATTTTATTTTAATCTGAGTACGTTTGTATTATAGTATATAGTCATAAGCATTTTCTGTGTACGCAAAAGTATTCTGATATCTGCTAAACTGTTTCTATTATTTTCTTATTCGTTGCTATAATTCGATAATTGTGACAAGAGCACTTCAACGATTTGAACTATTTATTAATTTGAGATTTTCATTGATCTCGGATTACTTTCGTATCCCCTCTTGCTTCTTATTATCACGATGAAACATAATTCATCGTAACAATATGTAGAAGTCAATGGTACAACAAGGCTTGAACCAAATAGAGTAGTAAGAGTCGGTAGATGATAGATGGACAATAATAACAGCTGTAATAGAAAACACAGGAGACAGTAGGACGCCAAAATTAAAGAAAAAATATGGAAAGCGAATGATACGACGATGAATGTAAAATGCGATGGAACATAGAAATTCTGCCCAATCAAAGTGCATGTAAAAAGCCACAACAGCACAAAATGGAGAATACGAGAGACTGAGAAAAGAGGCCAAAGAGAAAAAACGACAGTTTCTCAAAACGCAAATTAAGAAAATTCAATAAGCATAAGCCAAACAGGAGAAAAATAAATTCTACCAAAACATTAAGGCAGCAAATATCGTTCACTCTGGAGAGACTTTGATGAAGAACGCAGATAGTGAAATTTTCATTAACATGGAGAGCAGACTGGAGGAATGGAAGACATATTTTAAAACGCTGTTAAACGGAACCACCAGAGAAGATCATAATGATAGGCCATAATTTATGAATGGAGCCCAGCCAGTAGATGTAACATTGTTGCACGAGGTGGAGGAAAGTTTAATGAAACTTATCAGGTCTGTAAATAGGAAACCGGAATTTACCCACATATGATAGCTGTAAACTGTCAAACCGCGTCTTTGATGCCATTTCCTTGTTGACATCTGACAAAGATTTTCGACTCACAACAAATACAAGTTTCATACAGCAGCATTGTTTGTAATAGCCTTGAACATATCGATTATTGTGCCTGGAAACTGCGATTTGGGGTAGCATTGATTTTCTGTTATCATTTGAAGAACGCTGCTGCAGAGTCGCATTCAATACTTATCTAAGCTTACGGTGAGAATGCTCTTGGTAAATCACAGTGCTTTGAGTGGTTTAAAAAATTATAAGTGGCGATTTTGGCGTGAGAAACGAAGAACGTGGAAGACAGCAAAAAGAATTTAAAGACAGCGAATTGAACTGAATGAAAGACAACAGAAAAACCGAAAAACCACTTCAAAATGCTGCTGGCCAGGTACAAAAGAAAGTCACTTCTGCATCGAATTGTGACTAGCATTGAAAAATAGATATATTTTGAGAATCCTAAGTCTAAAAGCTCGATATCGACATCGACTACAAGGCCATTTGACGAATAATCTACTTCAAAGTCACCCTCATGTTACAAAACAGTGAAGAGAAAATTTGTCAGATATATGGGCGAAGATTATTAGCCCTCCGTCGATCGCATTTGTGCCGTTTTTCGTGCCGCTCCCCTCTTCAAAGGCGATGGGTGACGCCCCCTTCTCCAGTGCCCTACTGGCTCGGAGAAGTCTGCCGGACCTCCCACCGCAGTAGTAGCTTCGTCACTATAGGGACCAGCGCCAGAGAACGTAGCCGAAAAAGTACATTGCGACCGAAAACGTCACATTTTCTGAGGTTCCTATTTTGATTTTTTTTAGTCTTACATACATCTCTATTGGTTATATTTCCCAAGTTTATAAGGTTATTTAGTCTATAGGTTAACATGGCGAACAAGAGGTTCAATTTGAGTAACGAAACGGATGTCGAGGAGTTAAGAAATCTTTTCGCAGGTGATGATGAGGATCCAGCGCAAACAGAAAATTTAGGTGAATAGTATGTTCGGGTTCAACGATGGGAAAGCTCTCGTCTCGTATATTCCAAGAATCAGACAAAATGACGACTCCATTGAAGCTAGAGATAATAACGTCCTACCAATCCACAAAAGGTGGAGTGGATACTGCAGACCAAATGGGCTCATCTTATGATGTATGCCAAAACAACAAGCGATGGCCAATGATAATCTTTTATACGATAACGAATGTGGCTGTGATCAAATTCCTTCCATATATATATATATATATATATATATATATATATATATATATATATATATATATATATATATATATATATATATATATATGGCACTGCAGGATGAAGGCCTCTTCAGCATGTTTCCAACTTTCACGGTCCTGGACCTTTCTCTGCCACTTGGGTCCAATATATTTAACGATGTCATCAGTCAATCGTGCTTTCGGTCTTCTTCGCGGACCTTTGCGATCAAGCGGTATCCACTCCAGGATTGCCTTGGTCCATCTATCGTCCCATCGCCTCGCTATATGGCCTGCCCATCTCCATTTCAATTGCTTTACTCTTCGAATGATCTCACAGACTAGTTTGTTCCCTGATCCATGCGCAGGGCTTTCTGTCTCGTCTTGTAATACCAAGCATACATCTTTCCATATCCCTCTATGCTATAAGAAGTTTTGCGATGTGAGTGTAGAGGTTTCACTTCCGTATGGCATAACGGGTAGAACGCACTGATCAAAGACTTTTCTTTTCAGGGAAAGCGGGAGTCTGCTCTTAACTCTATGTTGAGCCTGTCAAAGGTCTGCCAGCCACATTTAACACATCGTTCCACCCCCGGGCGGTATCCCTCTCCATTGAAATCCTCTGCCCAAAATATATAAAGTGGTGCACAATCTCCGAATCCCTTCCTGAAACTGAAATTCTTCCCTCATGAGCGAATTTATTAAACATAAGCTGACTTTTTTCCAGGTTGAAATTGGATCCATTGATCCAATCCATGAGATTGGTTCCATTGATCTTTACAAGAAAAGAATAGGCGATATTGCATCACCCTGTCGTACACCTCGTTCTACATTAATTCCCACTTCAAGATCAGCAAGGTGAATTGTGGCTGTAGCTCCATCATATATCGATCCTAACAGGTTTACATATGCTTTATCTACCCCCTGGCTAAGCAGTGCATCCATTAAGGCATGCTTTGAGATGGAGTTAAACGCTTTTTCGTAGTCGATAAAAGCCAAGCACAGTGGCATGGTGTATTCGTTGTGCCTTTCTGTGCCTGCTGTACAACCTGGATGTGATCCATTGCTTTATTCTCCTTGTGATCCTGCTTGTTCTCTTGGATATGCGTCATTCATTTTTTTTAATATTCTCTTAGATTATCTTAGTGAAAACTTTTTACATTACTAATAGGAGGCTTATTGGACGGTAGTTCTTTAAATCTTCCTGTGCTCCTTTTTATATAAAGGGTTCACTTCTGCATTTTTCCATAAATCAGGTACTTTTTGTTCTTTGAGGCATTTTAGGTATAATTTTGCCAGTGTTTTACGTAACGTCCGACTACCAGCTTTTAGCATTTCGACAGTTACACTATCCTTTCCTGAAGCCTTGCCGTTTTTCATCGATTCTATAGCATTTGTTATTTCCTCCACTAGGATATCTGGCAGTTGTTCTTCGGTATTGTTGTATTTGATTCGTCCTGACCTTCATATAACTGGGAATAAAATTTTCTGACAACCTCTAACATTTGCGTACGCATTACGGCATAAATGTGCGTGCTTTTCTTTCTCTGCTTCTGCTTAGCCTTATTAATTCATTTATTTTCTTCCAGGGTTTCTTGCACTAGTTGCATGTTAAACCGGCACGTGTCCTCTCTGATTCGTTTTCTTATAGTTTTGCAGAGATCAGCGTACGTTTCTTCATTAAATCAATGGTCTCACTGTTGGTGATTTCTTCATATTGAACTGATATTTCCATCTCCTCCGGATTTTGTAACACAGCAAAGCGGTTCTTCAAAGCAATCTCAAAATCGCTAGCCCTCTCCAGCAATTTCCCTGAATCCTTTGGCTTTCTTTGACCTCACCATTCTCTTGCGCTCTCTTCGACAGTTAATCCTAACTTTTGCTCGTACCATTCGGTGGTCACTTCCAACATTAAAATTGTTAAGGACAGTATAATTGGTAAATATTGTTTTATCGTTGGTCATGATGTAGTTAATTTCACTTGTGAGTCCAGATTGACTTTTCTGTGTTCTTTTCTGCTTTTATTTTTATTATAGAACGAATTCATTATATAAATTTCTTGTCCTTCAGCAAAATCAACTAATCTGCCTCCACAATCTACAGACTCTTTTTTTAATAAAAAACTTCCTTTATTTATAGGTCGATCTAAATTAGTATTATAAAACTTAAATACTAGACATTTCTATCATTCCGCCTTTTTCTATCAAGCATTTTCAATACGTCGTCGGGTATTGTTTACTACTTTTCTCAATTGTGGTTTGGCAAGCCTGCCTAATACGATCACAATGATCGTCTCGAGTTTGGAGCCTCGAAACTTAAACCTTATTTTTAATTGTCCCCCAGAGAAAAATTAAGAGGCGTGAGGTCCGGGGATCTAGGCGGCCATTTAATTACAGAACAGTCGCAATGTGCTAAAAAAGCACACAATTTCAAATTGCCGTTACTCCCATCCCCCTTCTTTAGGATCTACATTAAGGGATAAAAAAAATAATATAAAAAAATTATTACTCAAAACGTACAATTTCCAAAATAACCATTTTTTTACGTAAAAAGCCAGGTTCGAGCCACAATCAATTCCTGAACTAAAGGATGAAATTATTCGAGTCATTGGTAAGATAGAGCCACGTCTGATAGAGAGATGTCTGCTGTTCTGCTGCAAAATGTGGTCCTTTGTCAGATATTGTCTTTCGTGTTTAAATGTCATACACTATGCTTCAATTATCAATGAAGTTGATTGTTTTTTGAGAACGTAAATTCTGCGTTTTATTCAATAATTAAAAAACCGCTCAATTTGAAAGACCCTTTAGTACTTTGTTCACTAAAACACTTTCGCTAAAAGCAAACGATAAAAAAAAGAATTAACTTCATATCCAGCAAGATGAATAATAATGCTACATCACTTTCGGTTGATGTCAGTATACTTTTGTAATAAAATGAAAATATTTTTGATTTGAGTACAGCAACATCCAAAAAAACACATATATGTACAAACCCTATATCAATATAAAAAAAAGTAGATGAAAATTATCGTTAATGAAATAACGAAACAGATTATTAATCAAAAAAATTTCGATATTTATTTATTCTTATGAATTATTTACTGAATATCAGTATATCAGATTCAGTGCTAATTTTCATTGTTTAAACAATAATTTTGTGAAAAAAAAACTATATGCTGTACGTAATACACATAAAACGTTATAAATGATCCTCGTAAATGAAAATTTAAAACATAGAATGAGTAATCAGGAAAAATAATCGCTTTATTTTTTCAACAATATATTTATTGGGCCTAAGAAACTAAAATTGATGGATTGTATATTTTATTACCTACCGCTTTAAATTCAAAAGTATTTCTAAAAAGATTACTTTCAGCTGTGTTTTATCAATCTCCCTGTCAGAGTTAGACTAAACGTTGATGTTGATAGAATTGGTCCATTTAATGTACCGCATCAAAAACAAACTATTTCTGATCCTTTTTTCAAAATTATGTACTTAGGGAATAACTTGCATTATAAGAAACCTTCAAATTAATCCCTGTTTTAAAATAACTCTATTATTAAGGTTATCCATAAGTTGGTGGGTTCTGTTAATTAAACTTTCTATTGTAAACTTTACAACGACTGAAACAGATCAATTTTAAAAATAAAGATCATTTGATTCCATGATTATTGGTGTTTGTTCTTAGAGCTAAACCCGTTTCAAACTCCTTGATTATTGAAGTAGAAAATAGATGACAGAATGTTCGAGTTATATGCTAGACGTAATAAAAGTTCAATTGTAACAGATTATTGGAGTTTGGCGTCAGCTGCTGCACTAGAACCCGCTTTACGTTAACGAAAGCAGGACTTTTCCCAAGAAGCTCAGCATACATTTGTGTCCAACATAGGTTTCGCATCGATTACATATCGATACATCGATTAAACGCAATAGCAAGAAATAGTAACATTAAAAGCATGTAACAATATTTGATAGCATAAACAGTATCTCCTCAGATCATTTACCCAAAAAAAACTAGAGAATAAATAAAAAAGACATAATAGAAACATTTTGATTCATAATAATAATAAAATATATTAAATGAGAAGGTAGGAAAAAACCTCTGACAAAAAAAAATCCCCCAAGCTCAAGGTTAAAGTGTATTTAACAATGTCTCCGGATACCTAGCACCCTCTGATAGTAAATAACTTGTCCAATGTACTTCGAGGCTCTGGTACTGGGGTACTTCGGATTTTGTCACTGATCATTTTGTTTTGTATTAACTTGTATTAGTTGTAACTTTGTTACTAAACACTTTGTTTTCTATCGATTTATATTAGTTCTAAAATGTATTTAAAGCACTATTATCGCTATTATTTCTATTTAATGTTTTCATTAATATTAAATGATTTCTATTTAAGTGAGTTTTTCGCTGAACACTTTGTTTACTATTAACTTGTATTAGTTATGAGTTTTTCACTAAACACTTTGTTTTCTATCGATTTATATTAGTTTTGAAATGTATTTAAAGCTCTATTATCTCTATTATTTCAATTTAATATTTTCGTTAATATTAAATGATTTCTATTTAAGTGATTTTATCACTGAACACTTTGTTTATTATTTACTTGTATTAGTTGGAAGTTTTTCACTCTGAACACTTTGTTTTCTATTGATTTTAGTACCTTTGAGATGCATTTCAAATGTATTTCTATTTCCTTTTCTCACAGAATGCTATTCTGATTATTGGCAAGTATCCAAGTACAATTAAGCTAAATTTGTAACTGTTCATTTTAAATAACATTAAAATAGTGTTTCTTATTTGCTGTTTTGATTAATATTAAATGATTTCTATTTGAGCGAATATTCACAAATTAAATTATTAAATATTGAAAAAGATGTTATTATTAAATATTGAGATGACTCATTGCACGCCGTAAAGTGAGATTGGATAAACATTATGTTTTGTTAGCTCTCTGGGTGGGTATCTCGTGGGTCTTTCCCTTGATACCCCGTTTAGTCGATACATCGATTAAACGCAATAGCAAGAAATAGTAACATTAAAAGCATGTAACAGTATTTGAAAGCATAAACAGTATCTCCTCAGATCATTTAACCAAAAAAAACTAGAGAATAAATAAAAAAGACATAATAGAAACATTTTGATTCATAATAATAATAAAATATATTAAATGAGAAGGTAGGAAAAAACCTCTGACGAAAAAATCCCCCAAGCTCAAGGTTAAAGTGTATTTAACGATGTCTCCGAATACCTAGCACCCTCTGATAGTAAATAACTTGTCCAAGGTACTTCGAGGCTCTGGTACTGTGGTACTTCGGATTTTGTCACTGATCATTTTGTTTTGTATTAACTTGTATTAGTTGTAACTTTGTTACTAAACACTTTGTTTTCTATCGATTTATATTAGTTCTAAAATGTATTTAAAGCACTATTATCTCTATTATTTCTATTTAATGTTTTCATTAATATTAAATGATTTCTATTTAAGTGAATTTTTCGCTGAACACTTTGTTTACTATTAACTTGTATTAGTTATGAGTTTTTCACCAAACACTTTGTTTTCTATCGATTTATATTAGTTTTGAAATGTATTTAAAGCTCTATTATCTCTATTATTTCAATTTAATATTTTCGTTAATATTAAATGATTTCTATTTAAGTGATTTTATCACTGAACACTTTGTTTATTATTTACTTGTATTAGTTGGAAGTTTTTCACTGAACACTTTGTTTTCTATTGATTTTAGTACCTTTGAGATGCATTTCAAATGTATTTCTATTTCCTTTTCTCACAGAATGCTGTTCTGAATATTGGCAAGTATCCAAGTACAATTAAGCTAAATTTGTAACTGTTCATTTTAAATAACATTAAAATAGTGTTTCTTATTTGCTGTTTTGATTAATATTAAATGATTTCTATTTAAGCGAATATTCACAAATTAAATTATTAAATATTGAAAAATATGTTATTATTAAATATTGAGATGACTCATTGCACGCCGTAAAGTGAGATTGGATAAACATTATGTTTTGTTAGCTCTCTGGGTGGGTATCTCGTGGGTCTTTCCCTTGATACCCCAATACACAATATCCCCCTTGATTTCCTTTTCCCCCTTTCCCTATCCCCCCCTTTTCCTATCCCCCTTTCCCTTGATACCCCAATTGACAATATCATAATTGTTGAAGTTATGTAGAGTATCTATATTTGAATTTATATTCAAAAATTGTCTGAGTAGCGGTATCCACATATTCAGATGATTTGAAATTTAATAAATATTGAGTGTAATATCCATGGTATTATCGCCCAGCTTTCCCTTCAATACCATGAAGTGGGTAAATGCTAGTTTGCTTTTCTAGTATCTGGAGTGGGTATATCGCGCGTTGTTTTCGTAGTACTTATTTCACAACTCACTACTAGAGGTTACTTCGTAGGGTCTGGTATTATGTTTTATTAGCTTTTTGGGTGAGTATCTCGTGCGGTTTTCCTTTGATACCCCGTTCATATTCGAAGGTGGCACTGTTGCGCGATCTTCCACCAGTGTCAGGAACAGTACTCAGTTTGATATTTAATTATTGGCCGATGATATTAACATTGTAAAAGTTATGTAGAGCATCTTTATTTGAATTTATGTTGATTGCTATCATGGCTATTATTATAACTGATGTTCCAAAGAGTATCGCTCGTTGAGTATGTGAGCAACATCGTAATAAAGTATGATTTGTTTCGATCTGATAAATTTAAAGTAACAGATAGTAAACAGAAAATAGTTTGATGAATTCGGAGTATTCAGGGGTACATTTATGTCCGGATAGTTAAAGCTGCCATGATTGGATTATTGGATTGGACATTAGATTTAGAAACGCTATCAAACCCCTCTATAAGCCAGATATATACACAAAGTGTATATATACATATATACACTCGGCCATCAAAAATTTGCTTGAAACGCTCTTGCTGCTTATTCCTTTACCACCATAAGAGTTTTCGTGCCATATTTACCATTCATACATTTACAAAGTAAACTCGCTCTTTACTATATATATATATATATATATATATATATATATATATATATATATATATATATATATATATATATATATATATATACAGAGGAAATAAATTGCAATCATTTATCGCTTTTATTACACTTGGATGCTCTGCTGATTCCTTCGGCCGCCACTAAAATGTAAACTCCCGATACGTTTCTGGCCTTATACCCTTCCTAGGTCGAACTCGAGTTGACACCTGAGAGCGATTGAAGAAACAACCAGATGCTCTCGTGGATAGCACTGGAAAACTTTCGCCATTGGAGGACGCGGTTGCAACATCCCCCGCTGGACCTTATCACATCATCAGAGAACATCTATTTTCGCCAAAAATTTAAAAATAAATGTTCAACCTGTCACGTACTGCTCGATCCCATTTCTATAATTTAAATATAAATTAAACGTTAATGTCAAAATTAATTTGTGTTGTAAAATGTTAATGCAAATGAAAAATGCATATTTATCAAAATCTATACAGAATTAAGTACCAAAAAAAATCCTTCTAGAAAACTAGTTAGAATAAGAGGACTTCTACATAATTCAACGTACATATAGTTTGCCAATAAATTGAGGCCACAATAAGGTTCTAGATACAAATAAAAACAAAAAATTAGATTTAATTATCTCCTGATGATGGTAATATAGTGAAAATATTATCAACTCCGAGTTGTTTAAAAATACCAGAATTCTTAATATGGAACAAAAACTAGCAAATACAATCCACAAAAAAGCAGAAGAAAATCAGTTTATTTTTCCCAAGAGATCCCAGTGATAGCATTCGATAAATTCTTCTATTGGAACCTTCAGTGTGAAACACTAAACTCGAAGAGATTTACCACTAAACACCAAATCACTTTTTTAAACTTTTCGACGCACGTTTCGCTAAACATGTTAGCACCATGTTTAAATCTGCCAGATTAAATATAATTTAAGTTACAAGATTAAATAATCTCCTGATGAAGCTAAAATGGTTAGCGAAACACGCATCAAAAGTTTAAAAAAGTTATTATATTATCTGTATTAATATATCTATATATATATATATATATATATATATATATATATATATATATATATATATATATATATATATATATATATATATATATATATTCGTGTAAAAAAAGTATCCTTTCATTTCATGTCATTCATTTTTGGTCATGATTTGGTGTTTAGTGGTAAATCTGTTGGAGTTTTGGAATAGATAAATCATGTCACGTAAAGAAAACTTTAGAATTTATAGAAAAAGGATATTACGAAATTTTAAAAAAGATCCAATAGCCTACAACACTTAGCCTCAAACCACAAAATGTTATTTTTAAATTAAACAATATGAACCCTTAACCATCTCAACCCTACTCTTTTATCAAATTACAGAAAGAAGGATATCCCATCAGACCGATGGTGTCGTATATATCGGCACCAGCATACAATATATCATCTTTTTTAATAGATATAATAAAATAGCACTGCACCTTTAAACCTAAATACAGTGTTAAAATTCTAATGAACTCCAAATTCTAATGAATTTATTTCCAAGCATCCCACCAGAAGACACGATCATCCTAGTGGAGAATTTATTAATTAACAACAAAGTGAATCCGGTAGTTACAGCAGATATAATGAGCTTGTTAAGAACGTGTCTTGATCAAAATTACTTGATCCCACTAAGCCCTTTACTTGCAGACATTTTTATGAACAATATTGAAGAGACAATTTTCAAAAACAAAATTAGTAAACAATGTTTATATTGGTACCGATATGTTGATGACATTTCGACATGCTTCACGGGTACTAAGAGACAGTTGGATGCTTTCTTATTATATCAAAATTCCATCCACAAAAATATCATATTTACAGCCGAAAAGGACACAAACAGTTCAATAAACTTTTTGGACCTAACGATTTATAAAAATTTGAATAAGCACTCGTTTTCGATTTTCCATAAACCTCACACTGATATCACGATTTATAATACATCCAACAATCCACACCAACATAAACAGGCAGCCTACAATAGCATGATCAATCGTTTAATAAATGTTGCTCTAAATCCAGACAAACACAATGTAGAATTAAATTTAATTAAGCAAATTGCGACTATCCAGTTTCAATATTTGATAAAATAGTCTCCGAAAAAAACAGAAAAATGTGTGCTTTCGGAAGCCTACCCTAGGATTAAACTTAAAGAATTTAAAATTTAAACGCTTTCTTATTATGGACAAACTTAAAAAATATCTCAAGCATTAATATAAATATATCGTTTAAAACCAATAATTATTTAGGAAACATTTTAAAAAACTATAAACAAAAAATGGGTAAAGATAAGAAATAAGCGTCTACCAAATGAATTGTGGTTCGGGCAATACATTTCATATAGGACAAACAGGTAGATCATTTAAACACAGAATCGCAGAACACAAGAGCAACTATATAAATAATAAAATGAACTCAATATACGCGTAAAATCTTATTAAAGAAAAACATACATTTAATAATGATTTTAAAATCTTACACATAGAAAATAAAGGTACCAAACTGAATGTAATAGAATGTTTGGAAATAAACCCTCATAAATACACGCATGTTCTACTTAACAACCAAATATACTTCAAGCATTCTCCAATATTACATATATATATATATATATATATATATATATATATATATATATATATATATATATATATATATATATATATATATAGATGAGGAAATTGAGGAATTTTATGATGTTGTGGCCCAGCTTTTATACAAGGAGAAATGTAGGTACAAAATCCTGATGGGTGATTTTAATGCCAGAATTGGAACAACAAGAACAGACGAAAATGCAACTGGCCCATATGGAACTGGTGAGCGAGACAATAGAGGTGACAGATTAGTTGATTTTGCTGAAGGACAAGAACTATATATTATGAATTCATTCTATAAGAAAAATATCAGCAGAAAATGGACATGGAAAAGTCCATCTGGGCTCACAAGCGAAATTGACTACATCATGACCAACGATAAAACAATATTTACCAATTGTACTGTCCTTAACAATTTTAATGTTGGAAGTGACCACCGAATGGTACGAGCAAGGGTTCGGATTGACTGTCGAAAAGAGTGCGAAAGAATGGTAAGATCAAAGAAGGGCAAGGTAGATTCTGGAAAACTGCTGGAGAGAGGAAGCGATTTTGAGATTGCTTTGTCAAACCGGTTTGCTGCGTTACAAGATCCAGAGGACGTGGAAATATCAGTTCAATATGAAGAAATCGCCAACAATGTACTTCAAACGGCTGCTTCAATAGCACCAGAGGAAAAATGTCTCAAACAAACAAAAATCTCCAGTGAGACCATTAATTTAATGAAGAAACGGCGAGCAATGAGAAATGCAGGCAGTCCTTTTGGCAGGGTCGAGTACACTGAGCTCTGCAAAACTATAAGAAAAGGTATCAGAGAGGACACGCGCCGATTCAATATGCAGCTAGTGCAAAAAACCCTGGAAGAAAACAAAGGAATTAACAAAGCTAAACAGAAGCTGAGAAACAAAAGAACGCAAATATATGCTTTAAAGCGTGAGGATGGCACAGTGTGCAGGACGCGTACCCAAATGTTAGAGATTGTCAGAAGGTTTTATTCCCAGTTATATGAAGATCAGAGCCAGTCAGGGACAGCAATACCCACGGAAGAACAATATATAATACCAGATATCCTAGTGGAGGAAGTAACAAATGCTATAGAATTGATGAAGAACGGCAAGGCTCCAGGAAAGGATAGTGTAACTGTCGAAATGCTAAAAGCTGGTGGTCGGACGTTACATAAAACACTGGCAAAATTATACTCAAAATGCCTCACAGAACAAAAAGTACCTGACTTATGGAAAAATGCAGAAGTGATCCTTTTACATAAAAAAGGAGCACAGGAAGATTTAAAGAACTACCGTCCAATAAGTCTCCTATCAGTGATGCACAAAGTTTTCACTAAGATAATTTCTAAAAGAATATTAAAAAAACTGAATGACGCACAACCAAGAGAACAAGCAGGATTCAGAAGTGGATTCAGTACAATGGATCACATCCAGGTTGTACAGCAGGTCATAGAAAGGCACAACGAATACACCATGCCACTGTGCTTGGCTTTTATCGACTACGAAAAAGCATTTGATTCCATCTCAAAGCATGCGATAATGGATGCACTGCTTAGCCAAGGTGTAGAGAGAGCCTATGTAAACCTATTAGGATCGATATATGATGGAGCTACAGCCACAATTCACCTTGATGATCTTGAAGTGGGAATTAATATAGAACGAGGTGTACGGCAGGGTGACGCAATATCGCCTATTCTTTTCTCGGCTGGCCTTGAAGAAGTATTCCGTAAACTGGATTGGGAACAGGATGGTGTAAAGATCAATGGTGCAAACTTAAACCATCTTAGATTTGCAGATGATATTATTCTCATTTCACAAGACCCAGAGGAGCTGCAAAGACGCATACAAGAACTGCAAAGGGCTGGCGAACCATTTGGCTTGAAAATAAACCTGAAAAAGAGTCAGGTTATGTTCAATAACTTCGCTCAGGACAGAAGAATTTCAGTTCTAGGAAGGGATTTAGAGATTGTTGACAGCTTTATATATCTTGGGCAGAGGATTTCCATGGAGGAGAATACCGCCCGGGAGGTGGAACGGCGTGTTAAATGTGGCTGGCAGGCATTTGGTAGGCTCAACATAGTGTTTAAGAGCAGACTCCCACTTTGCCTGAAAAGAAAAGTATTCGATCAGTGCGTTCTACCCGTTATGACATACGGAAGTGAAACCTGGACACTCACATCGCAATCAATTCAAAAACTTCGGGTGGCACAGAGGGGAATGGAAAGATGTATGCTTGGCATTACAAGACGAGACAGAAAGTCCTGCCCATGGATCAGGGAACAAACAAAAGTCTGTGACATCATAGGAAGAGTAAAACAGTTGAAATGGAGATGGGCAGGCCATATAGCGAGACGATGGGACGACAGATAGACCAAGGCAATCCTGGAGTGGATACCGCTTGATCGCAAACGTCCGCGAAGAAAACCGAAAGCACGATGGATTGATGACATCGTTAAGTATATTGGACCCGAGTGGCAGAGGAAAGCCCAGGACCGTGAAGGTTGGAAGCATGCTGAAGAGGCCTTCATCCTGCAGTGGATCGATGCGGGCTGATGATGATGATGATGATGATATATATATAATATATATATATATATATATATATATATATATATATATATATATATATATATATATATATATATATATATAAAACCGAAATATATCGAAAAACCAGCCTGAATAAGGATTCTGGAATAAGGATTACTACATTAGCTACTATTTGTCACAATACAATTTAATACTTTGCCAATCATCCGAAGAAGCCACAGTGTAGCGAAACGCGTTGTGTTTTAGAAAAAAATGTAGGTGGAAATTAGACAACTTTGTTTTATTTATACAATTTACGATGCTAAATTATGATTTTTTAAAATCAAACTTCAAAAATAAAACAATACAACAAATATTATTAAGCGCATGTCTTGCTAAACGTACATACAATAAATCTTGATGTCAAACGAAGAAACAAAGAAAATACTGTAAGTAAAATTGGAATCATATAGACAGTTACAAAATTATAATATAACGAAAAATATATATATGACAAAATAACATATCCATTATGTTCAACTTTAATTCAATGCCAAGAGGCTGCCTTAATTTAAATGAAGTGACTCATAAAAGACGCGGGCTTCCAAAAATTTTTCGCATCTATTTAGATTTTTATGATTAGAGAAAAAGTCGGTATTTATTTACAGTATCAATCTATAGGTTAGGTAAGACCAGATACGAAACAAATGGATGCGTTTGAAACAAAAAAAAATACAGTGAGTCAAAACAATTTTTAAAAGTAATATTAATATATTTTCAGATTTTTTT
This sequence comes from Cosmopolites sordidus, assembly GCA_031761425.1. Lineage (NCBI taxonomy): Eukaryota > Metazoa > Arthropoda > Insecta > Coleoptera > Curculionidae > Cosmopolites > Cosmopolites sordidus. The sequence continues at coordinate 387,018 of JARFXV010001466.1, read as the reverse complement.
AAGGTTTTAATACAGGGTGGCACAAAAGAAGGTTCTCCATCTAAAATTAAAATATTTTTGCTTATTTTATTTTTTATTTTATCTATTTATGTTTCATAACAAGCTCAGAACTCAGAAGTTTTAAAAATAAAGAACAGTGTGTATTTGCAGAATGAACACAAATTGTTTCAATTTACTTTGAAAATGGAAGAAACATTATTTCAAGTCAATTAGGTCAAGTCGTCAATTTAGACGATTTGTTAACGTTAAAGATGCTCCTTCCAAGCACGTAATACGCTAAATCTTAGCCAAACTTTTGAAGACTGGGTAAAATTATTAATGTTAATGCACCTTCACCCAAGAGCACCGCGATTCAACAATTTTTCGCCCATTTTACGCTATTCACTAGATCTAGCTCCCCTCTAGATCAAATACTGATCGATCTATTTTTTGTCACCGAAATATCAAATTCTAACTAAACATTTTCTCTACAAGGAAAGTCCCAAGATTAACACCGCCGAAACTTCAGTACTGAATTAAGTCTCGAATGAAAAAGAAGTTAAAATACTTCTTAATAAGGTCATAATTAGTTTTTTCTTTACACAAGCCATTTAAGATTTTCATTTCTCTTTAGACAACATATGTATTGATAAATGTTATGTTTATATTGCCATTAATGTGCTACTGAAATTGGCATTCACAACTGTGAAATTTTGGCCAAAAGAATGTCTGCCAAAGATATTTAATTAACATTGAAGAAAATAAATAAAAAAAAACAAAAAATGTTAGGTTTTTAATATCCAGACCAACTATGAAGATATTTTATAAATATTTTACGTTTTCAAATAAGATCAAATAAGATGGTTCACAGAAAACGGATATTTTTGTAATAAGTTGTCAGCTAATAGAACGAGAAGGAATCTGAAAGCAAATGAAGAAATGATCATCATCAGGGACTCAGAAGATTCCCATGTGTGGCATCAGAGATTACAACACAATCGAAAAACAATGCTGGCTATGCAACTATGTTTGGAAACTTTTCTAACTCAAACCATCGGAGACGAGGAATCAACGGTTCGCTGTGCGGTTTCAACAAGATGAGACCACTGCTCATACTGCTTCTTTCTTCCATGAATATAGCTCGAGCTGCATTCCCTAACAATTTCTCGCTTGGGGAAATTCTGTGGCCTCCTCAGCCATGTGTGATACCTTTGGGGGTATTTAAAATCATGCATATATGAAGGTGAGTCTCGCACGCTGGGAGAATTGAAGACCGCCATATATGATCGAATAAGTTAGCTCAACGTTGGATAGAATAGTAACAAAATGTATGTACACAAAAATATGAACCCTTATTTCGAAATAAAGTGGTTAAAAATACGTAAATACTACAATAAAGGGTGTCAAATCAACATGGTACTGTCAAATCATAATGGTACATCAAATGCCTGGAAAATCATCATGCATATCAAATGTCTGGAAACTCATCATGGATCGTTTAACATCAGAACAACGCTAGCAAATTGTCGGTGCTCTGTGCACCAAACTTATAGAGCAACTTTGTGGATTTTATGGGGTACATAATCGACCAACCGAGCAATAATTTCGTCATTCCTTCGTCGAATTATCAACAAATTCCTAATGCATTTCACGTTGCTCGATATTGAAACAAAAACAAGGCAAAAAAATATGAGTTCCAAAGAAACTATCGCCGCTGTTGCTGGCAGTGTTGGTGAATATCCAAATTCATCAATTTGTTTATAGGGATCATTACCAGTGATGATCAATGATTATTTAATTCCTAATTTGAATAGTATTAATTTGGAGTAGATGTGGTTCCAACAGGCCGGCTCCACATGTCACACACCCAAGGTAACAATCGATTTATTGATGGAGCAATTTTGGTGAGATTATTTCGAGGAACAGACCTGTTAATTGGCCTCAAGGTCATGTTATTTAACGCCTTTAGATTACTTTATTTGAGGTTATGTTAAATAGTTGGTCTATGCAGATAAACCAGCAACTAGTGACGCCTTGAAAGCCAACATAACTCGGACAACTGCGAACACAAGACCCCAATTGCTAGAAAAAGTGGTCAGAAATTGGATTAAAAGAATACGCTTTGTCAGAAGTAGCCACGGTGGACATTTTTCCGAAATTGTTATCGACAAATAATGTCATTAAATGTTGTTTTAAATCAATGTTATTTAAGACAGACATTTAAGTTAAGAGACAACAGTAGTCAGGAATTATACACCCCCGAGCACCCACAATCTCATGTGGAACGCACAACGATCTGCGTCTCCACCATAATGAGCAATGGTTAGTTGCTTGACCGTGAGGAAGCCCCACCCATCCCTTACATTAGAGGGTATATGTTTCGTCTGTTGGTCGTTAGACTCATCAGGGTACCGACATATGCTCTCTCGCCAAGAATAAGTTATACAACCCCAACGGTCGGGGATGTATAACTCCTGATAACTGTTGTCTCGTTCGACGCAGTCCAAAAAAGTCAAAAAACTGCATTTATAAGCCATCCGTCGAGAAGTCGGCGAAAATATGGGTTGTTTGATTGTGGAGGGGAACTCCCTATTCTTGGCGAGAGAGCATATGTCGGTACCCTGATAAGTCTAACCACCAACAGACGAAACATGTGCCTTCCAATGTAAGGGATACATTGATACCAAGGTATATTCCGAACCAAATTTGATTTAAAAAATATGACCTATTATTTTGAAATAGATAAGTTAAAAACTAAATTGATCGTAGTCAATCTTAGTTGTTTGTTTAACAACAAACTATTACATATAAAGGGTAGGGCAACTATCATTATTGTGCATAGATAATTCTAAAAGAACCCAATGAATCTATTGAAATTTACATTTACTAAACATGAATTTAGGCGAAAATATCCTAATCGTCTGGCGCTTCATAAAACGACAATTTACCTTTAATTAAAACAAATTCAGAACAGTTGGAGATAGGCCCCGCACTAGAGGTTCAAGAATAGTGGGAAGTGCTGAAAATATTGCACAAATGGGTCAAACTGTGGAGGAGCCTGCAGAAAATTCGATTCGAAAAAGTGGTACCCCGTTGGGAATCCGTACGCCGAATTTTAAGAAGTGACTTGCAAATGTTTCCCTGTTAGACTCAAACTGTTGTCAAATCCTGTGACCTACGGACAATAATAAGTGATTAGAATACTGTAATGCCATCAGAAACCACTAACATCAAATTGAAAATTTTTATTAAAATTGATTTGACGGCTCTGAATTATTTTTTAGGTGTATTTTTGAAGGCAAAGATACATAAATAAGACCCAAATCGTATACCAACTCAAGGACAACATCCATGATGTGATGGCTACATTGATTCGAGATATGTTGACAAAAGTAAAAGAAAATGTATTCAAAAAGCCACAAAGTTGCATTGCTGACATAATTTTGCCTTTGCATTTGAATGGCATAATTTTCAAAAAATAATTAACATAAAATTTAAATAAAACATGTGTTTTATTGAATAAAACACAGAAAACGTTGTGAATTTGCTTAGGTCACATCTCATTTTAGAAGGGTCTGGCATTTATAAAAATGGAATCGATTACAATCCAACAATGCGTTAAAACTGTTGAATTATTTTATGAAAATGGGCGTTCAGTGAAAACTGTTTTTACAAAATTACGTGATATTTACGGCTTGCACAATCACCCATCTGAAAGCACTATCAATCGAATTCAAAAAGTTTAAGAAACTGGTTCGGTGGGAGATAAAAGAAGTGCAATATATAGTCGTAGTGGTCGTTCACAAGATCATATTGATATGGTACGTGAAAGTGTTGCAGAAGTCCCAGAAATTTTCCTTAATCGGCGTTCACAACCATTTGGACTCAGTGAATTTACAACATGGCGTATTTTACGAAATGATTTAGCTCTGAAGGCGTATAAGGTTCAAATAACACAAGAACTAAAGCATTTTTGAAATTAGTGGCTATGTTAATAAACAAAATCGCCGCATTTGGAGGTGAGAAAAATCCACGGTTGATTCATGAGAAATCTTTACATCCTAAACGAGTCACTGTTTAGCGTGCATTATAGTCGGGAGGTGTAATTGGACTCCTGACGAAGCTGCAACTGTGAATAGTGTTGGTTATCGCGAGATGATAACTGGATTTTTGGGGGCTGAATCGAATAATATTGATCTGGTGGATATGTAGTTCCAACAGGATGGCGCTACACCTCACTCTGCTAATGAAACAATTGATTTATTGAGAGAAAATTTCCTGGACGAGTTACTGCAAAAAACGATGATGTTAATTGGCCACCAGGATCACGTGATTTGAGACCGTTGGGCTATTTTCTTTGGGATTACGCGAAAAGCCAGGCCTATAAGAATAATCCACGATCGATTTCTGAACTAAAGGATAAAATTATTCGAGTCATTGGTGAGATAGAACCACGGTTATGTCAAAATGTCATCAAAAATTTTGACAAAAGAGTGAACGTCTGTAGAGCTACAAAAGCTGGTCATTTGGCAGATTTTGTCTTTCGTGTTTGACATTTAAATCAACGCAATCTGTGTTTTATTCAAGAATTTATAAAAGCTCTCAATTTGGAAGACCCTTTATTATAGGAAAAAATCTGACATGTCTCTTTTAAAAGTTTTAAGTAATTAAAATGGTAGTATGATATTTGCCTTACCCCTTATTAAATTCCTAAATAATGTTAATACTATATTGTGTATAAATTATGCTGCATTTATGTAATTTAATTTACTGTTGAGTTATTTATTAGAACTACATTCTAAGATACATTTAATTAATAGAAAAAAAACAAGTTAGGTATCACATAAAATATTCACTTGTAAATAAATGCATATATTAGCGATAGGTACACAACAAAAGCGTGATATTTACTAACAAATCCATTATACTTAGTGGGATTGTACATAAGTTAGTTAAAATAAAACAAAACTTTTTCTTTAGAGCCAAAAAATAGACTGGGCCAAATAAATCGACGATACCGAAAATATTATTTTTTTTATATTACGAAAATATTACTTTTCAAATTTGAACTTTTGTAACTAATGACCGAATCAGTATTTGAAAAAATACAATACATATTCTTAAAAGAAATTGAATGCGCTACAAAAAAGTGTCTTAACATTTTTCGTTAAATTAGCGCCTCCAAGTAAAATTATAAAAACAGATCAATATTCAAGTCACGATTACATGGAAATGGCTTATTTGACGTAAATTTATAATGATACCTTTTTTGTAGATAATTCAATTTCCTTCAATATGTATTGCTCAATTTTTTCATATTGATGGTTTAGGAGTTTTGGGTGAAAGATGCGATTGCTATTAAAAAACTGAAAGTCGCGATGATACACCTCTTAATATAAGTATTAAGGGCTCTAACTTTCACAATAATTCTTTTTTTGCCATTACAAATATTTTCGGTATCCCTTTAAAAAAATAGTCGATTTTTTTTCGGCATTTATTTATTCGAAATAAGTTCCGGTTATAGCAATAGTACTTTCAGAACCAGCAATAATCATATCAAAGAACTTTTTAACTCCCGATTAATAATACACTAACCAGCGAATATACGTACATGTAACCAAACAGTTTCACTGGAATGGTTTTAATTCCATAAGTGATCTAGACCAAATCCAAAAATTAAAAATAAAGTTACCGAGGTTAAAACCACCTTAAAAATGTTCTAATTAAAATAAACCTCTATCAAAATTAAATTAATTTCAAAGATCGCATTTTCAAATAATAAATGTATAAAAACAGAAATACACTTTCTGTTTACATTTCGTGTTTTATAATATAAATATCTTATAGCATATATTTCTACAAGTAAATTGGCATTAATTAGCATCATTTGAAAATGAAATAAATTACTACCTAACCATTAATTTAAATATTTGGTTAAAAAAATCGGTGTGAGTACTAGATTCCACTTTATTACATTACTAATTACAGTATTGTTACATTATTAATTGATGAAGATATAAGTAAATTTAGAATAATCAACAATCAAATTTATTTAATTGCCCCAAAATGTTTTTTATTTACTTCTGTTTTGTCCAGATGTTTCCATAATACATTTCTTGATACTCTATCAAAAACCTTCTCGACATCTGAAAATCGAAGGTTTACCTCTCTTCCTTGTGTCGTATGTTATAGTCAAACTGATATTCCAGACATTTTACATCATCAATAACACGTATGTTAGTTCCCAAGTTGTTTAAGGATTAGTAATAAGACAATGTTTTCAAAAAACAGCCAAAAACAAAATGTTCTAACTAATATCAATGTTGAGACAATAATTTATCGAAATCTGGAAAATCAAAAATAAAATGTGACTTAGATAGTTGAGTTAGTTTAATAAACTTGATTCATGAAGTGATTCATGTTTGGAGACGCACATGGTCACGCAATATTTCCATTCCAAAAATACAATAAATTCCAAAAATCTGGAACTCTTTATTTTTAATTGATATTGATGAGCCACAAAACGAGATTATTGCCAATAAAATCGCGATAAAGGTATTAGGGTACAGTTTTTAAATTGTTAAAATTATTTAATAATTGCTAATAAAACTAAATAGTAGTGAAATTTCGATTTAGAATGATTTACTGTCAAATTATATTACAAGAGTAACTCTAAAATTTTTAAGATATACAAAGTTGGACTAGAGAAAAAATAACACAAGTGTACAAAATAAAAAAAAAATTGCTTCCGCGGTCGGTAATGTTAGAATTATTAGATTCTCGGGTAGAATCGCGTTTTAGATTTGTAAAATCATGACGTTTTCGCTTTTACTTTGAAACCATTATCCAGAGAATCTAGTTAATTTGTCCTAAGGTTTCAATCTGCCTACTCCCCAGGGTTCACAACTAGTAAAGACCTCCCTCTCGACTTTTTTCAACTTTCGGGGCAAATCAACTAGATTTTCTTGAAAATGGTTTGGTCGAAAACGTAGAAATTTTACAAATCTAAAACGCGGTTCTACCCGAGAACTTAGTAATTCTAATATATATATATATATATATATATATATATATATATATATATATATATATATATATATATATATATATATATATATATATATATATTATTATTCACGTATGGGCCCTAGTGGACCACGCGAAGTACAATTAGAGGCGTTTGTTGTTGTTAGCCTTCCTTTGTGCCCATACTAATTTCATTCTTTCGCTATGAGCTTTTTTCCTTTCGTCAGACCAAGTTGTTCCAGTCTTCCTACATTTTTCTCTCTGGCCAACCTTCCAAACGTTCACCTTGTGTCTGAAACAGCCTCTATCCTGAATTTCACTTTGTGAAATATTTGATGATCTTAGGTCCTCTTTAATTGCAGCAATCCATTTAATTATTTCTACTTTAACTTTACTACTATTTTCATAAAATTCGACTATTTGTCTAGTTAACCTACTCGGATTCATCCGTTTTATGTGTCCGTAAAACTTAAGTCTTCTTTTTCTCATATCGCTATGTATATCTGTGTATTGTTTGATTTCTTGGTTTTCTCGAAGTCGGTATGTTGTGCTATTTATTTGTTTGGGGCCTAGGATTTTTCTTACGATTTTTCTTTCCTCGATGTCCCTCTTTCTATTCAAAATGAGCGTGTCTGCAGCATATAGACATTCTGGATTAATAACTGTGTTGTAATGTCTCAGTTTTGTGTTTTTAGATAGGCATTTTTTGTTGTAAATATTTTGTGTAAGTCTCAATGCCGTTTCCATTTTTTGACATCTACCCTTATTGGCCGCTTTTTCCAACCCATTTTCCATGATTATTTCACCCAAATATTTGAATTGAGAGACTCGTCTGATGTTACCATATTTTGTTTTTAGAAATGGCGTTCTTAGTCTGTTGTAGGTCATGTATTGTGTCTTTTCAAAGGAAATTTGGAGTCCTACATTTTCTGCTGTTTCTTTTAGGATTTCAATCTGTTTCTGTGCCGTTAATACATCTTGAGCTAAAATTGCTAGATCATCAGCAAATGCCAGACAATCAATTTTGATGTTGGTTCTCCCCAGTTTAATGGGCTGGTCAATATTCAGGGCCGACTTTTTTTTCACGCCACTCCTGTATTACTTTTTCTAGAACACAGTTAAATAAGAGTGGCGAGAGTCCATCCCCTTGTCTCACTCCAGTTTTAATTTCGAAGGGCTCTGAGATCTCACCCATGAATTTAACTTTTGACCTTGTGTTAGTTAACGTTGCTTTAATAATTGCCAGCGTTTTCAGATCTAGTCCTTGTTCTTTCAAGATTCGGAATAAAGATTCGCGGTCAATAGAATCATATGCTTTTTTGAAATCCACAAATGTACAGACGAGATTTTTATTGTACAGTTTTTGATGTCTTAGAATCAACTTCAGATTCAGGATCTGTTCAGGGCAGGATCTGCCCGGTCGAAAACCTGTATATATATATATATATATATATATATATATATATATATATATATATATATATATATATATATATATATATATATATATATATATATATAAACATATAAAATTTAACTATTTATTTATATTATTTTATGAAATGATTATGAAAAGGGGGAACGGCAAAGATTAGATTTTTTTAAGGAAGCAGTAGTAGCATAAAATTTAAAAATCACTGCTCTAGAATATTTAAGTTGTTTCCTGACAGATAAACCCATTATGCTCTGAATTGTGAACTTGTCTTGTATTATTATATTGTATTGAAGTATTGTATTGTATTGTATTATACCATTTACTCGCTGTAATTTATTTTTTTGTAAATAAATTTGGGACGTTTAAAAAAAGTGAATCGATAATAACATATTAAATATCACGAAATAATGTTTTAAAAAATATTCCTCCAGTCCCGAAATAACTATCATTACAGGCGGCGAGATGATGACAATATGTGCGATTAGAAATTCTACAAAAATAATCAGTTTTGGCAGCGTTTCATAAACAAACAGAAATTCGAAATCAGGTATAATGTACACGATGATAAACAATTATACGCATGGCGATCTTTATTCTTCGGAATGCGTATGAAGTATAATAATCGTGTAACAATAAATTAAATGTACATAACCAAACCCCTTTCATATTTCACTTGTTCTAATTATATTATTTCCAAGAATAAAAAAAAGGTGTAATATTATTTCAAAAGAAATAACGCTAGTAAAGGTAGTTAAAGCAGGTAATAAACACATTTGATGGTTTCTTTAACAACTATTTATTCTGAAGTAGCATTTATTTCAAATATTAAATTAAGCTTGTATGGGAGAAAACGTATTTATTAAACAGCTATAATTTTTTGTTTTTATAAATCTTACAGAAACTTGAGTGGAAAGCAGTATGCCTGGCATTACAAGTTCTGTACATGGATCAGAGAACAAACGAAAGTATGTGACATCATTATAAGAGTAAAATAATTAAAATGCGATGTGAAGACAGGTAGGCCAAAGCAATCCTGGAGTGGATACTGCTTGATCGCAAACGTCCACAAAGAACACGGAAAGGACGATGGACTGATGACATCATCAATTATATTGGGACCGAATGATAGAGGAAAGCTCAGGACCGCGCAGGTTGAAAACATAGTGAAGAGTTCTTCATCCTGCAGTAGATGAACGCTAGCTTTATATACCAGGTGTCCCATTAAGGATGGATCGCGGCCGTATCTTGAAAACTATTTAGCCCACAGCTTTGGGGAAAAAAAATTGTACTAAAAATGATCATGAGAAATTCATCAAAAATATTTTTAAGCTTCTGAAACGACCGCAAGAGGGGGTGACGAGCTAAACATTTTTAAAAATCTTTTTTTTTGTGTATTTTCAAGTGTTAACCGAGTAAGAAAAATTCTCAGTTATAATTAGCAAACTGTCTCCTACAACTTTGTTTTATGACATTTTGTCGTAATTTCACGAATAGAAGGGTGGGGGGAGTTTTACACAAGTTCAGAAATGGATGAAAAAATAGATTGCGTCTAAAAAAGGTTATTAGATTATTTTGTCAGATAAACTATCTTCTTACTGATATAAGTGGATTATTGTTCAGCCGATTTCAATAACTGTTTCCGAATCACTAACCATAATGTATTATGATTTGATGTCTATTTCGTCGTTTGAGAATACATTGGAATATTTTTAAGGTTTTTAAAGATATAAATTAATTATTTATGTGCAGTGATCTTAAATAATGCTTGAATATTTTTTTTTGGCTAATAACTATGGCTAAACTTGAAATATGGCTAATATTGCAATAATATAACAGTGCCAGTTCTAGCATTTTTACGAGGGTTGCTATTATGTATAATTGGCAACAATGGTGTTGCTAAGCGCCATCTGACAAAAACATCGTAAAGTTTGACATTGTTGACTATATACACACTCAGAACGTTTTGTCACACGGATGTTATTTGTGTTGTTTAGTGACTTGAAAAGTTCATCTCAGTCAAAAAATAATGTCAACTCATGAGCGTTTTGGTACTACGACTTTCGACGTGGATTATCTCCACAAAAAGTACATCGATCAACTCACTTCGACTTTTGGCGATGAAGCACCATCTAAAACCATCGTAGGTCACTAGTTTAGTGAATTCAATCGTGACCGTCGTTCGCTCACGGACGAATTTAAAGAAGGTCGTCTAAAATCAGTTGTTGTGCCATAAAACATCGACACTGTGCGCGAACTGATAAAGCAAGAACGGCATGTGACATACTGTGAGATTGAGGCATACTAATACCCAGGGATTAGTATGACAAGCATACACAAGATTTTACATAAACAATTGTCCGTGAAAAACATTTATGCGCGTTGGACTCCGCATAATTTGAAAATCGCTCAAAATGCTCCAAAACTACAATCGTGGTGTGTCAAAAGCCGTGTATAACATCTACATAGGTGACGAATCTTGGATTTATGCTTATGAGCCCGAAATTAAACAGCAGTCGACTATATGAGTCTTCAAAATGAGCCAAACCCAATAAAACTTGTTAAACCAAGAAGCACTTCGAAGCAAATAGTCGCGTTTTTTTTTGGATAAATGGACATGTAGCTACAGTGCCACTAAATAATCGTAGAACGATCAATTTTGAACGGAACAAAACCATTTGTTTGCCAAAACTCTGAAGAAATAAGAAAAAACAACCAACGACGCAGGATCATTCAATATAATATTTGACCGGTCAAAACATCGAATTGATGGACCGTACAGTCCTGATTTTGCACCCAATGATTTATTTTTGTTCCCGTCCGTGAAGAATAAACTACGTGGTAAATAATTTTCGAAGCTAGAAGATGCAGTTGATGAGCTCAAACTGCATGTTTAGGAGATACCTCAATCGGAATGGAAAAAGTGCAATGAAAATTGGTTCAAACGTAAGCAAAAGTGTATAGATCATCGAGGAGAATATTTTGAAAAACGATAATACCATTTTCAATGATAAATATTTGTTTCTCTTTATTAATCCGGATATATAAATAGCAACCATAAATTATATAACTTTAAAAAACCAAGGAATATCCCTGAAAATTCATAGAATAGAAAATTCATAGACTGCCCAGCTTATATTCAATAGTATAAATATTACTCCGACATTTATGTAATAATAAATAATTTAAAATGGGTCCAGCATTAAACCATAGTTAATTTTTTTTTAGAATAAAAATATACTAGTCTAAGCAAAATGATTTGCTTTTCTTTTAAAGCATTTATTCACAACTTTACTAAAATTAAAACACAATAGTCCATATTAAACTCATCGATGAATTACAATATTCTATATTGTTATTTTTTTGTAAATAGAGAAAACAAATTCCAGGTTACAAACCGACCTTCTTGACTGTCTTGGTCCGAGTGGTGGTAGTTTCGGTATCCTCCCATTCTTGAAAGTACTCCATTTTCCATATCAGTTCAAAACACTACAAACGACACTAAATACACTCACGAAACGCGTTCGAATATACCCGCGCACAGAAAAAAAAAAGTTCAAAAATCCCGCGTTTAAGTCCCGATAACCCGATCGCGTTTTCCGGCAAAAAAAAAGAAAACCCCGATGTTATTAAAGAATCCCGCAAATTAAACACTTACCGATTGTAACAGGCCATGACACGACGAGATATCGCGCAATAAAGTTTAAAACGATCGCCGGTATCGCGGTGCTTCGACTAAGCGTTCAGCCGTCTCCTTATTTCGGGAAATACGTACTTCAGGCTCAATGATCGCCAGGATAACTTGCAACGGCCAGATATGAAGTCAGCTGATTCTGAGCAATATTTTTTGTCTCGTCGTGATTTAATGCTTTAATGGATTAATATTGTTCGATAGTTTGTGTTGAGTTGCCAGCTTAATAGACGTTGTCATTAATATTCATATAAGGATAAGGATAATAAGTATTCATATAAGGTGCGTGTAAAAACTTTAAGAACAGGTAATCAAAGGATAAATTGTGACAATTAACAAACAGTTCTAAACACAAACTTGTTCTTTTTTTTTAATTTTTATCAAACATTCCAAAACTACAAAGTTGTTTTCTCTAAAAACAATCACTGAAACATAAAAACTTAAATTTCCTAGTTTTAAAACCTGTAAAAAGTATAAAAACAATGTAAAAAAAATGTTTTCAAAAATAGCTATAGCCTCCGTTATTGCTAATAACTTCAAATAGTCGATTTCTCATTGAATCCTCATTGTGAAGTCAACCCATAGATTTTCTATCGGGTTTAAATCAGGATATTTTGCTGGCCAATCTAAAATTTTCACGTTATTACAATCAAACCAAAAATGGTGTGCACTGATGCGTTGTCCTGGTGGAAAATGCAGTGTCCGCCGCACAATTCAGCTTCGATCACCAAGAGGTGATCTGTCAGGTGTTTTCTGTATTTACCAGCATTAATTTTGCCTGAATTAAATACCAAAGAGTCTACTCCATTGAAATATAACCGACCCCAAGCTATTATTGAATATCATATTTTAGAAAATCATGCCAGAAAATTTTCCAGCCGTCTGGCCCTTCAAAATTAATTTTTTTCAACGGAAAACAATATTTGCATCTACTGAGCATCCCAGATTATCGCTCGTTTGGTAAAATTCAGAGGCTGAATTCTTTGCCTAGACAACACATGAAGCTAAACCAATTTGTCTGTACTAAAATAATTGAAAAGTTCGCGGAGCGAAACCTATAGAGCAGTAAAAGAACTTTACAATCTCCTACATTTTAACGTTTCATCCTTGATATGAATATATGTGAAGTAAATCGGTCTGTCAATTAATTCGTACAAAAACAGCACCTTAAAGTAAGCGTATCAGTGTTATTTTTTAAAATGCAAAATACTGAAAATCATGCAGTGATTAAATTCTTTGTAAAAAATGTTTAAAGGTAATGAAAATTCATAGTAAAATGGTAAATGTATTATGGGAGTCAGCTCCTTCAAAAACAATGATTTGTAAGTGGGCAGGTGAGTTTCAACGTAGTAACGTAGTCGTACAAGCAATTCATGCTTGTACGACTACGAGATGAGAGACAATTGACTTTGAGTGAAATTGGAATTGAGCTTGAGAAAGTTATGGGCAAGATGGGTGTCGCATTTGTTAAATTCTGATCAACAACGACTTCGAGAAAAACTTTCTAATCAATATTTGGATCATTTTCGAAGGAATAAAATAGATTTCAAACGTCGTTTTGTAACTATCAATGAGACTTGGGTTTAGCTCTATGATCTTCTATGAACTGCGACAGCAAACCGCAGAGTGGACTAAGCGCGGTTGTTCAGTCAAAGTGGTCAAAATCGATAAAAAAGGTTATGGCATCATTTTTTTGGGGTGCAAAAGGCATTTTGTCAATTGATTATCTTTAAACAGGAGAGTATTAATCAAACTTTTTTGGACAATTCACGAGAAAAGACCTGATTTAGCGAAGAAAAATATAGGTTTTCATCAAGACAATACACCGACTCACAGAGGTGTTCTTGCAATGGCCAAATTGAAGAAATTACAATACAAATTGTTGGATCATCCACCGTATTCACAAGATCCGGTCCCCTCTGACTTTCATCTGTTTCCAAACCTCAAAAAATTCTTACCTGGCAAGCGTTTTTCATCAAATGAAGAAATTATAGCAGTCGTAAATGAGTATTTTGAAGGACTTTCAGAAAATCACTACACAGATGGAATAAATTAATTGGAGAACCGTTGGAAAAAAATGTATTGAGCTTTAGGGAGAATATACGGAAGAATGAAGTAATATTTTCAACTATAAACTTGTTTTATCATTTCCGCTCCGCGAACTTTTCAGTTAGCCTAGTATATTCAAAATTTTCAGAACGATTCATTGTATTGCCTTTGATTTTTTGCACACATGTAGCCTTGTTTCTTTGATTATTTCAGCACTTCTCATTCAGCCGATCTCAAAAGGGTTCTTTCCTTTCCAGTAGATTTTTTTTTTAATATTTCACTACCGTTTTTTTCTATACTCTTCTTTGAATCTTAAAAAAATATCACGTTAGCCCTGAGGAGTAAATAGCACTAATTTCACCTTTTTCGAAATCGATCAGTTTATTTCCTTCGGTATTGTCATAGCCAAATTGAAAAGGGATAATCCATGGACACTCTTTTCTCTGGATCTTGGGCTATATAAGCTATATAATATATATATTTAATACTGTTTGTTCGTAAATATTTACTGTGTCCTTATAATTTTTATACGGATATATCATCTTCAGACGCATGTTCTATGTCAAGGGTAACAAATCAATTCTTCTATTGGAACATTTGGTGTGTAACACTAAACTTGAATAGATTTACCACTAAACACCAAAACACTTTTTTGAACTGCTCGACGCACGTTTCGCTAACCATGTTAGCATCATCAGGATATGATTTAATCTGATTAATCTGACGCACGTTTCGCTAACCATGTTAGCATCATCAGGAGATGATTTAATCTGATTAATCTGATTAAATCTTCTCCTGATGATGCTAACATGATTAGCGAAACGTGCGTCGCTGATGATGCTAACATGGTTAGCGAAACGTGCGTCGAGCAGTTCAAAAAAGTGTTTTGATGTTTAGTGGTAAATCTCTTCAAGTTTAGTAACAGTAACAAACATAAAGATTAATGATGCTGAATAGAAACAAAAATATCTTTGCAAAGGTATTATGAAACATAGAACTACAAACATAGCACTCCGCTCTGGAATACTTGGAAACAATTGTACTTTCTTTCCGTATATCTATGTCGGTTTAAGCACTTGCTAGTAGACCAGTACGTTGGTTTTGTTAGACAATTACTTCCCAACAGGCAATACTGGGCCCGTCAATCGAAGTGTTACCAGTTAAAAATGTTGTAGTTTTGTCAATTATAAATATTTTTGTTTAATATTTTTAGACAATGTTCATGAAAAACATCTTACTGTTCGTTACGGCCACCTTTGGCGCAGATGATAGCATCAAGTCTTCCTACGAATGGACCGCACGCTACACGAAAGTGAATCTGTGAAATTCATATGGAGAAGTCCATTGGATTCAAGTCGGGTAATCATGGAGGCCATTATTGCGAAGAAATGAACTATGGAACGTAATTTTGTAAAAATGATTATGTTTGTGTTGTAAAAATTGATTCGCTTTATGGGATCATGCCGAGTCTTGTAGAAATGTCCAACGGTTGGAACCAAATCGTTTGTGTGTTCAAGGGATCAACGCTTTGTTTAACACCTTTTGTTGGTACATTTGCTAGTTCATCTTAACGCCCTTGTCGATGAAAACGAGCGGAGAGCTACCATCTGTTCAGAAGCAGGTCCTTGTTTACGCATAGCAACTCGATTGTCCAAATTTTCGCTGTACTTGCCCTTCAACCACACACGATCGTTTTACTTGTTTGCGCATTGCTGAACAGTGAAATGTTACAGTATCACTGTAACATTTAACGGTTCGATACACAAAGATTTTATTTACACGTAAATGCGAACATTACCCAACAATAACAAACATTTTATTAACACGTAACACAAACATTTTATTAATATCGGGCACGAACAAAAGCAAGTTACTTCTGAAAGGGTCGTGACAGGCCAGACATCCAAACGTCGCATCATTGAGAGCCATTTAAACGAACCTGCGAGCGCTTCAGACAGAGAATAGAAGCGATCATTCAAATAGGGGGGTAGGGCGGTGGGCTATGTAAACTTTTTCGTTTTTAGAATAAAAATTTGTCCGGATTTTGACGCCGCGCCTTTTATATGTTAATAAATAATTATTAATAATTTTTAATATTCGCATATATTAGCAATATCGCATGAAAATAAGCTCTCTCAGCCAAAACCAACTGAATATTCATGGCATATATCTATACATGTTAACACTATCAAACATGACGTAAAATTAATTAGAATTAATTTATATGTATTAAGGACAACAAAGCATCTACTTTAATTAAAGTTAGGATATTTCCGAAAATATTAAAATAAATACATATATTTAAGCTAGTAGAATTAAATGGCCAAGTTTGCAATTTGTAAATGTATATCACTTTTTAATTTTTGAATGGTGCAAAAAAATAAAAACATATGAAAAACAGGTGTTGCAAGACAGAAGAAGGATATTTTACCAATCGAATCGAATATTGGGCATAAAATACATAAAATTGATTCAGTTCGTAAAACTGCAGAAAGACCAAATATGCAACAGAGGCATTAAAGAGACCAATATGTGATGTACTCATGTGACCTTCTTGGCATGTGGTGTCCACCATTCTTAATCGGTTTTATCATTAAATGGCAACGAAGACTAACCACCGAGAAACAGCTAATTTTTACGTGAATACTGTATATTTACTTACCAAGTTGAACCACTATTATAAAGATATATAAACAATTGCCTTTTTTTTTAATTGGGATTTTTGGTCAATTGTATTAATAAAATTATTATTTTTTTAGTATTTTATTAACGTTTCGGTCCATTGCACAAAACCATCCTCAGAACAATTACAACTCTACAATATATATAATTTTTAATAAACAGTATAAATCTACATGTAAGCACATACCAGCTATATATTGTTTTTACATAAAATATGGCATTTAAACATTTCACTACACATTTTATACATTTGTTACCTTTAGATTTTTTGGTTTTTTTATTATAACCTAACAATGTTGGATTTTCCACATATAACGGTATTAGCCCATATATTGGCCACTAAATAATATTTAAAAAATAGAATTAATAAACATAAAAAAAGAATTAGAAACCTTGAACCAAACGTAACTTCCCTTTCAAAGCATGCCATAAATAATGAGCACAACTTTAATTTTAATAACCCAAAAATTTTAGATTTTGAAAAACAATATGAAAACAGAAATATAAAAGAAATGATTTACATAAAAAAAATAATACCATTAATTTCAGAAATGGTACTAATAATTTAAGTTGTTTATATAATGACATAATTAAATAATAAATCAATGTTATATATATACATTATATATATATATATATATATATATATATATATATATATATATATATATATATATATACAAACTCTCTCGTCAAGAATAGGAAGACCCCATCCGCAAATTAAAAAACGATGCTTTATCATGAATAATTAATTAATTAAAAAAAAAGGAAGCTTTATCATCAACATTAGTCACAAATGGGGATTCTTTTACTTAAAACAGTTATAATGATAACTGATTTACTGGATTCAAAGATCTTTGCATTAAAGATACTTTTATTTTTATAGAAGTATCTTAAATTTGCTTTTATTGTTAGTGCTGTATCGTTAAATTTTATGTTTGTTGCCACTACTGGTTGGTAAGCATAAATTAATTGTAGCTTCTGATTATTTGCCGTCATTAAACCCGAATCCACCACAAATAAGTAGTGTAAACAACAACGCATTGTTGAATTGTTGATTCTGAATATTTATAGTTCAGGCGCCGGAATTTTCACTTGAAAATAAATATTGTGTCTCAGATTTTACAATTGATCCTCGAAAATTATGGCGTTGGTTATTTTTAATCTCATTTATAAAAAAGCACTAATAAATAATAAATAATATACAACAATACACACAGATAAGTTTTCAACACAACATAACATACACAATATAAATAATACATAAGCACTCAAGTTTTCTTTGGAAATGTTTTTAATGAAATATATCACATCGATCAATAAGTCCGCGATTTGACATATAGATGGGGTCACTTACGCAACATCCTTACCAGTGGTCGATTGTACCAACCTTCAAGTCATGACTTTTGAAGGTCAAAATTTCATGACAAGCTTTCTGCTAGTTTCTCAGCAGAAAGCTGAGAAACAAGAAGAAACTAGAAGAAACTTTCCTCTCTTATTTTCAAAACAACGGAAAAAAAGGAATTTTGTGTTGGTTGAGCATTTCTTTTTGATGAAGAAAAATGCACAATGTACTGAATGAATCTGCAATGCAAATTCACAAAATTATTTGAAAAAACCGTAAATAAGAGCTGCAGAAGATATCATAAAGATATCGAAAGGAAGTGTTCACACCATTCTGCATGAACATTCGGAAATCCTTAAATTGCTATAGAAATGGGTACCGCGTTTGCTCCCAGAGGACCAAAAACAATAACGTATTGATGATTCTGAGCAATGTTTGGAGCTGTTGAAGCGAAAAAATGAATTATACTTTAGAAAAACTAAAAAAACACGCTTTAAACCGAATTAAACCGAATAAAATTAACCGAATTAAACCGAATTAAAAAGTTAAAAACAATTTTTAGTATAAGAATAAAGTGATGAACGAGAAAATTAATGAGTAATTGTGAAAAAAAAACGTGGGGTTCAACATGTTTGATTTGATAGTGTTTTTGTCAAAAATCTAATGCTACAGAAAGTTCATGCTTCATAGACTGGATATTTTCAGACGTTGTTGCGCTCCGAGTTCAAATCCTACTCACAATATGTGTCTAGCTCCAGCAAGAATGGAACATTTGACAAAAAATCGCCTCTCAGTCATGCCAATTCGAAGCTAAGTAAGGTCAGATGCATTCTGAGAGAAATTGGGTTTTTGAATAAAAAATAATTATCGATTTTTTACATTATTTTAAAACTGTATCATAAATAATATTGATAATCGGTGCGAAAAATGTTTAAAAAATTGTTTTTATTGATGTTGCAATTAATCATAGATTAATAAAAATGTATAAAATTTAAAATAAAATAACGTGACTACGAAAGCGTCACGATTGGCTGCCATGTTCGTGACGTCATTATGTTAAAGTTTCTTCACGAAGATACTGTCAACGGCTTTTACCTGTGTATACTGTCAAAATTATTGAAGTTTAGTGTAAAACAAATTTTGGTTACTAATTTAATTATGTGTGACAAAGGGTTTATAAAGGCTAATGCTGATAATTTAACTGGTGTGGATAGTTTAATACTCAGGAGCCACATTGGACGAGGCATGGGATATGAACTCTGATCACTCTCCCATTCTTCTGATCTTAAGTGATAGCATCATACAGAAGGAAACTCCTCCTATATTGACAAATCGACTGACTGACTGGCAGAGTTTTAAACTTCAACTTGAAGAAACGGTAGACTTGAGAGTCCACTTAAGAAATGAAGAACAACTCGACAATGAAGCGGAAACATTTTTAAACGTTATCCAAAGGGCTGCATGGGATAACACACCCAATATTACTCCTAGAACCAAAGGCAATAACTACCCCAGAGAAATAAAAGAACTCATAACCGAAAAAAGAAGGCTTAGAAGAATATGGCATCAATCTAGATCGCCAGCAGATAAAACTAGATTAAATAATGCAACAAAGCAACTGAAAAGGGATATACAAAAAAAAAATAAAAATTATACTATAAGTAACTACCTAAGTGAACTGTCAAATGACAGTAAAACTGACTATTCACTATGGAAAGCTACCAAAACACTAAAAAGACCAATCCTGCAGAATCCACCAATTAAAAATGCAGATGGAACATGGGCAAAAAGCAATTTACAAAAAGCTAACAGATATTCTGAATATTTAGAAGGGACTTTCCAGCCAAATGAAGGTGAAAACATACTTGACTGGGAAAATCTTGCCCAAGAAGAAAGTGACATAAGACTTGTTACCCCAAAAGAAATTGCATCAGAAATTGAAGAAAACATCAACACAAAAAAGCCCCAGGGTTTGACTTAATCACGGGAGAAGTCATGAAACAGCTTCCTCGTAAAGCTATAGTAAAACTTACATATCTTATAAATGCATCTTTTAGATTAAAGTATGTACCTAAGATATGGAAAGTAGCAGAAATGATAATGATCCCAAAACCCGGAAAACCACCGAATGAAGTTTCATCTTACAGGCCAATCTCCTTGCTACCTGTTATTTCAAAACTGTTTGAAAAAATATTCCTTAAAAGATTGAAGCCAATCATTGAAGATAAAAACATAATTCCAGACCATCAGTTTGGATTTAGAGAAAGCCACTCAACTATAGACCAGGTCCATAGGATAACAAATATAATTGAAAAGTCACTGGAAGAAAAAAAAAAATGTTCTACCGTATTTCTCGATGTGGCCCAAGCCTTCGATAAAGTGTGGCATGAGGGCCTCAACTACAAATTAAACAAGCTTTTGCCTAAACAGTTTGCGCAATTATTAAAGTCTTATATCTCAGATAGATATTTCAGAGTTAAACAGGAAGATGCATACTCTGAACTAAAAAATATTAAAGCAGGAGTACCGCAAGGTAGTGTATTGGGACCAGTCCTTTACCCTGAGTCCCCAGTCCCTTACCTGAATTAGACCCAGACACGATAGCGACATTTGCTGACGATACTGCTATTATGGCTGTAGGCGTAGACCACGAAGAAGCGGCAATAAACCTGCAAACCTCAGTTAATAAAATTAACAACTGGACTAAGCAATGGCGAATCAAATTAAATGAGTCTAAATCCGCCCATATTAATTTCACGAACAAAAGAAATCAACATATCCCCGTTAGTATAAATAATATCCAAATACCATATGCTAATACAGCAAAATATTTGGGTATAACATTAGATGCCAAGCTACGCTGGAGGGCTCATATCAAAAAGAAAAAGGAAGAACTTGACATCAAATTTAGAAAAATGTATTGGCTGCTTGGACGAAATTCCCCTCTATCAGTCTACAACAAAGTACTCTTGTACAAACAAATTCTAAAGCCCGTATGGACATATGGCATCCAGCTGTGGGGTTGTGCCAAAAAGAACAACTTGGAAATAATCCAGCGATTCCAAAACAAAGTACTAAGGAACATTGCAAATGCCCCTTGGTATTTCAGAAACAGTGACCTCCATAGGGACTTGGAAATTGACACCGTTACCCAGACCATTAGCAGATTTGCCCAGAGTCACGAGCAGCGACTTCTTCAGCACGTCAATGTCGAGGCCATCCAGCTCCTTGATAATGCAAGTCAAATCAGAAGACTTAAGAGGACCAAACCCTTTGAGTTGGTTTGAACGTTTGTGTTAGTAAAAAAGCAGAGCATAGTGCTGGTGTATACGTTAATATTGGTGTAATTAAGTTATTGGATTTAATTTAAGGAATACTAGTGAGTAAGTTCTTAAAATCATCTTTTCTTTTGTAGTAACTTAGGTTTGTACAACATTACTCATTGATCAACTTTGGTCAGATTGTAATTTTGGAAAACTTCCTCAGGGATGTTTTATAAATAAAAAAAAAAAAGGAGCCACATTAGCTGTGGTGTCTAAGGCGTCAGCCTTACGTTACGGCAGTTAATGTAGACCGGGTTCGAATCCCGTACTAGCAAAAAAAGTTTTTCTAAATGTCTTGTGATTGTTTCTAGGTAAGAGTGTAAAATCTGACAAGGAATTACCCCTCAGTCACGCCAGTTCGAGGCTGGGTAAGGCCGGATGCCTTCTGAGAGGTTTTCTACGTTGGTCACTCGCCAGTCGGTAGGCTTCTCGAGATACTTTCGGTTAAGCACAAAACCAAGGGTTGATAGCCTGAGGGGGGTGTTGACCGGAGTTTTCGGTAGCTGATGACCGTGGTTCGGAACCCACGTTATGCTGTAGGTCCAGTCGCTAAATACCCTTCTCAGTTGCTGATGCGCCTCTAACCCCAAAACTTTACTTTTATTTTAGTTTAATACTCACAGATATTCTCAAAAATGACATTCGGTTCAATTCAGCTGAAGTTCGAGATGCTAAAGCATCAATTTAAGTTTTTTTTTAAATAATAGTGTAAATGTAAATAAGAAAATAAAATATCTATTAAATATAATCTATTAAATATAATTCTATTAAATATAATTAAATTATTTGTAGGGTGTCACGCGAAAGTTACGGTGACAAGGCTATAGGATATGTTCAATTTAACCTCAAAAATTATATTTGCACGGTGAAAGTACGTGTATGTTCAGAATATAAAGTTCTTAGTAAAGCTTGTACAGTTTCCTTAACTATTAATGAAAAACTAGGAAAAGTTCAACACATTCAATTTCACGATTGTGTAGCTTGAGCAGGTAATAAATACTCAAATATAATAAAATTAATATAATGTTATAAATAATAATCTTGTGTTTATATTTGATGACAGGTAGTTGTAAAAATGTTATGTTTTCGGATTAATACGTCGCCCTTCTTGAAACGATTGATTTCGATGTTTAACATCTTATGGCACATTTAAAAACATTTTTTCGGGAGTTATTTTTGTACTATTCGTACAAAATGGTACGAAACAGGCACGATAACTAATTACATTTAAAAAATTTATCAATACATTGATGATAATAACAAGAATAAGTTGATTAAAAACTAAAACACTCTTATCAGCTATCTACAATGTTGAGGGGAAATAAACATTGTGACGTCACACGCGCTCGGGTTTTTTCGGAAACTGTCGGCATGTCATCAGTACTAGATTGATATAACTTGATATAACTTTTTAATTATAAGAAAAAAAATTAAAATTAAAATAGTTTTGTTATTAAACCTATATATGATCTTTTTTTTTTCAAAACTCTACAATTCTACGTTGGTTACTCGCCAATCTGCAGAATTTCAAGAAACTAAGGATTAAACACGAACCAAGGGTTGAGAACCCGAGCGGGGCATTGACGGGGGTTAATCAGAAACTTATAACCGTGACTGGTAATTCTGATACGCCTCTAATTCGAAACTGTAACTACTGAATGCTATCCGATTATAAAGCATGTCAGAAACTAGTCAACTATTTAAAACAGTCTTATCTGTTTAATGAAAGGTTACCTCTCCGAAACCATTTGAACGACACATTCGTTATTATCGTATATCTGCAGCATGCTTAAAAGCGTACTGTTGATGTATTCATCGAATCTGTTGTTTTTCGATCAAGTGAAAATTTTAACAGTATACAATGGGTCGGATGTAGTCCATCCGCCATTTTCTAGATAAACATTTCAAATTTTCTTTCCCAAATATGCTAATTTTTAGACTTTTAGCATCGCTTACGTAAATATTATTCGTAATATTAGGAATGTAAAAAATCAAGGTGGGTTAAAACTGAAGGTGACATCTATGTGTCCTGGTGAAAATTTTCTTCATATTTGTCACTTACTGCACCCAAATTTTCCGGAATAATCCAAATGGGAGTGTAAAAATGCATTTTTAACGACATGTGACACACTAATATTTCATAGGCTTTCAAGAGTTCATCTATGATGTTTTTGTAGTTTTCATCTTTCTTGTTGCCCAGAAATCCTTTCACTACACTTACAAAACAATTCCAAGCTGCCAAATCCTTTTAATTTATTTTTCTTGAAAACGGAAATCACCTAGAAGCTTCCTTATTTAAGGTCCAATAAATATGCCTTCTTTTAGTTTTGCATCACTTAATTGAGGAAATATTTCTTTTAGGTATTTGAGAAAGTTTTTCATTCGTCCAAGCTTAATATTGAGAGGCGGACGAAGTACCTTTTTTGGGTTAACAAAGGGGGCATATTTTGTGTTTGAAGTAGGTTCAAAAGAAGTTATGTGAGGCCAATCTTTCTTACTGTAATGTTCTTTTGTTGCCCTACTGTCCCAAAGACACAAAAAACAGCAATATTTTATAAAACCCCCTTAAAGTCCTGGAATGTACTAAATCGCTTTTAAATCTCCACAAATATCTCGCTGATTCTGTTCTGTCATATTTAACGCGATTTAGTATGGTTACTAAATTGTCATAGGTTTTTTTTATTGTTACTGAATGGGCTAAAGGAATAGATGGGTTTTTGTTTCCATTATGAAGCAAGACTGTTTTTAGGCTGTATTTCGACGAATTTATGAAAATACGCCACTCAGAAAGCACATGTTCCATATTAAGCTCATTCATTAAACTATCAATATCACAACAGACACATAGCGATCCTTCCATTTTATATAAACTTAATTTACATTCCGTTTTCGGTATGTAACACTTGAATTTTTATCTAACTGGTTCCACTGTTGAAGTCTGAAACCAAGAAGTTCGATTTTTGTTTGGACAATTCCAGGTCAGGTATCACATCATTTAATTCATTCTGACCTTTTAAGCGAGGTTCACTGGTAGTTGTTAAAAATGTTGGGTCACAACTAGTGTTCTCAGAAAGTTCTGATTCAGATCCTGATATTGAATTTTGTTATTTTGCTTTTTTAAAATCCATTATGTTTTAGTGATACAAAAGTAGTAATTACTAACATGGTCAGTAGGTCCTCTCCCCACCATAGGAACAGCGAACGACATAGAATTTTTCTTGCATTACATCCACTGCACTAAAGTTACGAGACAACTCACACAGCAAACATGAGGAGCCCAACTTTTATCTTGATCTCCAATTTGGCACTTAAAATATAAAAGAAAGGCTTTTTTGACTTTCTCGGATATCTAGATCTTGCTTCTAACGACTAGAACTTGCCATTTTATATAAAATCGACTTAAACACTTGACTGTATTGTAAACGAGACAGAAACCAACTAAACTAGAGAAAACAATAAAACTGCCTTTAAAGGTTCTACGAATACTGTGGAAATATCCTCTCTACGGTCTTGTGGTAATTCCCACATTATCCAGTCAAAGTCAGATACAAATAATTTCAATAAGCTCCTGATAAATAGAAGAAGCAGGTACTTTAAAACGCAAAAATAGCATTCTCATCAATGTTACAAAAATCATGTCGACCAGTGTTGTTAATGTTGTTAAAAAATCTCTCTTTAAATTGCTTTTTTTTTTTTTTTTTTGCTATATATTTTTTCCTTAATCTTATTACATTCGAACATATCTCCTATAATCCCGTACAAATTACCATTCCGTATTAACGGTTTCTGTTTTCGCGGTATATTTACGGAACGTATCACCCGCGAATAAGGAGCTTTGACTGTGCACAGTTTAACACAAATAACAAAAATTATCATACAATTTGAACAATCCTACCTTATTTGAACTTGATAACTTAGTAAGCAAAAAATGTTAAAATAACCCTATCGAAGCAGATGCTACAGAAGGATTACAGAAGAAGAGAAGCGCATTATTTTTTTTAAATAATTATTTTAAATATTTAATTATAATCAGGTATTTTTAAGAGGTGCTTTTAAAATATGTTTTGTTGCTTAGGAAAATCTTACACGTTGTTTTATTACATCACAATATAGCCGAATCACAAATCGCGATTGTATATCTAGGGAAAGTTTTATTAATATTTTTGGTGACAAATGATACGAGGGTATGATCCTTAGAAAATCCAAGAGATGGCGCTCGTGGCATCGGAAATGGTTTGTGTAACAACGGGAAAAAATTATGCGTCGTTATTGAGCTCTTTGAGCGAAGAAATCAAGAAAAATTGTCCTCATTTGAAAGAGAAAAAGATCCCCTTCCATCAAGACAATGCTCGGGTATACACCTGTAAAGTTTCAATGGCCAAAATCATGGAATTAAAGTTCGAATTATTACTACATCCACCGTATTCATCGGATATGACCCCCAGTGCCTTTTTTTATTTCCGAACATCAAAAAATGGCTCAGCGGACAACGGTTCACATCGAACGAGGAGGTCAGCGCCCAAACAGATGCCTATTTTGAAGACCTTTCGAAATCTCACTCTTTAAAAAAGTTAACGCCTTAAAAAAGTTATACTTAAAAAAAATTAAAAAATCTACTTAAAATAATTTGTTTTTCTATCTTTTCTAAGGACTTATAGAACGACCTTGAAATAATTCAATATAAAAAAGTTAAAGTTCCTGATGTGAAATAAACCTCTAGTCGCGTGAATTACAGGATTAAATGAAGGCTCTGTATATTCTGCCAGGCAAACGATTGCTCTGAACCGATATCAATAATGTTATGCATTATCGAAAATATTATGCTCAACCATTTTTCAGGAAGGAAAAGCTTTTCCTGGAAAATTGTTTCAGGAAGAGCATAACTGGTAGTATTTCTTGATGAACTGACAAAACAACAAAAAATCACTGCCAATTGATTTATTTTTAGTAATAAGAAATATCGATATGCATCAGATTTAAGAATGTTCTGTATCAAACTACACTACCACATCCACATCGCACTATAAAGTTCAAGAATATGTCTGCACACATTAATAAACCCGTCTTCTTTAGATGGTCGAAACGTTCCATCGTTCCTTTAACTATTTATGTTGCTCGATTTCGTTAAAAATAGTTAAAATAAACGAAATCCCGAAATAAATCGAAAGACGACATTGAAAGCCAGACCTACCAAAATAGATTATTTGAAGATAAACTACAGTTCAGTAACTTTTCCATTATAAAACCAAAAAATCAATGTCTCTGAAAGCAAAAGACCTATAAATATGACTGAGTGGTCAATTTTTTTAATAATTTTCTATAATTCACAATATATAACTATTATTTTATGATATATAAGTAATTTGTAATGCACTAATAGTTATAGACTTTTTCAATAGAATAGTTTCCAAAGTTCCATCAGAACTTTTAGACATAAGAACAGCAACACTGTTTGAAATGTAAATGTTACTGATATTGTGTCAGTTGATTATGGAAAGATACACGTTTCAACATCGCGTAGATATGGGAAATTCGAAGGCGACACCCACTTTAGGGAAAAAATAATCTTTTCAAACGTATCGAATTTCGGGCTTCGATTGGTTGATGAACAAACATTGGGAAGGGTGAAGATAAACTTCTAAAGCGGGTACGCTAAGGTTGAAGGTTTAAAAAACAAGAACTTTAGTCAAATACGTTAGGACGTTTTACAACATTTGATAGGATATTTATCGACAACAATATTTATAAACATTTTGTGTCAACTATTTATAGAATAACAAATATAAAAAACCCTCTTCTAAAACCCGCTTCGCCCGAATGGGGGCCGAAAGCAGATATTCGCCTTGGGCAAAGCAGGTAAACATTAATAATAATTAGGAACGGTAACAATTAAGTGCCATATTCTAACATTTTGGTGAGAATCACAGTATGTAGCTTTAGTGTTATACATAGTTTTTTATTATTAACACTAATCCCACAAAATGAACTAATTAACTTCAGACTTATTTAATCAAAACAATAGTTATACTGCTAAGATCAATCATTTAGTCGTTTAATTTAAAAAAAAGCTTTATCCTTGGCACAAAACGCAAAAATATATAGCCACAATGATCCCACAGAGTACTTGAAATTTCCCTGTTAACTACTTATGCGATTCTGATTTATAATCTATGGTTTATTTTGTTTTCAACAAACCGACTACTACGGTTGAACTTACGAGAATCGTTCGAAGGAAAGATTTTTGAGATTTTTTTAACCTACACCAGAATAACCGGTACAAGCTTCGTGAGTCTATCCTCTACAGCCTCCACATTCGACCAGTCTTCTTCAGGTGGTTTTACATAAAAATCACCACAAATAATACAATCA
Source organism: Cosmopolites sordidus (assembly GCA_031761425.1). Lineage (NCBI taxonomy): Eukaryota > Metazoa > Arthropoda > Insecta > Coleoptera > Curculionidae > Cosmopolites > Cosmopolites sordidus. Next base: position 359,122 of record JARFXV010001466.1, on the reverse strand, counting down.
TAATGTTCGTTAGTCTCTTTTTTGTGTTTTTTTTACTAATTTTCTTTGTTCTGCTTCCACTTGTGGAAGGAACATGTTTAATCCTTTTTTTCCTTTCTCCAACTTATTGCTTGCAAAATTACGGTCTTTTATATTCATTTTTTTCCTCAGATTTTGTTTCAACACGTTTCTTTTTTTCTTCCTTCTCCTTTTGTTATTCTTTTATTGGCGTACTGGTTAACATATCAGCTCTTTGTATGTTGCGTTTGCTATTTGTTGTATTTGAGCTCAATTTAGGCGTCGCGTCGGTCTAATATCTATAGATTTTACTCGTATCCAAGGTATCGATGGATCAGAAACTGATTTAAGGATAATAAAATCCGCTGTCGCAAAACAATTCTATCTATTTATTTCCTTAAAGGTAGATTATATGACGCTACATCTACATCTTATATAGTGCCTAACGTAGAATTATCACGTGCTAATTGACTGTCTGCAAGCATCTGGTGATTTTCTAACATAAATGGAGAAAAGGTGAGGTCAGAGAAATTTTCTGTTCGAGGAATTGTTGCAGATTGGGATACATCATTTTGGGTATTGTAGTCTTCATTTTGCAACAAAGATGGAGAAACGATGCCGTCAGAGTAATTAGAACGACGAATATAAGACGAAGTTTCTGTTCGAGGAATTGGTGCAAATTGGGATGCATTATTTCGGGCTACTATAGTTTCGACGTACCCTGATGTGGGTGGTTCAGGCCGGTCTGTTAAAGTAGATGGCCAAAAGTCTCACTCATCAAATATATGGCGATTGGTAGGTCATATTGCAGTAGATATGAATCAGGATAATAGCATTTTGTGCACTAGCTGCTCTCATATAAGCTTCACTGAAGAGTCGCGACATCATATTGGGAAATGATTCGTACCATGTGGCTCCTATGAAACACTGAAACTGTTTGTTCAAAATAAATTTTTAAAGACTTACATACACACAGATCTAGAGGTTGCATGCGATATGTTGTGTGAGGGGGAAGCGAAACGAAAATCACGTTATTTTTAGAGGCATATTCTAATGCTCCAAAATATTTATGGGATTCATGATTATACATGATCAAAATAATTTTTTCTTTTATAACTTTTTTCTCCGAAATTGGATGAAGAACATTAATAAAGTGAACATTCTAAAGAGAGACATTTTAAAGTTTTTAGAAGCCATTCTAAAAACGTAGGTCCGTTGATCCACCCGTTATCCGTACAAGTGTCACTCGTGCCAGGAAGAGCTCCATCCAATAATCTACCAACCATTATTTTTCTTCCAAAAATGAGAAATGGAGGTGTGCAAGATTCAGCGGCATTACAGCAACAGAACAGTCGTGAGCTTTCCTCTTTCAACACTCGATATTACCTCAACTTGTTTTTTCCCGGTTCTCGTCAAAATGTTTGAAGATTTGTTACTTGTAGTCTGAAAGCCTGTTTAATCGACGTTATAAATCCGGATTGCATTAAGAGCATGTTTTTATATTTTTTATATATATTTTTATAATTATAAATTCTGTCCACTTGTAGCTTATTAAAACCACGCGTTCGGGCAATAGAAGTTGGTTCTGGCCAGAACCAACTTCTATCGCCCTGTCTGCTGTCTGATAATAATTCCGGATGTTGGCTCTTAAATCAGGACATTTCCTGCACGACCATCTTTAAGGGGGTGTGTAATGTTATTCTTTTCTGCGGATTGGTTTTCACATTCATAATGTGCTCACTCTTCGATGCCTATTCCGTTTTCCGCATATATTTATTCACCATCTGAAAAAATCCCACAATCCCAAGTAGACCGGTATCTGCTTTGCCCTAGAGCACATTCTTTTGTTATGTAATAATAATCTCAAAATCAAAGTAAACATATGCCGGTTTTTGATCTTATTTCAAAGTTATTAGTACTGAAATGATACGGTAATACGAACAATAGAACAGCTATAAAGATTTTTCACTAATCAGAAGGCACCTTGAATTTTTTGAATAAAACTACCGAAACTACTTACTGTTAATGGTGAACACAAGATGAATATGCTAACAGAATATCTTAAACCTAAACTGATACATAAATATGGATATAAACAATGTTTTCTTTCAACTAAATGATGCGACTTGCCACACATCTCGCCAGACGATTGATTTATTGTGAGAAAAGTTTCAGGGGCGCGCTATTTAACCAAATGGTAATGTGAACTATCCACCAAAATCACGAGATCTCAAGCCCATGGATTATTTTTTGAGAGGTGATGTTAGATCCCTGGTTTACAGAAATATACCCCGAGCAATAGTTGACCTTAAAAGAAACATTCAGGCCATCATTGAAAATATACCACGCGATATGTATGAAAGTGTAATCGAAAATTGGATCTCCAGAAAGCATTCCACCAAACGAAGCCCAAGGGGGCATTTGAAGGGTATTATTTATTCTTCGAGAAATAATCATTTATTATGCCTCATCAGTATGACTCATTTTAAAGTTCTGACGTTCATATACAAAAGCGCACGAATTTATTTGATTGTCTGATAATTTGACTATAACTACTTTTCTTTATATTTACCCTAATCTTAATCATCATTATTAAATTAAAACTTCAAAATATTTCAAAAACTTCCAGATATAAATTGACTCGTCTCTATTTTTAGAATATTCTGAATGGGCAGTTATATTCATAAATTTGTAGCGTTTTCGTTTCAATGACAATCTAAAATTAATATGAAATGAAATGTCAAGTGCAGTTTATATCATACCTGACGCATGACCTTATGCATTCGTGACCTAGACTACACTGCAATGAAGCAACGAAAATAGACCAATCAATTGAAAACCTTAACCATATTTCAGAGCTGGATAATTTTATTATATAGAATATATCGTTTGCTTCTTCGATTATTTACTGTCTCAAATAAAGAAATAAAATATTTTCAGACTTACTACAAGTAAGTCTGAAATATCCAATATAAAAACAACTTTGCTCCCGCTGGTTTATGACCCTTTATTATTTATGTTAGTTATGACGATGAAGTTATGCCAACAAAATGCTTAGAAAATGAAAAAAGCACAGCAATCAATCGAGTATCGTGCAAAAGATGAACCAAAACTGAAAAAACTATATCCGGTTGGTCAAATATCAAAGTTATGTTAATTGTTTATTTCTATTACCATTGTCATATATACATAAGTTTTATAAGAAAATTATTTTTATTTTTATCCTTATAATTAAAAAATGATATCAAATTGAAAATAAATGTTTAAACCTAGTACCGATGACGCGCCGACAATTCCCGAAAAAACCCGAGCACGTGTGACGTCACAATGTTTCGATTGTAGACAGCTGATACGAGAGTTTTATATCAACTTATTCTCGTTATTATCATCAGTGTATTGATAAATTGGTTGAAAACGTCAAATCTAATTAGTTATGGTGCTTGTTTCGTACCATTTTGTAAGAACACTACAAAAACAACTCCCGATTTTTTTTTAAACGTGCCACAAGATGTTAAACGTCGAAATCAATGGTCCCAAGTAGCACGACGTATGAATCCTAAAACAACATCAAATTTTATAACCACCTGTCATCAAATATATATGAAAAATTATTATGTTTGAGTTTTTATTACCTGCTGCAATGCCTGACATCCCTTCCTAGTTTTTCATTAATAATTAAGGTAACTGTATAAGCTTTACTCAGAACTTTATTTTCTGGACATACATGTCTATATCCGGTGCAAATTCAATTTTTGCAGTTAAATTAAAAAATCAAACAAATTCCATTTCATAAACACCATATTCACCAGATATGGCACCGTGTAACTTTTTCGTGTTTCCCCGATTGAGAAAATCACTTCGTGAGCGCCGTTTTGAATCCATAGAAGTCATTCAAGAGAGTTTCCTAGCCGCTTTGAAAGGGGAATACCAGAAGTCGAGTACAAAAAGTGTCTCAAAGACTAGAAAAAAAACGTTGAAATAAGTGAATTGCAGTGAGAGGGTATTATTTTGCAGAAGACAAATCAATCTGGATGAATAAATAATTACTTTGAGCCTTATTTGAAAAGTAACTTTATTTTTTGATAATAACAACGTACTAGGTGTTATATATTTTTGTTCCCTAGTGTATTTCAATTCGCGTAAACATTTTCACTTAATGCAATATATAAATGATCAGCATTCTTCTTAGTCATATAACACACACATGCATTAACATTAAACAGGTTTATTTGTAGAAGCTAGTTGTATTGATTAATGGATGATTGTGCCTATTCGTATTTAGTTACAGTTCATAAACAGGGATTTGTAAGACAAGAAAAAACAATAAAAAAAAAACTTAAAAGAAAATGCCGATATTATGTATATAAGTTATAGATTTGGTGGCCAATATACAATACGAATATTTTTTTAACATTACTGGGTTCGGCCAAACTTAGGAAAGCATAGTGTAATTAGTTAGGTAGTAGAGTTATAGGTAGTTATAGTTGGTTAGTTAATTTATTTAAGTTAGAGACGCGTTAACGCACTAGGCATTTTTAGCAACTGGACCTACAGCTTAACATGAGTACCACGTGCTAACCACGCTTATCGGCTACGGATAACCCCGGTCAGCATCTCCTTCGGGCTATCAACCCTTGGTAGTTTCTCAAGCAGCCTACCGACTGGAAAGTAGAATATCTCTCGATAGGCATTCAGCCTTACCCAGCCTATAAGTGGCGTGACTGAGGGATGATTTCTTGTCTCATATTTTCCACTCCTGCCCAGAAATATTCACAAATATTTAGAAAAAGGTAAACATCCCTACCGTAGCTAACTACTGTGCCATTTAACCACAGCCTTAGAATTGGAGGTATTTGGCAGCAAACACTGTTTGTTATTATTCACTTTCATAACCACCACGAGTTTCGGAACCCCTACGCCTCATGTAAATTCGAGTCAATTTCATAAAATAGACGGACGCGACATGGTCATCTCATATCCTAGTAATGTGGCAATAAACGGGGAGAATCTATATCCAACTATAGATCTGTTCAACCTCATCTAATGAAATGAATTAAATTAAACAATAAAAGTGATAGATAACAAAGTAAAAACAAAATATGTTTTATTCGGTTTAAAAATGAACGGACAAACGGAAAAAAACAGTAACGGACAAATCAATCAAAATCTTACTGATTATACTTGTAATGCGATACAGAACGACCAACGGCCAACGGCCTTGCTGAGGACAAGATTCATACCAAATAAAATTCAAATATGTAATTGTAGACTTCAAAACAGTATCCGACAAGTTTATCATCCCGTTAGTAAAAATAAGGGAAAATATATTCAAGCCTGACACCGTTTTAACCTCTTTTTCCCAACACGTCGAAAAAGTCCTAGAATATGTCTAATCCGGTTGGCAGCACCTTCTTAAATAAGAAGCATATGGTGACATTCGCGTACAGAATACAATTTATATTTTAAGTAGATTTTAAATACACACACTAAAATAACTTTTGTCGTCATCACCCTTTGTCGAGGGGATCACCTCAATTGACATGTGGCCACTTTTATTTTAGCTGATGTACTAGGCTAATGGAAAAGTTCGCGGAGCGACACCTATAGAGCAGTAATAGAACTATATAATCTACTACATTTTGAAGTTTCATCCTTCATATGAATATATGTGAAGTTTCAAGTCGATCTGTCAATGCATTCGTACAAAAAACAGCAGCTTAAAGTAAACGTATCAGTGTTATTTTTTTAAATGGAAAATTTTGAAAATCGTGCAGTAATTAGATTCTTTGTAAAAAAAGATTAAAGGTAATGGAAATTCATAGTAAAATGGTAGATGTATTAGGGAAATCTGATCATTCAAAAACAATGGTTTGTAAGTGGGCAGATGAGTTTCAACATGTTCGTACAAACCTGGATGATGCTCTTCGATCTGGACGTCCAATAAGTGCAACTACTGAACAAATAATTAATTCTATACGTGATATGATTATGGATGACAGACAATTGACTTTGAGTGAAATTGCTAAGGCCATGAACATCTGAACTAAACTGGTGTTTCTTATTTTGAAAAAGGAATTGGGTGCCAGCTATGCATCTTGCATAGCGGCGCCCATTTTGCACATAGCTAATTGCTATATGCAAGATGGATGCCGCATTTGTTAAATTCTGATCAAAAACAACTTCGAGTAAAACTTTATAACCAACATTTAGATTGTTTTCGAAAGAATAAAATCGATTTTAAACGTCGTTTTGTAACTATGTATGAGACGGGGGTTTACCACTATGATTCTGAACCGCGACAATAAACCGCAGATTAGACTGAGCCGGTTGTTCGGCTCCGAAGCAGCCAAGGTGGTTAAAATCGATAAAAAATGTTATGGCATCAATTTTTTGGGATGAAAAGGCTTTTTGTTAATTAATTATCATCAAACCGGTAAAGCAATAACAGGACAGTATTACTCAAACCAAATGGATACAAAATTTCGTGACAAAAGACCTAGTTTAGCAAAGAAAAAGATCATTTTTATCAAGATAATGCACTGACTCACAGAGGTGTTCTTACAATGGTCAAATTGAAGGAGTTACACTAGAAATTGTTGGAGCAATCACCATATTCACCAGATCTGGCCCCTCTGACTATCATCTGTTCCGACACCTCAAAAAAATCCTATGTGGCAGCGTGTTTCATTAAACAAAGAAGTTATAGCAGCCGTAGATGAGTCTTTTGAAGGACTTTCAGAAAATCACTTCAGAGACTGAATAAATGAATTGGAGAGCTGAAAAAAAAATGTATTGAACTTAAGAAAGAATATACGGAAGAATAAAGTCATTTTTTCAACTATAAATAACTTGTTTTGTCATTTCCGCGCCGCGAACTTTTCAATTAGCATAGTATGACATGATTATTATTTTTTTTAATTATCTTAACAATATTCATTAGTTTATTTGTTTAATAACAGCAAACTATTATTTGCCAAATATGCTTTTTCGCATATTTGCTTAAAATTATAATTCTCGTCATAGCTTTTCGATTGGCGAATTAATAACTTTTCAGTTTAATTTCGCGAAAAGCGAAGGATTTTTGAACTTAATTAAAAGATAATAATTAAAACACTTGGTATTTGTTTCACAATATATTCAAGATATTCTCTAACATGTTTCGGCCTCGCGACCATTCTCAAAGAGAGTTATGTATAAACTAAACTAAAGTTTCAAAGTGCTGTCTAATGGAAGTCGGTTTTTTCATCTCGTTAAATTTATTACACTATCAATAATTGGAGTATTTCCGAAGTCTAGCTGGGTGTTTGTTAGGTTTTTGCCGTCGTATATGGCTTTTTTAATTTCGAAAATTTCCAGGTAATTTAACAGCCTGCTTTTATTGCAGCTATGTATTAATTTGGTATTATTAATGTTAAAAAAATGGTTCTGGTCTATACAATGTTCGGCAAAGCCCGTCTTTCTCTGATTGTGTAAAATTGAATATTTATGTTCTTTTGGCCTATCATTGAGCGATCGGCCCGTTTGGCCTATATAAATAGCGTCACACATATTACATTTAATTTCGTATACTCCAGATTTGTCACAAAATTTTGCTCTTTCTTTGTTATTGTTTAACATCGATGTAAGATTATTCTTATTAACAGAGATAATATTAATATTTTCGTTCTTTAACTGATTTGTGATTCTTGAACTTAATTTGTGAATATAGTTTATAGCATGCCAATTTTTAGAATCTTTTTCGGGTGTTGCGGCATAAAAATGTTTGGTGTTGTTTTTCTTAATCTTGTTTTTTATCATTTTATCTATGATGCTTGGCTGATATCCATTATTCCTTGCGATATTTTTGATAATATTAAGTTCTTTTTCATAATTTTTTTATTTCATTATTTTTGTTTCATTATTTTCTGTTCAATTCAAAATTTTACCAACAAACGAATGGATTACCAATGGGAAGCCCCCTGAGCCCCCTCCTGGCAGAAATTTATATGGCTAATTTTGAAAACAATTTATTTAGCGACACTAATTATACAAGACACATACATTTTTGGGCCAGGTATGTCGATGATATTATTTGCATATGGACCGGTACAGAAAGACTATTGGGTCAATTTCTTGAATATTTAAACAGTGTAAACTCAAAAATCCAGTTTTCCAATAGAAACAGAGACGGATAATTCATTAAATTTCTTAGATTTAAAAATAATAAGAACACCGAATAAATTAGAATTCGAAATATTTAGAAAACCCACGTATACCGATACAATTATTCACGCAAGTTCAAATCAGTCATGGAATGTAAAAATGTCCACTTTTCATAGTATGACCCACAGACTTCTAACGATTCCACTTAAAAAAGACAGCTATGAAAAAGAACTTAATATTATCAAAAATATCGCAAGGAATAATGGATATCAGCCAAGCATCATAGATAAAATGATAAAAAACAAGATTAAGAAAAACAACACCAAACATTTTTATGCCGCAACACCCGAAAAAGATTCTAAAAATTGGCATGCTATAAACTATATTCACAAATTAAGTTCAAGAATCACAAATCAGTTAAAGAACGAAAATATTAATATTATCTCTGTTAATCAGAATAATCTTACATCGATGTTAAACAATAACAAAGAAAGAGCAAAATTTTGTGACAAATCTGGAGTATACGAAATTAAATGTAATATGTGTGACGCTATTTATATAGGCCAAACGGGCCGATCGCTCAATGATAGGCTAAAAGAACATAAATATTCATTTTTACACAATCAGAGAAAGACGGGCTTTGCCGAACATTGTATAGACCAGAACCATTTTTTTAACATTAATAATACCAAATTAATACATAGCTGCAATAAAAGCAGGCTGTTAAATTACCTGGAAATTTTCGAAATTAAAAAAGCCATATACGACGGCAAAAACCTAACAAACACCCAGCTAGACTTCGGAAATACTCCAATTATTGATAGTGTAATAAATTTAACGAGATGAAAAAACCGACTTCCATTAGACAGCACTTTGAAACTTTAGTTTAGTTTATACATAGCTCTCTTTGAGAATGGTCGCGAGGCCGAAACATGTTAGAGAATATCTTGAATATATTGTGAAACAAATACCAAGTGTTTTAATTATTATCATTGTTACTATGTTTCACCAAGAGCCAACCGCGCAATCAATCAAAACTATTGTTAATTAAAAGAAACTTTTTTTTTAAACGATGTGAAGAATCTTCGGTTAACTTTATGAAAATGATTTCCCTTACAACTTATATATTCATGTATAATATATTCATGAAAAACATCAATCCAAACAAACATAATTTTAGAAAAAAATCAAAACTGTTAATAGATATACGTATATAACATTGTCCGTAATATATCATCGGTGGTGGATTAATTTGTATATTTATCACACCACCTTCATTTCAGTTTTCAAACGAAAACCCATGACGTTCGTCGTTCTTTTGACAATTTCTATTCGAAAATCTCAAGGTTACGCCTGACACGCACGTTGCGTAAATCCCCCCCATAAAAAATATATTAATGGCGTCGGCATGAAGAAAAACATTTTTATTTTCGTATGCCTCACCTGATGAATTGTAGCTTGTCTAGATTTCGTGGCTTAGATGAATGTCAAGATCTGACTATTTTTAAACATTTCTAAAACATCTTAAACTGTATTTTTGAATGGATTATGACTAGGATAATTATACTTTTTATATTTTTATGTTGGCATGGGATTTTTTGAAAAAAAAATATCTTGAACCATCATAATTAGTACTTATAAATAAAATTGAATGTCTAAGTTCCTAATTTCTAGTATAAATTGAAAAGTTGCATGGGTGGCCTGAGGAGAAAATTAAAAATATTCAAAAACCACCAAAAATATTCGTCACCAAAGTATCAACAAATATCTACCGAGAGCGTTTCGGACCTTATGTCGACATCAGTCGGGGTCAAGTTGAACGTTGACCATTTTACCCTAGAATGACGTGAACTGTATTGTAAATGGTGATTCATCGTGAGATGATGATGAGAAAAATATTTTGAAATAAAACATAAAATTGAATATGATGGTGAAGTGAAAGCATTATTATGAACCGAAAGAACAATAGATACCATTCATTTTCTGAAAATTATTTTAGTCAGATGTTGGCCGCGGCTACGCCTTCTCAACAGGCTACGTCCATTCTCAAGCTCTAATTGTCGATCACTTATTCGAGCATAATGACCGGAATGTGGCCAATATCACACGCGGCTTATCCGCGTGGACTTGAGACTTCATGTAACCCCAAAGCAAATAATCCAAAGGGGTGATATCACACGACCTAGGCGGTCAATTCAGCGATTCAAAACGTGAAATCAGCTGCTCATCGAAATTATTTCTCGATAAGTCCAACCTTTCACGCGTTATATGGCAAGTAGCGCCATCTTGTTGGAACTAGATATCACCGACATCACGGTCTTGAATTTCAGGTAACAAATAGTCCGTTATCATGGCGCGCTAGCAAATATCATTAACGAGTACATTTCGGCCATCCTCATATTTAACAAAATATGGCTCAAAAAGGAATAAAACAATTTTTTACTTTGTTATCTATCACTTTTATTTTTAAACAAAATTTGTATGACTATAGTTTCGTATAACGATTTTACATTCTCAAACACTACTTTAAAAATAAGGTTAAAACAACGCACAGCAGTACAAGACGCATGGTTCACTCAACAATGTTTAAAGAAGAAAGTGTATCCCAAATTTGCTCAATTCAAGATCAACGCGACCACAGTCTCTGCGAAGAAAGCCCTGGATTCTTGCAAAACCACCTGGCTAAAAGAAGAAACAAGAAAATGGTTCAGTACTAGAGACAACTTACTCCTACATATCGAGGTACTGCACTCTGAATTATCATATAAACTCCAGTCAATTGAATTTGATAAAACCAGACAAACAATTTCACAAATTATTTATAAAAAATATATTAGACAATCACATAAGCTATTAAATCTATTTAAATTACAGTTAAATGACAAACAACCAGAATCTTCACCCAAATATAACTTCTATAAAAGATCCATTAACTTATCAAATACGGTTTTCATGAGATTAATTTGGTTGAAAATGGCCCGAAATATAACACAAATATTAAACAAAGTAAAGTTTTGGAAAACATAATATCTGAAGTAGAACTAGCCCTTGAAAATATCCCTAATTCTAATTTTACAAAAGAAAAAATTATAAGGACTCTAGAAATGAATCGAGAATACCACAACAAAAATGAAGACCATATTATCAAATCCATTAATTCTAAAATTATAATTTAATTATGACTAAAGCAGATAAAGGGAATTCAACTGTTATTCTAGAAAAAGAAACTTACGAAACAAAAATTAAAAACTTTCTAGATAATGAAGACCTCGTCAAAATAAAAAATGACCCTACCACAACAATTCAAAATAAGTTAATATCAATAATTAAAAATATTAACACCATTTTGTCAAACGAAGATAAATATAAAATAGTCAATATGAATCCTACTCCTCCAAAACTGTACGGATTAATTAAAATTCATAAAGAAAACTTTCCAATAAGACCGATAGTCTCATACACATAGCCCTTTAAGAAACCCAGCTTTTTACTTAAATAAAATCTTCAAAAACATAACGAATTTCTCGCCAAAACAGTCAATAAAAAACTCGGTGGACCTTACAAAAAAGCTTAGCAAACTATCTATACCAAAAAATGGGTTTCTAGCATCCTTTGACGTTAGCAACCTGTTCCTGAATATTCCCAACAAAGATTGTCTACTATTAATAGATAATTTACTCATAAAAATTAAAGCAAAATTATAATTGTTAAAGCAAAAAATATATTTTTTTGGTTTAGATATGTAGACGACATTTTGGGTTGTTATACTGGAAATGATAGACAAATAGAAGGAACATTAAAGCATTTAAATAGTATCCATCCATAAATAAAATTTACATTAGAAAAAGAACAAAATCAAACCATAAATTTCCTGGACCTTTCAATATCCAAACAAAATAATAAACTAGAATTTAATATCTATAGAAAACCCACATACTCAGATATAACAATTACAAAACAATCAATCCACCCCATTACACATAAATATGCTACATATAAGTCTAGGATCCATCGAGCTTTCACAATTCCACTATCTGAAAATAATAGAAAAAAACTTAGTTTTAAAGTAGTGTTTGAGAATGTAAAATCGTTTTACGAAACTAGTCACACAAATTTTGTTTAAAAATAAAAGTGATAGATAACAAAGTAAAAAATCGTTTTATTCCTTTTTAAAAAATTAACTACCACAAAGTAGTAAATATGGCTCGACAATTCCCCCAGAGTGCACTTTGCTGGATGCATCGGCCGGTCTTGAATTGCTCTCAGCTGCCCATCACCCCAAATCTGGCAGTTTAGTTTATTAACGTATGCATCGAGCCAGAAATGGGCCTCATCACTAAACAAAATTCTACGAGAAAACAGCGGATCTTCATTGAGCTGTTCCAGAGCCGATTCACTGGAAACCCGACGCAAACGCATGTCTGACGGCTTTAGTTATTGGACAAGTTGGACTTTGAACGCTTGTAAACCAAGATCCTTACGAAAAATATGCCAAGTTGTTTCAGACGACAAACTAAGCTGTTGAGAACGACGTCGAATCGTTTTAGACACTTTCAATCATCAAATTAGATACTAATTTAAAATATGTATTCCATTATATGTTCTTGTACTACGAGGGTTGCTATTTATGTATCCGGAATTGGCAACAATGGTGTTGCTAGGTACCATCTGTTGTTGACTGTATACGTACTCAAAAGGTTTTGGCATACGGATGCTATTTGTGTTGTTTAGTGACTTGAAAATTTAAGCTCAGTCAAAAAATGGAATTAACTCGTGAAAATGTTCGTGCGACGATTTACTATGACTTCCGACGTGGATTATCTCAACAACAGTGCGTCGATCAACTCACTTCGACTTTTGGCGATGAAGCACCATTGTTATCACTGGTTTAGTGAATTCAGTCGTGGCCGTCATTCGCTCACGGATGAGTCATCCAAAATCGGTTGTTATACCAGAAAACATGGGACTGATAAAGCAAGGTCATGTGACATACCGTGAGATTGAGGTATCCCTGGGCAATCATATGACAAGCATACACAAGATTTGACATGAACATTTAGCCACGAAAAAGATTTGTGCACTTTGGATTCCACATAATTCAACAAAGGCTTAAAAAAAGGGTAATATGTGTTTTTATTATTATTATTATTATTCACGTATGGGCCCTGGTGGACCACGCGAAGTACAATTAGAGGCGTTTGTTGTTGTTAGCCTTCCTTTGTGCCCATATTAATTTCATTCTTTCGCGATGAGCTTTTTTTCCTTTCGTCAAACCAAGTTGTTCCAGTCTTCCTACATTTTTCTCTCTGGCCAACCTTCCAAAAGTCAACCTTGTGTCTGAAACAGCCTCTATCCTGAATTTCACTTTGTGTAATATTCGCTGATCTTAGGTCCTCTTTAATTGCAGCAATCCATTTAATTATTTCTACTTTAGCTTTACTCCTATTTTCATAAAATTCGACTATTTGTCTAGTTAACCTACTCGGATTCATCCGTTTTATGTGTCTGTAAAACTTAAGTCTTCTTTTTCTCATATCGCTATGTATATCTGTGTATTGTTTGATTTCTTGGTTTTCTCGAAGTCGGTATGTTGTGCTATTTATTTGTTTGGGCCCTAGGATTTTTCTTATGATTTTTCTTTCCTTCTTTTCAATGTCCTCGATGTCCCTCTTTCTATTCAAAATGAGCGTTTCCGCAACATATAGACATTCTGGCTTAATAACTGTGTTGTAATGTTTCAGTTTTCTGTTTTTAGATAGGCATTTTATGTTGTAAATATTTTGTGTAAGTAAGTTTCAAGTTGGCCGCTTTTTCCAACCCATTTTCCATTTTATAACTTAAAAGATAGAACCTGGAATCTATATTAATTTAAAAAATAGAAAGATAGGAGTTATATATGAAATAGAATATTGGTCAAATGGCCTCCTCGGCTTTTCATCTCAAGATTGTTCCTTGTTTTTGAATATTTTTTATATTCTCCCCGGGCCCACTACACAACTTTTCATACATAATTGGTACCAAGACAGGGCCTGGGCAGGTCACGGTCGCTTTCGCGAAGTATAACTATTGCGAACGTTCACCGCCGATTCTTGCTAACAATTTGATGGCGTCTGCACGGCTGAATTTTCTTTGTTTTTAAATATTCCTAGTAAAACTGTTAGGTACAAAACTAAATTGCAACTATTTTTTCAACACATTTTTTTCATACCTTTGGCAAAAGCTTTTAAGACAAGATTATGTTGCATCGATTTGAAAAGATGAAAAAACCCCATGAAGTCAAATCTAAATATCTGAATAGGCTGGATGTAGAAGAACTTAAAAATTCTAATTCCAACAGTGTTTATTTTACAGCTGCCAACAACCTGTCTTCATACACTGTCATGTAGAAAAATATATTTTCCATGATTACTGGTTGTTGATGATCTTATTGCATAAACGCATCGTTCAATTTAAATAATTATGTTGACTATGATCAAAATATAAGATGACTTTTGTTTTAAAAACTCGCACGCTTTACGGAACGGCAGAACCTTTTACTTTTTAAGTTGTTGTGCCTGCCCTTGATATCTGATCGAAGTTTCATATGATTTCGCTTATTAAATTAGAAATTATAGCGTTTTTTGTAAAAAAACTTATCTAAAAAGGATATTTCTGGTGCCAGTGCATTAAAAATGTTAAGAAAGTGGTATGGAAATGAAGTTATATAAAAAAAAATGTTTACAAGTGGTACAAGGACTTTAGTGACGGTAGAAAAGCAGTTGAAGATGCACCTAGTTCAGGAAGATTCAAATAAAAATTTACTTGCGGTTCGACTACGGTTAAATTAATTTGAATGTTAGTTTTGAGGTCATAAATCGTAATTGTGTTACTAAAAAAAAGCAAAATTTAAATCATACCTTTCAATTGGCCCATTCTGTATATACAGATTAAAAAAAAATATAAAAATACCTTTACTTAGATCTGTTTGCATTATTTCTTTCAATCGTGTTCCAAAAACAATACAACAACATAAAACTTTTCAGTTTTGGCCTGTACCATTGTATTATAAAAATTATCATTGTTGAAATATTTAGAATGTCTAGGACAATAGAAAACAACACATTGTTTGAATGTTCGTAGTACGTTTACTACATTACTTTTACATCATTGTATTTAATCAGATAAAAAAGCAGTAATACTGTGAAAATTGGTTTTTTTACTTTGCAGACAGACATAGAAATGGGAATACAATGAATTGGTTTAGTGAGTTAATATATTTATTTTGAGTACCTAGGATTGTGAAATGTGAAAGCCATGAATTATTTAGTAAATTTTAAAATGATTAATAATAAGCATATAACTTCATTACTCAGTAAACTATTGAATTGAACTTGCAGTTCTATTTAATTCATAGTAGAACTATTGAATTCTTGTAGTTGCAGTAACAATCTCCAAACATAAGAAATTTATGACGTTGGTTCTGATGCTCTAAATTTTTTCTTCCCCGCCTTCTTGATCAACCCAACGATGTCGTATTAAATTTAACAGCAAATCATCAAAATTTATCATCAAATTCACTGATACAAGCCTGAAACTACAGCTATTAAACTGGAATATTAAATATTTAATTTTATCATATCTTATTGTTTCCTTGCAGAACTTGGGGTGATTCTGATTTGCTTACAATATGCATATGTGGTTCAGAATATATATATTTTTTCTATTCCTACAGAATCTGTCTGATATTTTAGGGTGGATTTTCTTCTATCAACTGTCATTGTTCTCTTCCATATACTACGGGGTCTGCCTCTTGTTCTGTTACCGAGTGTATTCCATAGCAGCACGAAATAAACGGGGGTGTTTTACCTAACCGCTTATATTTCCTTCTTTGAATATATTCTTTTTATCCAGTAATATACACTAATTCTATGTTTGTGATTCTTTCGGTACACCGCATGCCCATTACATTTTAAAGAAATATTTGTATGAATGTTTGGAGTTTTCTTTTGTTGACAAAGTAATCATCCATCTTTCAGAGTTATAAATCTGCATTGATTTAACAGTCGTATTATATACCTTGATATTGGTGGATTTGTTTAAATTTTTTGAGTGCCAAATTTTTCTCACACTGGAAAATATTTTTCTCCCTTATCGATTGTTTGTTGAATGTCTGTTATACAGGTCAACAAATTTAAACTTTTTTGAGGTAACATTATTGAAAATAGGTATATATGAAGTATTTTTAGTCCTAAATTTAAAAATGATAAGCTAATTACTGTAACACACAGTATTTTTGTTAGAGGGGGTCGGTAGTGGGGAAAAAAGGAGACGACATATTTTTACAATCTTATATTTATTTAATATAAACATATAAAACGTGTTAAATATATGCAAAGACATTACTGGGGATTATGCGAATAAAAAATATATTAGATGAGATGTCATAGCGACAAAAGAATTCACTTTTTTCTCTTGTGTTCTGTATAATCATCATGAGTTCATCTATAATGATTTTATAGTTTTCATCTTTCTTGTCCAGAAATCCTTTCACTACTCTTACAAAACACATCCAAGCAGCCAATTCCTTGCTTCCATCGTCCTAATGTTCTGGTACAACCTCTCCCCTTATTTGTAGCTTACGGCACCTAAATTTTCCGGAAAAATCCAAATAATAATATCAAAAATGCATTTTTAAAGACATGCGAACTAGTATTTCATAGGCTTTTAATTCATCATGAATTCATCTATAATGTTTTTATACTTTTCTTCTTTCTTGTCCAGAAATCCTTTCACTACTCTTACAAAACACATCCAAGCAGCCAATTTCTTGCTTCCATCGTCCTAATGTTCTGATAAAACCTCTCCCCTTATTCGTAGCTTATTGCACCTAAATTTTCCGGAAAAAATCCAAATAGGAATGTAAAAAATGCATTTTTAAGGACAAGCGAACTAGTATTTCATAGGCTTTTAATTCGTCATGAGTTCATCTATAATGTTTTTAATACTTTTCATCTTTCTTGTCCAGAAATCCTTTCACTACTCTTACAAAACACATCCAAGCAGCCAATTTCTTGCTTCCATCGTCCTAATGTTCTGGTAAAACCTCTCCCCTTATTCGTAGCTTACTGCACCTAAATTTTTCGGAAAAAATCCAAATAGGAATGTAAAAAATGCATTTTTAAGAACAAGCGAACTAGTATTTCATAGGCTTTTAATTCGTCATGAGTTCATCTATAATGTTTTTAATACTTTTCATCTTTCTTGTCCAGAAATCATTTCACTACTCTTACAAAACACATCCAAGCAGCCAATTTCTTGCTTCCATCGTCCTAATGTTCTGGTAAAACCTCTCCCCTTATTTGTAGCTTACTGCACCAAAATTTTCCGGAAAAATCCAAATAATAATATCAAAAATGCATTTTTAAAGACATGCGAACTATTATTTCATAGGCTTTTAATTCATCATGAATTCATCTATAATGTTTTTATACTTTTCTTCTTTCTTGTCCAGAAATCCTTTCACTACTCTTACAAAACACATCCAAGCAGCCAATTTCTTGCTTCCATCGTCCTAATGTTCTGGTAAAACCTCTCCCCTTATTCGTAGCTTACTGCACCTAAATTTTCCGGAAAAAATCCAAATAGGAATGTAAAAAATGCATTTTTAAGAACAAGCGAACTAGTATTTCATAGGCTTTTAATTCGTCATGAGTTCATCTATAATGTTTTTAATACTTTTCATCTTTCTTGTCCAGAAATCATTTCACTACTCTTACAAAACACATCCAAGCAGCCAATTCCTTTTCATTTAATTTTCCTTGAAATCGGAAATCACATAGAAACTTCCATTTCCCCATGATATAAAGGAAAAGCAGGACCTTGAAAATAAGACGTGCTAGGACATTTCTATGAAAAGGTGTTTTAATGACTACCTAAATGAAACGTTAAAAGGGCATCTCATCAATGTTACAAAAATCATATCATATGTTATTATTCTTCCATTTTACCAAGGTAAGCGAGTTCTTTTATGGTTTCTAATAGTGTATCTTCTATATTTATGATGGCTACATCTACGATCGATTGTAACTTAATAGTTTTGATTTATTTCTGTTTGTGTTAAGGGCAATTTTATTTCATGTTCTTACTACATCGTTAACTTTATTCTGCATGGTTCAAGTATAGGTCAACAATAAATATTTATTAATTGCATAGTCCATATCCGTCATAATAAGAAAAAAGTAGTGGCGAAAGTTTACAATCTTGTTTGACTACAGTATTTATTATTTGGGCCCTGACTTCTTTGATTGATTTAATTATTTTTTGCGTGGAGCCTTTATAAAGTTGTTGTTTCAATATCATCTTAACTCTGTTAATGTTATCTATACATGAACAGCCACGTAGAAAATCACTGTGCTCTTTGCTTATCGTTCAATCTAGAAGGTCCCTCTAATTTTCATATATTTGAGGTTGATCACCTTTCTTTAGCATCTTTATCATTATGCCTTCTTTCTGCTCCTTTGGAAACCTCTCTTCTCTTTAAACTTTTTGATGTAGAAACATGTTGATTGTTAGACTCACGTCGATCTTCAGTATATCTGCCGTAATCGTATCAGGTCCTGCTGCCTTTCCGTGTTTCATTACTAGCAAATCACTTTGGCAACTCGGGTATATTTAATCTCTAGCGATAGTTGTATAGAGTAACTATTTATCACTATTAGTCACTATTAATTCATCAAAATATTCACATCATTTTTTAAGTGTAAACGTTCGCCAGTTTTATCATTTAAAAGTGTATTTTTAATTCTGTTCCTGTATCCTGTGAGTCGAATTTTATTATATAACTATTTACTATATTTTCTGTCTGCGGAGATCTAAACACTGTTAGTCCGTAGTTTTACCTTGGTTTCTTTATAATTTTGTATGAATTTCTTCAGTGATATGCTTCATTTTACATAAAACTTTTTGTATTGAACTTGTTAATATTAAAAAATTTAAATATATTAGGGATTCTATTTAATAACTTAATAGTATTATATATATAATAATACATTATATATATAATAATATATATAATAAAAGCAAATTTAAGATTCTTCTATAAAAATAAAAGTATCTTTAATGCAAAGATCTTTGAATCCAGTAAATCAGTTATCATTATAACTGTTTTAAGTAAAAGAATCCCCATTTGTGACTAATGTTGATGATAAAGCTTCCTTTTTTTTTTAATTAATTAATTATTCATGATAAAGCATCGTTTTTTAATTTGCGGATGGGGTCTTCCTATTCTTGACGAGAGAGTTTGTATATATATATATATATATATATATATATATATATATATATATATATATATATATATATATATATATATATATATATATCGATGTCGACGATCTTATAATGTGAGACTGTAAATTTGCTTTTATATCTAATATTCTATATAATTATATAATTATATTATATCTAATATTCACTCAGTAAGGCTAAGATTATGGAATACTTCTTTATGGCAGGCTGAGAAAAAAATAGGCGATTACATCGTCCTGTCTTGCACTCCGTTCTAGAATGATTTTAATTTCAAGAGCATCCATCTGAACTACCGCTGTAGCTTCATCATACAAACATCGATTATGGCTTACTTTGAGATTGAGTCAAATGCCTTTTCATAGTCAATAAAAAGCCCAGTTGCATAGTGTATTCACTATGGCTTTCTGTTGAATAACCTGGATATAATCCATTCTACTAAATCCCTTTCTGAATCCTGCTTACTTTCTTGGTTCTGTCATTATTTGGCGTAGTAGAAGCGTAACGTAAGCGTAGAAGAAGGATCACTTCAGTGATCTCCCAAAAGTTGAGTATTTTTTGTTCTTTGAGGCATTTTGAGTCCAATTTTGGAAGTATTTTATGTAAAGTTTGACCACCAGCTTCTAGCATTTTAACCGTTACACTATTGATTCCTGGAACCTTACCACTTTTCATCGACTTTATAGCATATATCACTTCATGCGCCAGCATATCTGGCATTTGCTCTTCCGAAGGCATTGTTGTCTTAACTGGTTCTAATCTTCATATAATTTTGAATAAAAATATTTAATAATATCAGTATAATTTAATCTTTTAGTCGCTTTTAAGATAATCTTTTTGCAGAATTAAAGGTTAGAAATATATAATTTAAATCAAATTTTATGTACTATATTCTACTGAACTAAATAACGAATTATAAAAAATGATTATGTTATAAAATCTTGATCAAAGTAAAAAAGCAAAAAGCAAATACCAAATTGTAACTAACTATACAAAAATTAAATAAATAAATCAAATAATTTCATTAAATCGTTTCAAATAAAATATAAACGATTCAAGTTGGAAAAGAAATAACACGAACTGAATCTTTAAAATGTGGATCGGCTTTTTATGGCCATGATATTTAAATACGTGAAACAAATATCACGGTACGTATTTTATAGCGGAGGAAAACGTAACATAATTCGGAAAAGCAGAAAAACATCTCATGCAAAACAAGAACATTTACATCGTTGCTATAAATGTCATAAATAAGATTGCGTGACCGTAAAGCGTTTTTTCCTTATTGGTACAGTAATAAAATGTGTTAAACTCTGACGTACAACATATAGTTAAAGAACACAGTTTCAATATGAAAGTAAAATGTTAATATCTTGTTCTTAATGCAATTAACTTTCTTCTGACTTTACTAATCGTTACAAATTAGGAAAGAAGTGCACTTGTACGACACAATAATTGGTGGATCTTCAATATATCTTTCTGAATTTCTTTTTGTTTCAACCTACAGATCGTACGATATTAATTACATACAAGGAACGTCCAACGCTCTCAAACTAACATTCATAACACCGAGTTTTTCAAAAAGTAGTTTTTCTCTTCACAGTTCTTCTCTATCAATTAAATAATTAACACCTGAACTTTTTGAATGTAAATAGAAATATCACAAAGAGTCTAAAACATACCTGAAGATACATAAGGTTATTAAATGATTCTGAAAATAAGGATCGAAGTAATAGAAATATCGATCGAAGTCAGCAAATAGAAGCAGATAATATATAACATAAAATGTTGTAATATGTGAAAGATACCGTAATCACCATGCTACATTGAATATTTAACTAGGCTTTGAAATTTAAACAAATCCCAGAATATTAGAAACTAGTGATTTCAACACATATACATAGGAAAGAAGGTACGGATCTTTTGCAGCACCTATCGAAGAATCATATTGTTTGAAAACTATATGAAAGGATACTCGAAAGGATGCCAAAATGAAATAAATAAAAGAAAAACTACAAGCAAACCAAGTAGGCTTTAGATCAGGCCTGAGCACACAGTACTGTATATTCAGCGTAAAATAAATCATGGACAGATTTTCAAAAGCAAAAAGTTTTGGAAAGCTTAACAAAAAAATACAGCATCAGAAATTATTAAAACATTCAAAATAGTAAGCGTACTAAGTCTGTTGCTTTTCATCACATTTATAAATTAAATCTCCAGAATTACTAGCACAGTGACTAATGGTTTCAGAATAGAAATGAGATACCCAGAACCAATCGTAGTAAAAACCTACTGTATGCAGATGGCCTCTTACTGGTGCTGACAATACAACAGAATAATGTCGACATTTGATCCAACCTTGATAAATGGCAACAAGTTATGTGGCACTGAATCAGAAACAAAAATATAAAAAGACAGCAATGTAGATGAAAGAGTATCACGAATTAATCAAGGTTAAAAATAGAATAATAGATAGAGATAATAAAATAGAAATAAATGCTAAAGAAAATCAAAGAAAGCCAACTTTGTTGGTTTGGCCACTTAATAAGAATGGTGCGGAAAGCTAGAAAGAGAAAGCCAAAAAGAAAACGAAATAAGCCCAAAAAGAAGGTAGAACCATGAGTAGGACAAATTAACAATTCAAGAGCAATAACTTGGAAGACAGCAGTTCAGAGCATACAGCATACACAACACATACACCGAGTCACGACGTTTCGCCAAAATATTATTTGGCACAGGGTGATTTTTTTAGCTCGTCCGAATTTTAAATTCAAATATCACATCAATCAAATTACATGCCTTAAAACTATCTATTTTATGTGAAATATCATTCAATGGCATTAATGTTTGAAATCAATTACGGACAAATGCCCACCGCGGCTACTTCTGAATAAGCGCATTTGGTCAATCCAATTTCCGACCGCCTATTCAAGCCATTAGGATCCGCAATTACCCGAATTATATTGGCTTCCAAGGTGTCAACAAGGCGTCATAGCTCTTTTCTGCATTTCCAAGTTTTTTCCAGTTCTTTCAAATCGCTCTTTCAGTCCTATAAAGGCTAATGAATTAGGATGACATTTGACATTAGGGAATCTTTGCGCATAAAGTACTAAACAACGTACTACACAATTTGACAGATCACAAAGTCCAAATAATTGACCGTTTGATTCATTTATTTCTAGACCATGATTGGCTAGGGCGTCAAGGCCATCTGCGTGCTTTAAGTTGTAAATAGATATTCACATTTCTTTTCGATAATCAAAATCATAAATCATAAAAATATTTTTCATATTTAATCATGAAAGAAGTCCACTCTTTATTTCTGTATCATATAAAAACTTTTTAAAAGTGTACTAGAACAATATTTGCCATTTGAATTGAGTTTTATTACGTTATTACGTTATATATATATATATATATATATATATATATATATATATATATATATATATATATATATATATATATATATATATATATATATATATATATATATATATAATTGACCCTAAACAAACAAACCCAGTTTCATTACCACCGAATGAAGATGAAGTAATTAGGCAAATCAAGCGACTTAAAAATAACAAAGCTTCTGGTGAAGATGGAATCACTGCTGAACTTTTGAAATCCGCTGGTCCAGGTACAATCAAGGAAATAACCAAAACTGTACAAGAAGTTTGGCGAACCGAACGGATTCCGGAAGATTAGAAAGATGCTCTAATCCATCCATTACACAAGAAATGAGATAGAACGGATGTAAACAACTACAGAGCGATATCTCTTCTCCCAGTTTGTTAAAGGATTATATCTCAATGTCTACTAGACAGAGCACAGGGACAGTTAGAATCTAAAATTGGTGAATATCAAGCAGGTTTTCGACCGGGCAGATCCTGCCCTGAACAGATCCTGAATCTAAAGTTGATCCTAAGACATCAAAAACTGTACAATAAAAATCTCGTCTGTACACTTGTGAATTTCAAAATAGCATATAATTCTATTGACCGCGAATCTTTATTCCAAATCTTGAAAGAACAAGAACTAGACCTGAAAACGCTGGCAATTATTAAAGCAACGTTAACTAACACGAGGTCAAAAGTTAAATTCATGGGTGACATCTCAGAGCCCTTCGAAATTAAAACTGAAGTGAGACAAGGGGATGGTCTCTCGCCACTCTTATTTAACTGTGTTTAAGAAAAAGTAATACAGGAGTGTCGTGAAAAAAAGTCGGCCCTGAATATTGACCGACCCATTAAACTGGGAAGAACCAACATCAAAATTGATTGTCTGGTGTTTGCTGATGATCTAGCAATTTTGACTCAAGATATATTAATGGCACAAAAACAGATTGAAATCCTAAAAGAAACAGCAGAAAAGGTAGGACTTTGAAACGACACAATACATGACCTGCAACAGACTAAGAACACCATTTCTAAAAACAATATATGTTAACATCAGACGAGTCTTCCACTTCAAATATTTGGGTGAAATAATCATGGAAAGTGGGCTGGAAAAAGCCGGCCAATAAGGGTAGATGTCAAAAAATGGAAACGGCATTGAAACTTACACAAAATATTTACAACAAAAAATGCATATATAAAAACACAAAACTGAGACATTACAACACAGTTATTAAACCAAAATGTCTATATGGGGCAGAAAGGCTCATTTTGAATAGAAAGAGAGACATCGAGGACATTGAAAAGAAGGAAAGAAAAATCATAAGAAAAATCTTAGGCTCCAAACAAATAAATAGCACAACATACCGACTTCGCGAAAACCAAGAAATCAAACAATACACTGATATGCATAGCGATATGAAAAAAAGAAGACTTAAGTTTTACAGACACATAAAACGGATGAATCCGAGTAGACTA
The DNA here is from genome assembly GCA_031761425.1 of Cosmopolites sordidus. Classification (NCBI taxonomy): domain Eukaryota; kingdom Metazoa; phylum Arthropoda; class Insecta; order Coleoptera; family Curculionidae; genus Cosmopolites; species Cosmopolites sordidus. Next base: position 334,826 of record JARFXV010001466.1, on the reverse strand, counting down.
ACTAGATAAATAATAAAATGGATTGCTGCAATTAAAGAGGACCTACGATCAGCAAATACTACACAAAGTGAAATTCGGGATTCGGTTGTTTCAGACACAAGGTTAACGTTTGGAAGGTTGGCCAGAGAGAAAAATGTAGGAAGACTGGAACAACTTGGTCTGACGAAAGGAAAAAAGCTCATAGCCAAAGAATGAAATTAGTATGGGCGCAAAGGAAGGCTAACAACAACAAATGCCTCTAACTGTACTTCGCGTGGTCCACCAGGGCCCATACATGAATAATAATATATATAATTATAAGGTCAGACATTTTCAAGGTGAAAGGCGAAATTAAAATTAGAATGGTATATAGCTATCACCAGGAGTTATACTGTAGGAGGCTATAAGCTTGGAAATCAGGTCATTGCTAAAATACATCACTAGAAAATAAAGGCAGCCAGTTATATAATTGAAATATTGCAACCCACTGTTAGGCCATTATACCATAATGCAATAGAACATGTATAGGATAGAAGTGGTTGAACTCTTAAGTGATTGCCCTTCCACCATTAATAGGTCATTTAATTTGGTCCAAATCTCGCAGGGCAGCATTATAATACAGAGTGTTATAATAATCGTGGAGAACCTACTCGTTATTATTTTTTTCTAACAAACGTGAATGGAATGTCTTGATGTTTTATTATTACATAATAGTGTCATAGTTCACACAAAAATTACAAAACTAATCCAATAAAATATATTTTTCATAGTGTTGCATTTTTTTATTATACGCTATATAAACATCATTAACATATTTCGAAAAAAAGTTGTGCTCGAAATAACTAAATTTAAATCCCCGTTCAAGGTTCACACTGTATATTTATATCGACCATAAAACAAATCTTTTTATCCGCAATGCCAAAACCGTTATGAAACAAATAAATGAATCAGTTTTGAATTAAAATTATTGTAAATACGAACGACTAAAAATATAAATTGGATATTACGCTATTGATGCCCTACATAACAACATTGGTACAACAAATAGCCGTTTTTAAAAATAATCTTGGCAAAAACTGTACTCGCAAATCGTCTATTGACTTGTCGCACTATCGAACTATTAAATTGTGGGCTTGTCAACACTTCTCTTTGAAAGTAAATTTGTTAAAGGTTTACCGCAGCTACTATACTGGGTAAGATCTACTTTTTATTTTTAACCAATTATTCCAAAAATCTGTTAAAATATTTCAAATTGGCACACTGCCTCCCATTTTGTGTTAGTTTCCATTTAAAAAGTCCAAGTTCATGAAATTTGGAAAATCTTCATTCAGTTTTTTCACACCAAACCATCCAATTACATCGAGAAACTTTTTAAAATTTAAATAAATTGTCCTTAAGATAGCAATGAACCTTTCGACAAGGTGTTTATATGACATTTGAACAAAATAATTGCCATTTATAATAATAATAATTTACTGTGCTCTAAAACGTTTATAAACGATAAATATGAACAAAAAAATCAAAAATCTAAGGAATACGTTTATCTTAACCCTTTGTTACTCGCACTGGGTGATATAGTCACCCAGAGGTATATTTTGTTTGCTATTGTTGGCACAACTGCGAATCTAGACTTAGCCGCCCTTCTAACCTCCAATGGACATGTGTTCTATTAGATTTGATTCGCTTCATTGCATTCATATCAGTATTTGATCAATTGTTAAACAGAAAAGTTGGTCAGTTCTGATACGGAGTACTGTATACCCCACGTGAGCAAGAATGTAAGTATTTTTATCCTTGAGTTTTTTATTTATTTATTCATTTTACTACTGTTTTATGGCAGTTTCCATTCAATTTATTTATTTCTTTTAATTATATTATAGTAATTGTCGAAGTAAGTTGTTAGAAAGTTGAGACTAAAAACGTTTGATTTGTGTTTTTTTTTTATTAATTTACTTTTCTATTTCTTAGGAGTAATCTGTTACGCACAGATGAAGAAATCAGGGCTGCTTGTGATGCTCTATCGGAAGATGAGTTAGAGGATGAGTCAGAAGTACTACCTATTGGTTTCTCTGATTCTGAAGAGGAATGTGTAAATGATGAGGACAAAAATCACGACAGCGGCAGTGAACAAGGGTACTCGTCTGACCAATCCACTGATGAAGTAGGTGATGATGAAAATTATTATGTGAAACACATTTATAAAAAAATTAGAGGTGAGAATGTTCCTATAGAAACTCACAAATGGAAAAAACTCCTATAACAAGTAAGTTTGCAAAAACGTCAAAAAAAAATATTTTGAAAAAAAGGTTTCCTTCCACTACATCAACTGAAATATCAAATGAATTATCAGCATTTAGAAAAATCATTGATGAGACTATGATTGATGAAATTGTGCTTGGCACTAATATTTACATTAGAGAACTGAAAAATGCTGGTACTTATTCTCGAGAACGGGATATGAAGGAAACATCTAAAGAAGAAATATTAGCCTTTGTGGGTCTGTTGTATTTGATCGGTACAAAGAAAATGAGTAAAACTGATCTTCATGACATTTTCGCAAGTGATGGGACAGGAATCGAAATTAGCAGAGGGGTGATGTCGTATGCAAGGTTTTATTTTTTTGCATAGCGCTATAAGACTTGATGACAGAACAACCAGGCAGGAGAGGAGAAAGTTAGACAAGCTTGCAGCAGTCCGGTCATTTTATGATCAATTTGTTGCAAATTGCCAAAAAGCATACTCCCTGGGTGAGTTTATAACAATTGATGAGAAATTAGAACCATTCCGTGGTAGATGTTCTTTCATACAATACATCCCAAATAAGCCGGCAAAGTATGGGATCAAAATATTTGCTGCCGTGGATGCTAAAACCTTTTATACATATAAATTGGAGGTTTATTGTGGTCTTCAGCCAGATGGGCCTTACAGAGTAAGCAATACCCCCACTGATATTGTCCTAAGATTGACTGAGAGTATAAAAGGATCCAATAGAAATATAACCGTGGACAACTGGTATACCAGTGTCCCTTTGGCAAAAAAGTTACTTGAAAACGGGATGACTCTAATTGGAACCATGAAAAAAAATAAAAGGGAAATTCCACTTGAATTTTTACCGTCAAAGACAAGGGAACTAGGGTCTACTACCTTTGGCTTTCAGGATGGGATGACTTTAGTTTCTTATGTGCCAAAACTGAGGAAATCCGTTGTACTTTTATCAACTATGCACGATCAAATTGAGATAGACGAAGAAATCAATAAGCCTGAAATAATTATGCAATATAATAGAACAAAAGGAAGTGTCGACACTGTTGACCAGATGTGTAGTTCATATACGGTAACGAGACGTACCCAAAGGTGGCCATATAACTTGTTTATGTCGTTTTTGAATGTTGCGGGGATAAATAACTACATAATTTACTGTAAACACGGTCCTAACATGATGAGGAGAAAAGTTTTTCAAAAAAATCTAGCTCTGTCCCTGATGAAGCCACATCTGCAACAGCGTGTATTGATCAGATCTCTTGCCAATAAATATTCGCTGCATTGTAGAGAATATGGTCGGGAAAGTAGAAAATCGTTCAGAGCCAACTGATCATTCACAACGCAAGAGAGGAAGATGTTATATGTGCGGCCGATCAAAGGACACCCAAACTACGGTAAAATGTTTATCCTGTGGACGGTTTACCTGTAAACAGCATTTGGACATCAAATGTAAGACCTGTGGTGGTTTACCATCGGATAATAACTCAGACGATGATTTATAAAATAATTTGCATTATGGTATTACACAATTTGAATTTAAATTTTTTTTACAATATCATTCGATATATATTTTTTTTCAATAAAAACTATATAAATATTTTTTTTTAATGTAAGATATACCTTATAATTATATTTTATTCATAATTCTTATTGAAATGTTAATTTATTTACCTAATTTATTGATGAAAATTGGGTGGAGTACTGTATACCCCGCGCGAGTAACCACGTCACGAAATTGAGAGCGAGTAATAAAGGGTTAAGAGAAGATTACAACGCAAAACACAAACAATGGGACGCCAGACTGATAAAAACAAATGATAAAGACACAGGTCGACATGATTTTGGTAACATTGATAAAAATGCTCTTTTTGCATTTCATTTAGGTAGTTATTAAAACACCCTTTCACTGAAATGACCTAGTACGTGCCATTTTCAAATAACTGCTTCTCCTTTATATGATGGATCATTGAAATTATTTGTACCTGACTTTTGAGTATGAAAGTAAGGAGTACTTTGGTACTTAAGTATTGCTGTTTTTTTGCTTATGGACAACGAAATAACAATATGACAACAAAAGAACATTACACTAAGAAAGAATGGCCTGATAGAACTTCTTTTGAACTTGATACTACAAACATAAAATATGCCCCCCTTGTTAACCCAAAAAAGATGGTTCTTCCGCCTCGCCATATTAAGCTTGGACTAATGAAAAACTTTGTTAAAGCCATAGGCAAAGAAGGCAATGGTTTCAAATACCTACAAGAAATATTGCCTCAATTCAGTGATGCAAAACTAAAAGAAGGCATATTTATTGAACCTCAAATAAGAAAGCTTCTAGGTGATTCCCGTTTTCAAGAAAATTTAAATAAAAAGGAATTTGCAGCTTGGAAGTGTTTTGTAAGTGTAGTGAAAGGATTTCTGAACAACAAGAATGATGAAAACTATAAAAACCTCATAGATGAACTCTTGAAGCCTATGAAATACTAGGGTGTCGCATGTCCTTAAAAATGGATTTTTACACTCTTATTTGGATTTCATTCCGGAAAAATTCGATGCAGCAAGCGACGAACAAAGTGAGAGGTTTCAGCAGAACATCAGAACGATGGAAGGAAGATACCAGGGACGCTGGAACCTATCCATGTTGGGCGACTACTGTTGGTTTTTAAAAAGAGATGATGCTGCAGAACACAAGAGGAAAAAGTTAAAGTTTTTGTCGCTCTATGACATGTCATGTAATAAATTTTTTATTCACATAATCCCCCGTAATGTATTTGCATAAATTTTACATGTTGTACATGTTTACATTAAAAGATATATTTATTATGTTAAATAAATGTTATTAATAATAAATTTAAAAATAAAAATTACATTAAATAAATATTAGATTGTAAAAATATGTCGTCTCCTTTTTTTATTACTACTGACCTCCTGTAACAAAAGAACTGTACGTATTTAGCAACGAAAGAATCCAAATATTGACGTTCTGACCTCAATAAGTTAAAAAAGGGGTAAACAAAATATAAAAGGGAGTCATAAAAGGGGTAAATATTCACCAATTTAAAATACAGCCGAGCCTTGATTTATCATCTGATCACTCACCCGTACTATTAAATATTTTTGCAAAATTCATAAGAATATCCACTTCGAACAAAAACTAAATGTACTTATAACATAGCTCAATTCTAGCAATGTCATAATATAGTCACACTTTCAATTATTTCGTTCATTGCAAAACCAGTTGTCAGCAACATTCAAACGATTAGAAATTTGCTAAATAGCCTCAGTTACTAATGCGCCTCTAACACAAAATCCTTTAGATTAGAAATTTTTCGAATTATTTAACAAATTTATGAATAAATAAAAAGGTCAATGCAATACTAAAATAAAAGTTTCTTATTCCTTGATAAAACCGAGAAGAAATGTCCGATCCACCCTATGGCTTAAAATAATTTTTCAAAGTATCTACGAGGTGTGTAAATAAAATACTGAGACTCATGTCGTAGTGTTTGATCTGATAACACTATTGGCTTTCTCTTTCGAGGGGAGGCAGATGTTGACCTTCCTAGATTCACTTGGTGATCCGTAGCAATTTTTTTCGTAAATCAGATTTTTCCTGCACTTTTTCAAAATGAGAAACAACAATTTCGAGCAGCAGTGCGTTTTGTTGTTATTTTCTGATAAATTTTTGTTTGAGACTTCGGCACACTGCGACGGAAAACCTTTTTTTACTGTGGTGAGATTGGAGTGTGCCATTCCTAATTACCACTAATGACATGTTCCAGAAAATAAGGATCATTTTGAATCCTCTTCAAAAAGTCAAGACATGTGTCTCCCTCGTTATCCTTTTGATCATGAGAAAAATTTTCGATTTTTCGAAACAATTTTCGCGTAGTTTTTTTCATTCCCAATTCATTAGTCAGAATCTGGTGAGAGGTTGTGTGAATCAAATTAAACTCTCCTACGATCATCAAGAAAAAAATCATTCACTAGTCATTTTTATCTAGAAGAAATGTGAAAAATTTCAAAAAGATCGGTGCATTCGTTTTTGAGAAATCGTGTCCACCGACTTTAAAAATACAATTTTGAGAAAAATACGATTAAAGTTTTAAGTGGGAATAAAATGGAGAATTTTTTTTTGATTTCATGAAATTCTCGATTCCAGCACCATAAAGTAAATGTCCTGCTGCAGCTGCAATGTCCATGAATTCTTGTATCTCGACTCTTTTCTCGGATATGAGTATACGATGTGCACACTCGTGGCTATTTTTGAACCAGCAAGTATTATGGAGTGATTTTCCAAATGAGCTGGTTCAAATTATCATTATTATTTTGCGTGAAGCCACACTTCTCTACAAGCACATCCTTACTAAGTTCTTCATAAATGGGCTTGATAGGTGATAAAACATCACTCGACAGTAGAGCGTAATCGTGCTTGGATGATGACGGAGCATTTGTAGCTGAAGCACGCTGCCAAATGTTTACCATGAGTCAACACCGCTCGGATACTCGGATACTCGGATACGCTGTGTAAGTTGTGCGTAAGTTGTTAGTATAGCGTCCTTCATTTTTTGCACTGAATTTTGCAGTTCCTTCTTATAGCCAGTCTGTAATAAACTGTTAATTAACCGATAAGTTCACCTGTAAGCTTGCCTTTACCAGAATGTTTTTTTTCTAATCGTTTTTCTATAATTTCTTTTCTTTCTTGACTATTTTCAAAAGTATTTATAAAAGGCGACCCCTGGGCATTAGTGAAAAAGAGAAAAATAATAGCTAAGCAGCTGCTTCGATATACCTGCGACGCTACCGACTGGTCGAGCCGAATGGCAGGATTTTCAAAAGGCTCTCTCTCCTAGAGTTTTACTCCAATTGACTTAAAACTTTGGCATGCTATACTATTAGATAATAAATTTAAAAATAAATGAATTTTTTGATTTTTCAAAACCCATGTAAGCCCTTAAAGGCCTTTCGTTGCGAAGTTCATCGTCAATCGAGTCTCGATCTTATGAGAATGCCTGAAACCACCTAAAAATTAAGGCATTGACAAGATACTGTTTCCATTGACCTGTTGAAGTCTTACTAAAGTTTCCGTCGCACTGTGCCCAAGTTTAAACCAAAACTTGATTGCGCACCGTTGCTCGAAATTGTTGTTAAACCCATTTTCAGAAAGCACTAAAAAAATACGGTTCACAAGGAGAACTGCTACGGACCCCGATGCTCCAAGGGACAAACCCATACGGAAGACGCGTCGCGCAATAGAATTGGCAAATTGAACCCTACGTCACCAGTCTCATTAGTCTATTTACACATCTCGTATAAGCCTAATGCATTGTTTAATAGTGATATTAATGACGAACATATATATTGGTTATCTCATTAATTCTATTGTAAATTGTCAAAAAAACTCAGAGTATTTCCTTTGTCCACCGTACACCTAATAATAACTAAAAATAATAACAGTTTTATATTTTTAGGACGTTAAAATGAACATCTTTCAAAAGTCATTTCGAAACATATGTTCACGAACAGAAGATAAATATGTATGGAACAGATTTTCTTCTTTAATTTTCCACAGTTTCTACGAAAACGTTAAGCGTATATGTTTTGCGTCACAGCTATTCGAGAGAAATATTAAAGGATTCTTTGTTACTACGAAAAACAAAAGTTTTCTGAGAAACAATTTGTTATATTATGGATATCAAAATACGGTTAACTGGCCTTACCAATCCCGCAAAAAAATATGATATGATGTATAAAAAATTTAAATGAATATCTTATAATTCACATCGAAATGTACGGGTATTCTTAAAACAAAAACTTTGAAGTTTGTACAAAATCCCAGAAGGGAGAAGAAAATTGTATGAATGAAGAATGGTATGATGTAGAAGCGAAGAAATCTTCCTGTGATTAGAAACTCGTAAAGATTGAAGCCGAATATTCTAAATTCTCTAAATTTCTTTACTTCTGAAAACAACAAGCTGAATTCTGAAAAAACGAGACTGACTTTTCTCGCAGGCACAAATGCAACTGAAGATCGTAGGATTAAGATTTAGCTTTTTAGTAAAAGCAAACAATTTCAAGCGATTTAAGAGCTTTACTCTTCCTGTTGATTACGATTATTTAAAGAATTTCGTGATTATTTAAAAATGCTCGAAATTGTTGTTACATCTTTTAGGAACGCGCTACCAAGTGATTCTAGGTAATTCAAATTAATCTTAAAGATTCATCAGATGTTGGCCTGCCTCCCGTCCAAAAGGAAAACCACCAGTCTCGTTACTTTATTTACACAACTTTATTTAACACCTGCAAAATTACCCATCCTGCAAAAAATATAACATTGGTAAAACTATAGACCCAATTAAAAAATTAAAAATGAATATCTTAAAATCAACGGGTATTACTAAAAGAAAAACTTTGAAACAAATTCCAGCACCGAGAAAAAATTGTAGGCAGGATCTTTAATAAATTGTCTTATTTGTGAGCCGTGAAATATTCCTGCTCTATTTTTTTCCGTACACGACTGAGGCATTTTTCCCTATATATGCAAAACATGATCTATTATTATCAAAAGTCTTTACAAACTACTTCATTAGGCCCAGTTTGATATGCAGTGGAGGAAAGATAATTTTCTCTCGTCCAACTAAGGGGTCGTTAATGACATTCTTTTCCCCAACGATAGTGTTTTCTCTATTAGGGCACTCTTTTCTAACCCAGTGGTGTGTTTTGTCTCTGTGTGCATTTGGTTGGTGTACACCCATACTTGAATGTATGGAATTGAAAATAAACATTGATAGATAAGTGAACGTGTCTAAAAAAGTAGAGCAGGCAGAGAAAAACTGATTTCGTATTTAGATTTAGCGTCCCAAATATTGCTAAAATCAGTTTTAAAATTCTAGGCATCAAAAAGATTTTTTTTTCTAGGCGTGAGTCTACAAATCCTGAAATAATGGCTCATTTTAACAGAATCTTCATTCAATTATAAGTACACTAAATGTAACAAAAGACCAGATCTATGATGCAAATGAAACTAGCCTCATTTGGATATTACTTTGTAAGAAAGCATTGGTAACGAAGTATCAAAAAAAGAAAAACGATCCCATGAACAAATGTTGAAAATACAATACTTACTATTCTCCTTTGCACAAATGCAATTGAAGAATATAAGATCGTTTATCGTTAGGCTTATCGTTTTAGGCAAAGCAAAAAAATTTTAGGTGTTTTAAGAACATTACTATCCCTGTTGATTATGATTATTTCAAGATTTTTTATATTAAAAAAAACAATAAAAAAATCTTACCAGAAAATGTTACGGGATGCCTTGAGCCATCCGTCTATAGAAAATTTACCCACAAATTATGGAAACATATCTTTATATGCTACCAAATTTAACCCTCTTATTTCACTAAACTCTAAAAAAAGAGATTTACCACTAGATACCAAAACACTTTTTTAAAGCTGTCGACGTACGTTTCGCTAACCATGTTAGCATCATTAGGAGATGATTTAATCTAATTCTAAAACTAAATTATGTTTTATTTTTATGATAACCCTAATTATTACCTACTACCTAGGAAGCGTTTAATGAAGCGGGTAAAAAAAGGATAAAAGAAATAAGAAAAAGGAAAAAGGAAAGAAAAAAATGAACCGTGAAGTTTACTGAGCCTTACATTATATATACATGGCTCTACATTCCATTAGGAATTGTAGCAGCTCGATTCTTTTGAGCTCTGGAAACTCATTTCTTGTGGTGAGTTAGTCCACGTTTCTCTATTCTTAACTTATTCTATGCTATTGTTTGTCCTTGCTTCTTTCGTTATTTTCTTACACGAATCTTGGTCCTGTATCTTTTCACACCATGCTTGTATTTCCAATTTCCTTATGTCTTCCCGCACCTGATCCTCTCACCTACTTTTCGGTCTCCCTCTTCTTCTGTAAGTATATGGTCTCCACATTGTAATTTTCTTTACTACTTTGTTGTCTTCCATTCTTCTTATATGGCCAAACCAGCGGAGTCTTTACTCTTTTATAGTCTTCACTATATATTCTCCTTTCAAATGCTTTTTATTTCAAAATGCATTAACCTTCTGTATTCATCTTCTGCAATTTTCTTTAATCCATATATTCTTCTTACTATCTTTCTATCGAATATTCGTAACTTTTCCTATTCCAAGCTTGTTAAATTCATTAATTTTTGTATTTATACTTATGTTTTTGCTTTTCATAATGCTTTTGAATTTATAATAGGCTGTGTCCCACCTGTACTCTGTGATCAATCTCTATGTTTCTGTCGCTTTTGCTATTTATTAGTATTCCCAAATATTTGTAATGTTTGTGTATTTTAAGTTTTCCACTACTTCAAATTCGTAATTTCGTATTTTTGATGATTTGGTTGTAACTCTTCTATTTTCTTTCGTTATTTCCATATATTTGCTTTGCTTTTTTCTTGATTTATTGTGAGGCCTCTTTTCTCTGCTTCTTGTCCAATTTTTTAGATTTTTTATATTAATTTTTGGACCCTTACATTAATCATTAAAAAAGTTGACTGAATGGAATAAGTCCTTTATCACGGTTCATGATTTTCTTATATTTTTCTATTTGAATGCTTCCATATGTATCCAAAACCCTATTGTTCTTCACACTTTTAACCGGTCTTAAATTACTAATGTCTATATTCTGGGCATGTTCGATTACATGCTGGGCAACACAAGATGTTTCCTTTCTCCCATATCCAGTGTCTGATTCCACATACCTTCACATACCTAAGAGAGTTACTCGAGTTAAATGGATTTAATAACAAGATTGTTTCAGAGTACATGTCCTTAACAAGATTATGTATGAAGCAAAATTGTTTTCAACTTAATAACAGGTTTTACGAACCACAAGAAGGAACGGCAATAGGCAATCTACTATCACCGTTCTTAGCCAACTTATTAATGAGTAAATTTTAAACCGAGGCGAAAAATGAATTCAGTTAATTTCCAAAGGTATGGTTCAGATATGTGGATGACATTTTTGCAATTTCAGATTCAAAAAATGAAAACTTAGATGATTTTATTAAGAACTTAAATAATAAATCCCAAAACATAGTATTCACGCATGAACTCGAAAACAACAATAGTTTACCATTTATTGATGTTTTAGTAGTAGTAACAGTAAAAATAGGTTAGATTTTGATATTTTTAGAAAAAACAACAACACTTCAATATGCATTCCTAACGATTCGAATCATAGCTTCCAAAATAAGATGGCTAGTTTAAATTTTGTGGTAAATAGATTAATCGATTGTCCATTAAATAAAGATAATTATTACAAAAAAATTATAATTCCAAAGAATCTTCTACTTTTGAAAATGATCAGAATAAAAATAGATTCATGATAATACCGTTTGATACCCAATTAACACGGGAGCTAGACAAAATTTTGAAAAAAGTGGACATTAAGGTTGTGTACAAACCATATTATAAATTTACGTTAATTATAAATTAAGTCCTGGGTAATCCAAAGAATAAAGTAGATCAACATGAAAAGTCGGGAATTTACGAAATTAGCTGTAAAAATTGTGATCGAATGTATATTGGGCAAACAAAAAGATCCATATTAGCGAGATATAAAGAACACATTGCCCACATTAGATATCGGAGAAAGAAAAAATATTGTGTTGCCCAGCATGCAATCGAACATGACCACAATATAGACATTAGTAATTTAAGGCTGGTTAAAAGTGTGAATAACAATAGGGATTTGGATGCATATGAATAGATTCAAATAGAAAAATGTAAGAAAGTCATGAACCGGGATAAAGGACCTATTGCGTTCAGTCAACTTTTGCAATTATTAATGTAAGACTCAGTAAATTTCAGGGTTGATTTTTCTTTTTTTTTCTTTTATCCTTTTTTTACGCGCTTCATTAGGTAAGTACCACAAATGTCTGAATGATTGTGACGTGTTCATATATATTTTCTTTTTTTGGGGTTTTCACTACGGTCTAAATTAATTTAAATAAAAACAACTGTATTGCTACACCTTCGGTAGATTTAAATTTAATATGGTTCCCGATTCTAAAGAATACAATTAAAAACATTTAAATATTTCCATACACAATCAGTACAGTAAACAATCACACAGTAAACCTCACCTATATATATATATATATATATATATATATATATATATATATATATATATATATATATATATATATATATATATATATACATATATATATATATATATATATTTTTTTTTTTTTTTTGGTAGTATGTCACTGTCATTAAAAACTAATTGTCAATGTAAGTATCATTGACAAACACAAAAAATATATTTACTTCCTATCTTTGCATTATATATAGAAAGTAATATAATTTATTTTTTAGATTCGTTTTGAAAACGGGGGGAGAAGACCCCCCGAAACGTTAACGTTCAAAAGTTTGTATTTATTTTAGAACATTTTTATATTTTAAAAAATTTGTTCGTTAGACAAATTTATTACATCCCGATTCTAAAGAATACAATTAAAAACATTTAAATATTTCCATACACAATCAGTACAGTAAACAATCACACAGTAAACCTCACCTATATATATATATATATATATATATATATATATATATATATATATATATATATTTTTTTTTTTTTTTGGTAGTATGTCACTGTCATTAAAAACTAATTGTCAATGTAAGTATCATTGACAAACACAAAAAATATATTTACTTCCTCTCTTTGCATTATATATAGAAAGTAATATAATTTATTTTTTTGATTCGTTTTGAAAACGGGGGGAGAAGACCCCCCGAAACGTTAACGTTCAAAAGTTTGTATTTATTTTAGAACATTTTTATATTTTAAAAAATTTGTTCGTTAGACAAATTTATTACATACCGAAAAGAATCACTGAGAAATTTGTCTCCGTTTGGTTTTTTATTTTTTACCCAGTGATTCTTTATTTGCATAAGAACAGATATTTTTGATATTTCTTGAGTTTTAGATCGTGGCGAAAAACCCAAAAAAAATATATAGGTAGTAGCTTCCTAGGTAGTAGATAGTAATTAGGGTTATCATATAAATAGAACATAGTTTAGTTTTAGAATTAGATTAAATAATCTGCTGGTGATGCTAACATGGTTAACGATACGTGTGTCGAGAGCTTTAAAAAGTGATTTGGTGTTTAGTGATAAATCTCCTTGAGTTCAGTGTTTCACACCGAAGGTTTCAATAGAAGAATTGATCCTCTTATGTCAGTCACTTGATCAAAACGTTATGCCAATCACGAAATTGTACTGTAGATCAAGCTTATTGTAGGAAGTTTCAAAATAATTCACACTGTATTTTAATAAGCTATATTTTCAAAACATAAAATATACTTTCGATTATATAAACAATTTGACTTTATAAGCACACCTGGTATTTATTAATTCTCATAATCGAGCATCTACGACGGGTGCAATGTATGTATCCGGAATAATAAATAAAAACAAATATTTATCATTGAAAATGATTTGATTGTTTTTCTAAATATTCTCCGCCATGATCGATACACTTTTGCATACTTTTCAACAAATTTTCATAGCACTTTTTCCATTCGGATTGAGGTATCTGCAAAACATGCATTTTGAAGGCATGAACCGCTTCTTCTGGCGTCGATGATCGTTGATCACGTAGTTTATTCTTCACGGACGGGGACAAAAAGAAATCATTGAGTGCCAAATCAAAACTGTACGGTGGATGACCCATCAATTCGATGTTTTGACCCGTCAAATATTGAGTTGTTCGGTCCGATGTGTGAGAGCTCGCATTGTGATGGCGATCCTGCGTCGCAGGTTGTTTTTTCTTGTTTCCTCAAAAACTTCTGGCCAACAAATACTTGTGTACCATTCAGAATTTATCGTCCTACGACTCTCTGGGGGCACTGTAGTCACAGGCCCATTTATCGCCAATAAACAGGCGACAATTTGCTTGAAAGTACTTCTTGCGCGAACAACTTTTGTTGGGTTTGGCTCATTTTGAAAGACCCATACAATCGATTGGTGTTTACTTTCGGGAGCATACACACAGATGCAAGACTCGTCACCTGTGTAGATGTTATACATGGCTTTTGAAGCACCACGATTGCATGTTTTGAGCATTTCTTTGCACCAATCGACACGAGCCTTTTTCTAAGCGATTATCAAATTATGCTGAATCAAACGCGCACAGATCTTTTTCACGACTAAATGTTCTTATAAAATTTTGTATATGCTTGTCATACTAATACCCAGGGATGCCTCAATCTCACGGTATGTCAAATGACGATCTTGGTTTATCAGTTCGCGCACAGTGTCGATATTTTCTGGCACAACAACCGATTTTGGACGACCCTCTTTAAACTCATCCATGAGCGAACGATCGTCATGACTGAATTCACTAAACCAATGATATACAGTGATTCATCGTCAAAAGTCGAACTGTGTTGAACGATGCACTGTTAGATAATCCACGTCCAAAGTCGCAGTAAATTATCACCCGAAAATTCTCACGCATTTCACAAAACATTCTGAGTGCGTGTACCATCAACAATATCAAACTTTACAATGTATGTGTGAGATGGTACCTAGCAACATCATTATTGCCAATTCCGGATACATAAATAGCAACTTTCGTATTATATTGACGTTTCTAATTAACGAATTTAAGGTATATTGTTATTGTTGGCAGTACAATGCCCAGTTTATCACAAGAGTGTATTAAGACATACTTTAAGAAGTAATACTCGATGAGCTTTAACCGATTTAAATAAAATTTTAATCCAAACACATTTACTTTCTGGTAAATCAAACAATATTTGACGCAATTCTACCACAATCGTTCCAAACTAAAATTTCTTAACACGCCAGAATGAATACAGACATCTAACGGAAAATCCGGAAACTTAATTTTCTGGTTAAATCGAAAACTTCACTAAATTTTCGGCGTCAATTGGCTTCTGGAAATCGTCCAAGCATAGGCGTCGCTACGTCGGGATACGACAGGATATACTTTTACTATTCGAACAATTTAATTCGTAAAACACGTCCCATTGTCTGCTCTTGAATAATTAAATATTCTGTTATACTCGGAAAAATATCTAGGATGGAAAGTAATCGCAATAAAATTTTAAACAGATTTAAAATAAATCGGTACGAGTAATTATAGATACTTTATTTCAATGTCACCTAGCACAGTTGAAAAGTTTTTGGCTTCCACTTAAAACTGACATGAGACAACCGAGTCACTCTTTCACTAACGTCATCTACGAAACCTTTAAATTTATCGTTTTCGGTGTATGGCAACCTTGCCATTGATTCAGACTACATGACATACGAGGGTAGAGTAAAAAAGCAAATAATTTTTAAATAAATATTATTTTCTTGTTTGAAAATCGATTTTTTTCAACCTAGCTCGATACACTTCGTCTAACGGTTTTCGAACTTCTTTATACCTTCCAAAAAGACAACTTCACGAACCTTTTAAAATAGTTCTCTGTTTCAGTGATGATCCCTTCACTTTATGTGAATTTCTTTCCAACTACCCATTTCTTCATATCTAGAAAGAGAAAAAAGTCGGAGGGACCAAGTCGGGAGTATAAGATTGATGCGCTATCAAATCCTATAGTAAATTGACTAATATGGCCCTTGCAACGGCGGGTGCAGTATCGTGGTGAAATAGCCCGTTTTTCTTCACCAAATAATTTCTTTTAACTGTTCGTGAAATTTGACAGATAATGCAACAAATTCGCTTATATAATCGTCTTTATATTATATTTAAATTTAATTTTATTTATACAGGGTGTCTCACAAAACCGTGGCGTGGTATAGTTTTGTTTTTTCTTATCGTACACTCTATATCTTCATCCATTTTTGCATTATGCTGTGGATTCTAAATATATTTTGCGAAACATGTCCTATACCTAAACCTTTTCTGCCTTTCCAAGTTTTTTTTTGTAATCGACACGTCCAGTTTTTTAATAGCTCTTCTAATAAACACCGTACTACACAATTTGATGCTTCACAAATTCCCAATAATTGACCGTTTGGTTCATTTGTTTCTACGCCATGATTGTCTAGGGCGTTTAGGCTGTCTGCGTGCTTTAAGTTGTAAATGGATATTCGCATTTCTTTTCGATAGTCAATAATAAACCATAAAAATATGTTTTCCTATTTAATTATGAAAGAAGTTATTTTTTACTATGTATCATATAAAAACTGTTTACAAGCTATGCTAGGACAATATTTCCCATTTGAATTGAATTTTATGGCGTTATTACTAAAACGTCTAAGATGAATTCCATTAAAAACCAAATAAAACAAAACTGTAAAAATCTCAGAAATTATGACAGATAGGTATAAGACATGTTTAAAAATAATAAAAGGATTGTAAAGATATGATGTTTTGTAATTTTTTAATTTGTCTCACAAATTTTGTATGCATTAAAAATTAAGTCATAATTTCACTAATATCCCCACCAAAAGTGATTCGTACTATTGAGGCACCCTGTATATATATATATATATATATATATATATATATATATATATATATATATATATATATATATATATATATATATATATATATATATATATATATGGCCACCACATAGCGTAATGGAACCGTGAAGGGAAATATTACAGAAATCTTTCACTCGTTCTCCACATGGTGCCACCGCTCGTCTCTGCCCAACTACCATCATCGTCTCTTCCAACTGCTTTCTTTGCATTCGTCTGGACCTTAGCTGAGGCTAGAAACTGGTCCAAGAGATACGTGATTTACTCCGAGGCCTCAACCTGCCTACTCCCCAGAGTTCACAACTAATAAAGAACGTGGACTGCGCGACCTCTGTATTAATAGGTGAGGTTGTAGGTGGAGCACTCGGTTGAGGGGTGGGGGTGAGGCGGGAGGTGGACATTTGACATTTTGACATTTGACATTTGACATTTTCAGATGGACAATTTGGAAATAAGCGGTTTCCATGTATTTGGAACTCTAAGACCGTCGTCCCTCTTGTTTAAGCTGTCTGGACGTTTTTCGATCTCAATTGCTTCACAAATTATGCGAGGTTTGTAGGAATATATAGGTGCGATTACTTTGGCCTTGTCGAAATCTATTTTGTGACCCGTTTGGATATGATGTTCTGCTAAAGTCGAGGAGAGATCAGATTTTCGGACGGCGAGAGAATGCTTCGTATATGCGATTTTGGATACGTCTATTAGTTTGACCGATATATGATTGGGAGCAGCCAGAACAAGGAATCTCATAGACACCATGTGACTGTTGTGGAATATTATCCTTCACTGGTCTGAGGAAACTGAATATATGTTGTTATGTTGTAAATATCGTTTTGATATTACGGGACCTGAATACGTGGCAAATTTTATCAGTAACTCCCTTGGTGTATTGCAGAAGAACTTTAGGATTTTGGAACACTTCTTTAATAGATTGGTTGGTATGACCAATTGCCTTTTTATTTGACGCATGTCATAGCCATTTTGAATTAGTGCCGTTTCTAATTAATCAAGTTCTGTTTGCCTATGACCCTATCCGACAATCTTAGTGATCTCCTAACTAAAGTTTTGACTACCGAATTTAATTGGGATGGATGATGATGTGAGTTCGCATTTAGATATCGGTTTGTGTGGGTGGGTTTACGATAGACAGAATAGGAGAAGCTTTGGTCTGGCCTTTTTGATTTTAGAACATCAAGAAAAGGGAGAGCAGAATTATTTTCAGTCTCCATTGTAAATTGGACCTGGGGATGTATACTGTTCAAATGCGAAAGGAATATCAACATATCGGAACCAACAAGTAGGTTTCAACGGACTGGTGTTAATGGCTTCAGATTCAAAGTATTCCATAAAAATATTGGCTATGACCGAAGAAAGAGGGGAGCCCATAGAAACTCCACGAATTTGTTTAGAGAATTTATTTTTGATAATGAAATATGTATTGGACATGCATGTTCAATAAGACTAAGAATATCCGTTGATGTGTGGTTTTTGTTTTTTAGAATGTCTAGAGTTTCTGGAAGGGGAATGTTTGTAAATAACGAGACATTATGAAAACTAACCAGAATATCACTTTCGAATATACTGTGCCTTTTAAGAAGCTCAGTGAACTGAGAGGAATTTTTGATGTAGGACGCTGAATTTTCCACGAGCGGCTGTAGAGTTTTCACTAAATATCTTGCTAATTTGTGAGTTGGTGAACGATATTAGAAACGCTAGAACGCTAGAACATTAGTTATAGCCTCACGTTTGATGTGATTACATGTAACAAAAATGCTAAACTATAAAGTACTAAAAAAATAAAGACCACATACAAACTTTACAGGCAAATGAAAGAACTAAAGATCCATTAAGAGATGAAATGATATATGTATAGAAAGAATTAGAATTGGAAGACCAAAACACAATGCCGAAATATTTTTTTTTCGTTTTCCAATAGTATACAATTTATATTTGATAACATTATAATAATTATACAAAATTCTGAAATATTTTTTAAATTAAACTTTACTTAGAAAATACCATATCCTACGCCTATGTGTTCAAGGTCGCTTTTTGGAAGATAAAGAATCATTTTGAAATAACATGGGTGTTATTTTTGAACGCGTTTAATGTTTGTGTTTCGAGCAGTTGGAAACAAATTAATGGGGTTGTTATGTTCTTGATTTTTGAATATTTTAATTTGCGACAGACCAATGCATTCAAGATTATTATTTCTAAATGTTTGTCCAAAAAGTTTAAATTTCAAATTGTTTTAACTTGTAATTATTTAAGGTAGTTATTTTGCTGATTTTAATTTTACAGTTCAGTTATAACGCGTACAATGTATTTACTAGATTAAGGCCATCATATGGTTTATAAAATACATGATTATTTCTAAACACGACTTTCAATGGAAAATCTCATGGGCTTGTCAGATATTACTTAGACTACAGACCAAAAGTTTAAGACCACCGGTAAAACTTCCTAAAACTTCTTTTAATTACCAAATTATTACCTTTTTCTAACTCGGTAATATTGATTATAATTTATTCTAGTTAATATACTCTATGTATACCTTCAAAAACAGCTTTATAATTGTTTACCGAAGATAACCGAGCCGAATCTCCTTTTCGTTTTTTATAAAATATTATTCGGAATGAGTTTGTGCTATATTATTCCTAATGAGTAGGACGACATTTTTGTTGTTAATTATGTTAAATGTTAATTTTAATGCAACCAGTGTTTTTTATTTAAAAAAAATCATAAACATTGCTAATATGAAGCAAATAAATATCGATTGTGGCATTGTTTAGGGTAGGGAAAGCCTAAAGAAAAATTGCAACCTAGTTAAAAATTTCCAGGAATGAGTAAAACGAAATTTTTGTTGTTAATTATGTTAAATGTTAATTTTAATGCATCCAGTGTTTTTTATTTAAAAGAAAATATCATAAACATGGTTAATATGAAGCAAGTAAATATCAATTCAGGCATTGTTTAGGGTAGGCAAAGCCTAAATAAAAATTGCAGCCTAGTTAAAAATTTCCAGGACTGAAGTACACCAAACCATAAAAATATTTCAAGAAACTGGCCTAAATATGGATAGCTTTAGAATTGTTTACCGAAGATAAGAAGGAAAATAATAAATACAGCCGAATCTCCTTTTCGTTTTTTATAAAATATTATTCGGAATGAGTTTGTGCTATATTATTCCTAATGAGTAAGACGACATTTTTGTTGTTAATTATGTTAAATGTTAATTTTAATGCAACCAGTGTTTTTTATTTAAAAAAAATCATAAACATTGCTAATATGAAGCAAATAAATATCGATTGTGGCATTGTTTAGGGTAGGCAAAGCCTAAAGAAAAATTGCAGCCTAGTTAAAAATTTCCAGGACTGAAGTACACCAAACCATAAAAATATTTCAAGAAACTGGCCTAAATATGGATAGCTTTAGAATTGTTTACCGAAGATAAGAAGGAAAATAATAAATACAGCCGAATCTCCTTTTCGTTTTTTATAAAATATTATTCGGAATGAGTTTGTGCTATATTATTCCTAATGAGTAGGACGACATTTTTGTTGTTAATTATGTTAAATGTTAATTTTAATGCAACCAGTGTTTTTTATTTAAAAAAAATCATAAACATTGCTAATATGAAGCAAATAAATATCGATTGTGGCATTGTTTAGGGTAGGGAAAGCCTAAAGAAAAATTGCAACCTAGTTAAAAATTTCCAGGAATGAGTAAAACGAAATTTTTGTTGTTAATTATGTTAAATGTTAATTTTAATGCATCCAGTGTTTTTTATTTAAAAGAAAATATCATAAACATGGTTAATATGAAGCAAGTAAATATCAATTCAGGCATTGTTTAGGGTAGGCAAAGCCTAAATAAAAATTGCAGCCTAGTTAAAAATTTCCAGGACTGAAGTACACCAAACCATAAAAATATTTCAAGAAACTGGCCTAAATATGGATAGCTTTAGAATTGTTTACCGAAGATAAGAAGGAAAATAATAAATACAGCCGAATCTCCTTTTCGTTTTTTATAAAATATTATTCGGAATGAGTTTGTGCTATATTATTCCTAATGAGTAAGACGACATTTTTGTTGTTAATTATGTTAAATGTTAATTTTAATGCAACCAGTGTTTTTTATTTAAAAAAAATCATAAACATTGCTAATATGAAGCAAATAAATATCGATTGTGGCATTGTTTAGGGTAGGCAAAGCCTAAAGAAAAATTGCAGCCTAGTTAAAAATTTCCAGGACTGAAGTACACCAAACCATAAAAATATTTCAAGAAACTGGCCTAAATATGGATAGCTTTAGAATTGTTTACCGAAGATAAGAAGGAAAATAATAAATACAGCCGAATCTCCTTTTCGTTTTTTATAAAATATTATTCGGAATGAGTTTGTGCTATATTATTCCTAATGAGTAGGACGACATTTTTGTTGTTAATTATGTTAAATGTTAATTTTAATGCAACCAGTGTTTTTTATTTAAAAAAAATCATAAACATTGCTAATATGAAGCAAATAAATATCGATTGTGGCATTGTTTAGGGTAGGCAAAGCCTAAAGAAAAATTGCAACCTAGTTAAAAATTTCCAGCAATGAGTAAAACGAAATTTTTGTTGTTAATTATGTTAAATGTTAATTTTAATGCATCCAGTGCTTTTTATTTAAAAGAAAATATCATAAACATGGTTAATATGAAGCAAGTAAATATCAATTCAGACATTGTTTAGGGTAGGCAAAGCCTAAATAAAAATTGCAGCCTAGTTAAAAATTTCCAGGACTGAAGTACACCAAACCATAAAAATATTTCAAGAAACTGGCCTAAACATGGATAGCTTTAGAATTGTTTACCGAAGATAAGAAGGAAAATAATAAATACAGCCGAATCTCCTTTTTCATTTTGTATAAAATATTATTCAGAATGAGTTTGTGCCATATTATTCCTAATGAGTAAGACGAAATTTTTGTTGTTAATTATGCTAAATGTTAATTTTAATGCATCCAGTGCTTTTTATTTAAAAAAAATCATAAACATGGCTAATATGAAGCAAATAAATATCGATTCTGGCATTGTTTAAGGTAGGCAAAGGCTAAAGAAAAATTGTAGCCTAGTTAAAAATTTCCAGGACTGAAGTACACCAAACCATAAAAATATTTCAAGAAACTGGCCTAAATATGGATAGCTTTATAATTGTTTACCGAAGATAAGAAGGAAAATAATAAATACAGCTGAATCTCCTTTTCGATTTGTATAAAATATTATTCAGAATGAGTTTGTGCCATATGAGTAAAACGAAATGTTTGTTGTTAATTATATTAAATGTTAATTTTAATGCATCCAGTGTTTTTTATTTAAAAAAATTATCATAAACATGGCTAATATGAAGCAAATAAATATCGATTCAGGCATTGCTTAAGGTAGGCAAAGCCTAAAGAAAAATTGCAGCCTAGTTAAAAATTTCCAGGATTGAAGTACACCAAACTATAAAAATATTTCAAGAAACTGGCCCAAACATGCATAGCTTTATAATTGTTTACCGAAGATAAGAAGGAAAATAATAAATACAGCCGAATCTACTTTTCATTTTTATAAAATATTATTCAGAATGAGTTTGTGCTATATTATTCCTAATGAGTAAAACGAAATTTTTGTTGTTAATTATGTTAATTGTTAATTTTAATGCATCCAGTATATTTTATTAAAAAAAATCATAAACATGGCTAATATGAAGCAAATAAATATCGATTCTGGCATTGTTTAGGGTAGGCAAAGCCTAAAGAAAAATTGCAGCCTAGTTAAAAATGTCCAGGACTGAAATTCACCAAACCATAAAAATATTTCAAGAAACTGGCCCAAACATGGACAGTGGAAATTGGAAACTTTGGACAAGTGGAAACAAACATGGAAATTGTGCAACTTCTGAACAGCAAGACAAACTAATATACCACAAAGCAAAATAAACAGGAGGTTGATTGCACCACAAAAAATATCTAACGTTAATGAAGTAACGCGGAAACTGGTATCTTTGACGACTGAAAAAACGTATCAGAGAAGCTAATCTAATAAGCAGAGTGCTGCGGCAACAAAATAAAAATAAAACATTTTGAATAGGCTGTGTGCCATAAAGACTGAACTATCGGGGAGTAGAAAAAATGTTCTCTGGACCAATAGAAAGTCTTCAGATCCAATCATCAGATATTAGTTCGACGTGGGCCACATGAAAAAATGCCCACCAATGTCTAGTACCTTCTGTGAAACATAGAGGTGGTTCGATAATGATGTGGGAGTGTTTCTTGGTGTCTGGGGTCATAGAATTTGTTAGAGTAACTGGACTGTTAAATAAAGAAAAAATGAAAGATATTTTAGTCTTGTAGGATCTTGTAGTTCCATCTGGATTAAGATTAACTGGGTCGAATTTATTTTGTTTTTCAACAAAATAATGACTCAAAACACACCTCAAAACTATGTCCCAGTCATCTTGAAAGACAAGAAGACGAAGGAACTCTTAGAATTATAAAATGGCACAATCACCAGAGCTCAAACCCATTCAATTTCTCTGAGATGAGTTAAACCGAAACATTTAGCAGTGTGTCACCTAGGAAGAACATGTTTCTAAAAATAAATTTGTTTTTTATATTCATATTTTCAATACATTTTTCACTATGTAACGGGTTTTTCAAATTGAGCGGTTTATTTGATTCTTGAATAAGATTCAGATGGCGTTGGTAATTTGCCTGGACCTAGTCTCATTTCAGATGTGTAACCCAAGCCAACAGTAGTTTTGGTGTCGGGCTATTTGGAGCTGATTTCATACGAATTTGATGCCCTGAATTCAAACATGGCATTAATTTTTGCCTAGGAGCTCAAATATACGTTACACTATTTTAAGTTAAATCCATGGATCAAATAAAAAACACAGAGTTTTTATTATTATATTATGCAAATATTATATACTATAACTATATAGCAAATATTATATAATATAACTTAATGAAATAGAAAAAGATTTCCAAAAAAATAACACCCGAAACTTTTATAAAACATTTAAAATTAAATTAACAGGCTATCAACCGCAAAGTCTTTGCTTCCAAAAGGAAAACGGACAATTAGCTCTAAATAACCAAGACAATTGCAAAGAACTTGCGAAATATTCTGAACAAATACTAAACTGTCCTGAGCCCTTAAACAAATTACCAACACTAAACCCTAAACAAACAAACCCAGATTCATTACCACCGAATGAAGATGAAATAATTAGGCAAATCAAGCGGCTTAAAAATGACAAAGCTTCTGGTGAAGATGGAATCACTGCTGAACTTTTGAAATCCGCTGGTCCATGTACAATCAATGAAATAACCAAAATTCTACAAGAAGTTTGGCGAACCGAACGGATTCCGAAAGATTGGAAAGATGCTCTAATCCATCTACTACATAAGAAAGGAGCTAGAAGAGATGTAAACAACTATAGAGGGATATCTCTTCTCCCAGTTTGTTACAAGATTCTATCTCAATGTCTACTAGACAGAGCACAGGGACAGTTAGAACCTAACATTGGTGAATATCAAGCAGGTTTTCGACCGGGCAGATCCTGCCCTGAACAGATCCTGAATCTAAAGTTGATTCTAAGACATCAAAAACTGCACAATAAAAATCTCGTCTGTACATTTGTGGATTTCAAAAAAGCATATGATTCTATTGACCGCGAATTTTTATTCCGAATCTTGAAAGAACAAGGACTAGATCTGAAAACGCTGGCAATTATTAAAGCAACGATAATTAACACAAGGTCAAAAGTTAAATTCAAGGGTGGTATCTCAGAGCCTTTCTGGACTCTCGCCACTCTTATTTAACTGTGTTCTAGAAAAAGTAATACAGGAGTGGCGTGAAAAAAAGTCGGCCCTGAATATTGACCAGCCCATTAAACTGAGGAGAACCAACATCAAAATTGATTGTCTGGCATTTGCTGATGATCTAGTAATTTTAGCTCAAGATATATTAACGGCACAGAAACAGATTGAAATCCTAAGAGAAACAGCAGAAAAGGTAGGACTCCAAATTTCCTTTGAAAAGACACAATACATGACCTGCAGTCAGACTAAGAACACCATTTCTAAAAACAAAATATGGTAACATCAGACGAGTCTCTCAATTCAAATATTTGGGTGAAATAATCATGGAAAATGGGTTAGGAAAAGCGGCCAATAAGGGTAGATGTCAAAAAATGGAAACGGCATTGAGACTTACACAAAATATTTATAACAAAAAATGCCTATCTAAAAACACAAAACTGAGACATCACAACATAGTTATTAAGCCAGAATGTCTATATGCTGCAGAAACGCTCATTTTGAATAGAAAGAGGAACATCGAGGACATTGAAAAGAAGGAAAAAAAATCATAAGAAAAATCCTACGCCCCAAACAAATAAATAGCACAACATACCGACTTCGAGCAAACAATACACAGATATACATAGCGATATGAGAAAAAGAAGACTTAAGTTTTACGGACACATAAAACGGATGAATCCGAGTAGGCTAACTAGACAAATAGTCGAATTTTATGAAAATAGGAGTAGAGCTAAAGTAGAAATAATTAAATGGATTGCTGTACTTAAAGAGCACCTAAGATCAGCAAATATTACACAAAGTGAAATTCAGGATAGAGGCTGTTTCAGACACAAGGTTAACGTTTGGAAGGTTGACCAAAGAGAAAAATGTAGGAAAACTGGAACAACTTCGTCTGACGAAAGGAAAAAAGCTCATAGCGAAAGAATGAAATTAGTATGGGCGCAAAGGAAGGTTAAGAACAACAAACGCCTTTAATTGTACTTCGTGTGGTCCACCAGCGCCCATACGTGAATAATAATAATAATATTATATACAAAGACAGATTAATCATTATCGATGAAACCAAGCCAATGAACACTTCAGAAGCTTCTTGTCCGTGACATTGTTGAATATATTTTGGAACAGTCCCTATTTTTAGTATTTTGGAACAGTGCGTATTCCATCTTGCTAGGTAGCGGTCCTCCATAGTTTTAATATCCTGGTAAAATCTTTCACCTTGTTCCTCACTGGTGTCTAAATTTGAGGAAAACGGTCTAAGTGACTGTTAAATAGTGCACCTTTAATGCTCAAGTTACACCCAAGAGATCTGAAACTGTTAAGCATCTTGTTTACCAGTTCAAAAGTAGTTTTCAGCTTTGCGTTTGCCCAGAAAATTTCCGACAACTGCAACAAATCAAGTCCAGGCTTTTTGTTCAACCTCATTCATCGAATTTACGAAAGTAGGATCCTTAATGAGTTGTCTTATTTGTGAGCCGTCAAATATTCTTGCTTTCATTTTTTCCGTACTCGACTGAAGCATTTTTCCCGATATATGCAAAGCATGATCCATTCTTATCAAGAACCTTTACAAACGGTTTCATTAGGTCCAGTTTGATATGTAGTGGAGAAAAGAGGATTTTCTCTCGTCCAACTAAAGGGTCGTTAATAACATTCTTTTCCCCAACGTCCATGTTGTCTCTCTTAGGTCACCCTTTTTCTAACCGAGTGTCTCTGCTATCCCAGAAGCACAGATTTTTCTAAAAAATCATCTTTTCAGATAAAGATGACATTTTGAAATTGGTAGCTATATTAACAAACAAAATTGCCGGAGTTGCGGTGAGAAAAATCCACAATTGATTCATGAAAAAGAAACCTTTATATCCTAAAAGAGTAACTGTTAGTGTGAATTATGGTCTGGGGAAGCTGTAACTGTAAATGATGTTCGATATCGTGATAACTGGATTTTTGTGGACTGAATTAAATAATATTGAGGATATGTATTTCCAACAGTATAGCGCTAAACCCCATTATGCTAATGAAACAATTGATTTATTGAGAGAAACATTTCCTGAAAGACTTATTGCAAACGGTTTCATTAGGTCCAGTTTGATATGTACTGGAGAAAAGAGGATTTTCTCTCGTCCAACTAAAGGGTCGTTAATAACATTCTTTTCCCCAACGTCCATGTTGTCTCTCTTAGGTCACCCTTTTTCTAACCGAGTGTCTCTGCTATCCCAGAAGCACAGATTTTTCTAAAAAATCATCTTTTCAGATAAAGATGACATTTTGAAATTGGTAGCTATATTAACAAACAAAATTGCCGGAGTTGCGGTGAGAAAAATCCACAATTGATTCATAAAAAAGAAACCTTTATATCCTAAAAGAGTAACTGTTAGTGTGAATTATGGTCTGGGGAAGCTGTAACTGTAAATGATGTTCGATATCGTGATAACTGGATTTTCGTGGACTGAATTAAATAATATTGAGGATATGTATTTCCAACAGTATAGCGCTAAACCCCATTATGCTAATGAAACAATTGATTTATTGAGAGAAACATTTCCTGAAAGACTTATGGCAAGAAACGGTAATTTTAATTGACCACCAAGATCATGTGATTTGACACCGTTGGGTCATTTTGTTTAGGGTTACTTGAAAAGTTAGGTCTATAAGAACAAACCACAATCGATTCCTGAACTAAAGGATGAAATTATTCGAGCCATTGGTGAGATGAGACACGGTTATGCCAACATGTTATCAAAAATTTTGACAAAAGAGTTGGCGTCTGTGAAGCTGCAATAGGTGGTCATTTGACAGATCTTTTTCGTTTTTAAATATCATATACTATAATTCACTTATCAATAAAAAGTTTTTTGAAATGAACGCAACTTCTGTATTTTATTCAAGAATTAAAAAAAAACCGCTCAATTTGAACGACCTTTTATAACTGTCAACTTGTTCAGTTTAGTTTTTCCTTCAATTTAATACTTGGTTATCTTGAGGAAACGACATAAATTTCGTTTTACCGATATAAATATACATATTAATCATCTGCAGTTCAAGACCAATCTCTGTTATTCAGAATTGGATCGGTTGAATGCACCAATTTAAGATAAATGCCCAGAACTAGCAAACAGGACCCCAATTGGAATGTTTTGCCCCATCCATCTTACTCACCGGACTTCTTTGCATCCTCGGACCAGCATCTATTTTGCTCCTTCCAAAATTATTTAAATGGGGAATATTTTAAAACAGAAGAAGAGCTGAAGAACAATCTGTAGACTTTTTTGGCAACAAAGATGCTTATATTTTATTGTGCATAACATTATGAACCTATCGCTACGTTAAACTATAGCAGTTATATTAATACTATTATATATAGTAAAATAGTAAAATAGTAGTTATAGTAAAAAAGCATAGCACGAAAACATTCAGGCAACATACCACCTGACGACTTATTGATCCGCATTGCTATTTATTAAAATTATGTAAAATTTTACAAAAATGACAATAACTAAAAGTTTACATTATCAAAATTTACCAATGCCAAAAACTTATGCAATATCCTACATATATATATAAAATTACAGGACACGAAATATAGCAACGGAAACATATTGAACGGTTGAATTATTGTTGGCATAGTGTCAAACTCATTTATGTAAACAAATAATTAAACTGTAAAAACTAAAACTTATTTCCATTTGATATAGATCTATGCGAGAACCCGAAAAAAAAGTTATTGTTACAACACAATAAATTTACAAACATAAACAATAAAATAAAAAAGAAAACTGGATATCCACGTTCAGTTAGAACAACTAAATCACTAAACGTTTTGTGAATTTGTGCTCGATCTTGCAGAAAATTAACTGATATTTAAAACTTAAGGTAGCTTAAAACTTTATGGAGATTATTAATATAAACCTTTTTTTACGTTTCAAAAAAGTAACGTACGTTTAATAATAAAAAAAACATCAATGAGATTCCTGGTATTATTTTTAACAAGTTTTTCAATGTCTGGTCTTATCTTGGACGTAGCAATTACAAGTTGTATTTTTCTTTTAATCCACTGTTACACTGCAGAGTTCTATTTGCAAATTTCTTGGAACTTCAACAAATGCTTTGAAACGCATCGCGAACAAGTTTTTTAAATTTTCATTTTCCCTAAAGTCCTGAAAGCACGAAGTAAATTGTTCCTATGAATCAGTTATTGTATATATATAAATCCCATTACAATTACAAGTTAATAAGTTCGGGAAGTGCGTAAAATCTTTTTTCTGAAGCTGCATTTTCATCGGCCAGGAAGCCAAAATCATTGAGCCAATGTTGGTCACCAGGCAGTATGTTTTCCCTTGCCAGCCAGAAACGTCTTTGAGGTCGAACACCCGATTCGACATTTTTCCTCTACTAAGTCAACGAACATCTGAGAAGTAAACAATATCCCCATACTCCGCATCAATATCAGACAAGAAATTTTGGAATTCTCGGTGAATGACATAGTCAAAATTTATTTCTTTAGCACTAAATTTTATTGATCTATAATACAATAATATTGCATTAAATTTAAGTCAGTCTGGCTATATTTTATTAAGGCTGTAAGTCCTTTATTTTTACCAACCATAGCTGGTGCCCCATCTGTTATGATGCCTGATAGTTTTGTAAGGTCAATATTGTATCAATTTGACACCATCATGACACATTTAAAAATGTCTGCTCCCTTCGTAGTTCCTTTCATAGGATAAAGGGCAGCCAGTTCTTTGTAATTTCAAAATTATCATCGAGGCCACGAATGAAAATTGTCAACTGGGCTGTATCTCTCATATCAGTACTTTCATCAATCGTGATATAATAAAAAAACAAATTTAGATGCCCGATTTTTAAACGAACTTTCTAGATCTTCTGATAACTTTTCACTTCCTCTAGTAACTCTTATTCCTAATAGACTAATTTTCTATCTCTGTGTTGCCTTACATTGTTGCCAACATTAATCAAATTCTACAACATTATATATTAAATTTTATTTGATAAATACTATTTAGGAAATTATTTTGAAAAGTATCAAATAAATTTAAACGAATAACACATCGGTCAATAAGTGTAGATGGTCTCATTTACAAAAAATCCTTAGCAGTGGTCGATTGTTCCATCCTTCAAAAGTCATGTGTCAAAATTTCATGTCAATCTATCTACTAGTTTCTGAGTTGTTGTGCTTTAAGTAATGCTACTTTTGTTATTTTCAAGACAATAGAAAAAAATTATTTCATGTGTTGATCGGGCATTGCTTTTTGACGAAGAAAAATACCGTTGAAGCAAAACAATGGCTTGATAAACATTACCCGGAATCTGTCCCAGGAAAATCAACCGTAATGGATTGTTATGCTGAATTCAAATGGAGCCGTACAAGCACCGAGGAAGCTGAACCTCTCTGGATGTCCAAATGAGAAGCTTACGCTAGACAACATCAGAAAAATTCACAAAATTATTACGCAAAAACGTAATATAGCAAGTAAAGCTACAGGATATAGCTGATATCATGAAGATGCTGAAAGGAAGTGTTTACACTATTTGCATGAACATTTGGGAATGCGTAAAATTGTTATCAAAATGGGTACCACATTTGCTCACAGCGGACCAAAAACAACAACATTTACATTTTTGTCATTAATCAGAGACAATAAATGGTGAAAATCCTTTAATGCCATTCTACAAAAGTTTGTGTATTGACCACTTTCTTCTTGTGGCATATCTATCATAGTATATGCTACATTATACAGTCTTCTTTGTATTAAATTCGTCACCCACAAACGTCTCTTTCTTCTTTTCTTTTTAAGTAAATCAGCCTTTGAAATCACAATATCGCTCTCACTGTCGGGCAAAGTGTTGTAAACCCTTTGTCGTTTTTGTTTGTTAACTATTCGTTTGATGTAAATGACGAACAAGAATTAACGCTTACACCCCCTATTAAGAAAGAACGTTCTGACCCTAGCTCTAGTTCTATGTCTTTCGGTCTAAATCCAGCCTTAGAGAAGCGTTGGAATGATTGTATTGCTCTTCAAGGAAAATATATTGATGAATAAAGTCGAAATTTGCAAAACAAAATGTGTTTTATTTGTCAGACAGGGGACTTTATGCATTTGTATTTTAATAGAATAATTATAATTGTCTATTTACATTTTTATTTAAAGTAAATATGAGAAATATTCAAAAACAAGAAAAATATATCTGTGCACGACAGAATATTGTCAATTCTTTTAACCGCCACTAAAAAGTCAGCAAGTGTATTCCGAGAACGGTTTCTGGCCTTAAGGCGTCATCAGTCAGAAGAAGGGATAAATGTTCCTTGATTTTGAATATTTTTCAGCTTGCAACTTTTCGTTATGAGAAACGACCAAACTTGTATATTTAATATGAAAAATTAATGTAACATTCGAATTTTAACAATTTCCAAATTAACTAAGTATTGGATTCTAGAGAATCAACCAACACTTTTAATATTTACGTATATATGTTATACTGTACCTTTGTTTGAATTCAGTACAATGTTTTTGCCAATTATTAAATATATACAGACAGCGTGTAATTAAAATGATATTTATGCTAGAAATAAAGCGATTGTTTCAAAATACATCTATAAATTTAATACGCTAAGACAACTTACATTAACGATTTAAATTTTTAAGAAAAATTGCGTGATGCCCCACAACAAAACAATATGTCGACATTATTTCGGCGTCTCTTTCTCTCAAGGATTTGCAATTTATTCCTGACCTACAAACATTATTTTCTAGTAAATTCGATTAAATTAACGCCCCTCTTAATGATTTCCAGCGTTCCTTGGTAAATACTAATTTAAAATAAACATGCAGCCAATGATCCTGACCAAAAATAGAAAATAATCGAACAGTGGTTGGTTTTCGAAATAGGTTATTTTCCGGATGAACTAAATCTGCTACGGTCTAGCTAAAAATATAGTGTTGTTATTAGCGCAATCGATGCGAAAATAATTATTATACACGCCCAAATCAATAATCTTCAAGGAACGAACCAGGAGTATTGAGTATTTGGGGGCAAAATTATGTTTTCTTTACTAGATATACGAGGGTCGTTCAATAAGTCTTTGGAAAACCCAAGAGATGGTGCTCGAAGCATCGGAAACGGTTTGTTTTTAGTAAGCATCATTATTCACCAGATAAATGTCAAAGTCTCGGTTTTAGTCATCACATGGTTTCATTTTTATTATCGATTGAAGCCAGAAACATTTGTTTATTTAGAAAAATGGAAAAAAGTGAGTTTCGAGCGGTGATTAACCACTTGTATTTAAAAGGCTTAACACAGAAAGAGATCAAAGCTGAGTTGGATAAAGTTCATGTTACGTCTGTTCCTGTATTTGCAACTGTTTATAATTGGGTAAATGAGTCTAAACGTGGCCGTACATCTACAAAAGATGAACATCGTTCGGGACATCCAGTGGAAGTGACTACTTCCACTTCCTACTAAGTGCACGAAATAGTTGAGGCCACAGGCTTATCCCAAGATACAGTGTTTTCAATTGTGCACGAAAAATTGGGTGTGAAAAAATTTCGGCAGGATGGGTGGCACGTTTGCTCTCAGTAGAGAATAAACGTAATCGTGTGGTCTACTCTGAGGCTGTTTTAGCACTTTTTCGTGGAAATCGTTATGATTGTTATGGCTACTGTTTTTTGGGATGCACGCGGAAACATCTACACCGATTACTTGGAAAAATGAAAAACAATAACTGGAAAGTATTATGCGTCGTTATTACACCGGTCGAGCGAAGAAATCAAGAACAATCGTACTCATTTGAAAAAGAAAAAGATCCTCTTCCATCAAGACAATGCTCGGATGCACATCTGTACAATTTCAATGTCCGAAATCATGGAATTAAAGTTTAAATTATTACAACATCCGCCGTATTCACCGGATTTAAACTTAAAAAATGCATCAGCGGACAACGGTTCACATCGAACGAGGAGGTCATCGCCCAAACAGATCCCTATTTTGAGGACCTTCCGAAATAAGTAAAGTACTAATAAATAAGTAATTTTAAACGACAATAATAATTTATTCTTTAGAAGAAAAAGTAGAAATTATAATATTAGTTGGTGAAAAGAATTTAACAGAAGACATCCAGAATGGATGTCATATCAATCATATTACAGTTTCTTGCATAAACCAATATTTTGATCAAAACGGAACTGTTATAAACTTCCTAATCAGCATCATTCTCGTGAATTTCGAGCAACTCAATTAGTTTTTGATTATTTTAATAAGAATTCACATTCAAGCGTTAGTGAAGCTAATAGAATTTTAAATATCCCGAAAAGCACTATCTGGTTATGCTTGAAGAAAAATAACAGGAAACCTTTTAAGCCAAAATTTCTTCAAACACTTGAAGTTAGTGACACTGAAAGAAGAATGGAATACTGTTTATGGTTACAAGGCATGTACATACAAGTTCCTATATTTCTAAACAATATTTTATACACAGATGAAGCCACATTTACAACAAATGGTATCATATCATCACAAAATATTAATTAGATCATGGGCTCAAAATAACCCACATTGGGTGATACAATGTAGGACACAATATTCTACTAAGGTGAACGTTTCGTGCATTTTAAATGACATTATTATTGGACCATATTTTTTTGATGGAAATTTGAATGCAGCTAGATTTTTTAGATTTTTACAAAATGAGTTTGATGATGAAATTGATGGGTTGTCTCTTAATTATCGAAACTATTTACATTTACAATTTGACAGGGTACCCATTCATCATGCAATTAACGTAAGAAACTGGTTAAATAATAATTTTCCAAATCCTTGTATTGGGCGAAACAGTCCTGTAATTAATTGGCCGCTGAAATCCCCGGACCTCACGCCTCTAGATTTTTTTTATCTGGTACACAATTAAAAATAAGATTTATGTTTCGAGGCTATAAACTCGAGATGATCTTTGTAATCATATTAGGCAGGCTTGCCGTAGCATTACCAAACAACAATTGAGAAAAGTAGTGAACAATACCCGACGACGTATTGAAAAGTGCTTGATAGAAAATGGCGGAATGATAGAAATGTCTAATATTTAATAGTCTAATTTAGTCTAATTTAAATGTCTAATAATGTCTAATAAGTAATTATTACAAAAAGTATTAATTATTATTATTGTAAAAATATTATAAAACAATATCAAGGACATCCAGTAATTTAGAGTCATAAAAATCGGTACATTTTGGTTTAAGGTGGTGCTAGTCAAGAATCCGTTGTTAGTTTTTCTCTAAAAAAATCCCTAGCAGTACTTCTCGAAAATAGGACCCATAAAAGTTGACGCAGTTAGCCATGATATTAGCAAAAAAACATGTGATATATAAGAAAGTTTATGAAAATCGTTCCAGAAATAAAAATTTTAGGGGGGGTGGTGAGTCCTTATCCTGGACACACTGTATTAAAGCATCATTCTGTTTAAAGCACAATTTTAAATATTTGTACACAGCAACATTTTCATCCGGATTTTGGTAATGTACTTTTCTAATACAAGGTGTTCCATAAGAAAATTTCTATTTCATTGACTCACTGCGCAAAAGCAACCACTGTGAGGGGCACGGAGCGAGTAAATGATTCACCATTTTCGAAAAGTTCTACTCCATCCAGACTTTTAGACATAATTGTAAAATTGTTTCCCCGTTCAACGAGTTGTAAAAGAATATAAGACAAATATTACTCTAATAATAGAATATTTAGTAAACATGACAAAGTCCTTACTTACAAAGACTTACTGACATTTTTATTCATTGTACCACATTTTCAATCCACGATATCTGGATGCTTTTATAATGACATTATTTCAATTATCTAAGAAAAATTTCATTATATATTGCACCTTTGAGTGTTAAATTAATTAAGAACATATAATTCTTTACATCGGTTTAATGAGGAACGCTTTGTTGTATACAGAGTGGGGCAAGTATTATTTTTTTCTAAGATACACATATGTAGGTGGTACACGTATTTCGGAATTTTTTTCTCCTTTTTGACACATTTTCTATAACTTTCGTCATACTAGGCCAATTGAAAAGTTCGCGGAGCGACACTTATAGAGCAGTAAAAGAAACATATAATCTACTACGTTTTGAAGTTCCATCCTTCAAATGAACATATGTAAACTTTAAAGAAGATCTGTCAATTCATTCGTACAAGAACAACAACTTAAAGTAAGTTATTTTAAAAATGGAGAATATTTGTAATCGTACAGTGGCTAAATTCTTTGTAAAAAAAAGGTTTAAAGGCAATGAAAATTCATAGTCAAATGGTAAATGTAGTACGGAAGTCAGCTCGTTCAAAAACAATGGTTTGTAAGTAGTAAGTAGTAGTAAGTAGTAGTTTGTAAGTAGTAAAAAGGAATTGGGCTTGAGAAAGCTATGTACAAGATAGGTACCGCATTTGTTAAATTCTGATCAAAAACGGCTTCGAGTAAAACTTTCTATTCAACATTTAGATCTTTTTCGAAAGAATAAAATACATTTTAAACGTCGTCTTGTAGCCATGGTTGGTCCGAAGCAACCAAAGTGATCAAAATCGACCAAAAAGGTTATTTAAGGCATCAATTTGTTGGGATACAAAGGGCATTTGATTAGTTGATTACCTTCAAATCGGCAAAACAATAGCAGGACATTATTACTCAAAAATTTGTGAGAAAAGACCTGGTTTAGCGAAAAAAAAACATTTTTCGTCAAGACAATGCACAGAAGTGTTCTTGCAACGGCCAAATTGAAGGAATTACACTGCGAATTGTTGAAGCATCCACCATATTCACCTGGCCGCCTCTGACTTTCATCTGTTCTCAAACCTCAAAAAATTCCTACAAGGCAAGCGTTTTTCAAATGAAGAAGTTATAGCAGCCATAGATTAATTTTTTGAGGACTTCCAGAAAATCATTTCACAGATGGAATAAATGAATTGGAAAACCGCTGTAAAAAATGTATTGAGCTTAAGGGAGAATATACGGAAGAATAAAGTAATTTTTTCAGCTGTTAATTTTGGTTTTTTTTTTGCGCTCCGCGGAACGTTTCGTTTCGTCGAGTGTATGGTGTTAGTACAGCCATTTCAGCACGGAATTTGCTCTGGAGTGAATGGTTTGGGGCAAATTAATGTAAAAAATGGCGTTACAGTATTATAATCATTTATTATTTTCTATAGGCAACAGGTCTTGAACAATTTGAATCTCAATGAGAAACATGTGCAAGTCACATGTTGAAAATGGAGAAAATTTTAATTGTGCACGAGGCCATCGAATCGAAAACTGGAGACGCGACGTCATTTCTGAAGACTCGTCGTCCACCCTTTACTGCATACGTGAAATATTTTCAGAGCTTGGCACTATTCTTGGATCACTAATGCAGGCCGCATTATCGGCCGCGTAAGCGCCGAACTATTGGAATAATTTCACCTAAAATCACGTTGAGTGCAATAATTGATATTTTTTAATGTTAATTATAACAATTTCACTGCATTTTTAGCATGTATTTATCCATAGTACGGGGGTAGTCCCAGAACTACTCGACCTGACGAATAGATGGCAATTGTTTGAAAAGAATGTCTATTGTAGAAAGTACCAACCTTATAAAGCTTAAGTTTGAAATTTTACAACGCTACTTTATTTACTAAACTTGAAGAGATTTACCACTAAACACCAAAACACTTTTTTGAACTGCTCGACGCACGTTTCGCTAACCATGTTAGCATCATCAGGAGATCATTTAATCTGTTAGTATTTGTTTGGCAACCTAATATTAAACGCCCTCAGTGAATTTGTAAACATGGAAAAAATTGTTCCTCGTTATTTGATATAAGAGTTTCATTTGAAAGGTCTGTCAAACTGATATCAAAGCGGGGCAAAATTCTACTTTAGGGGAATCAGCTCCTTCGCTTACAACAGTAAAATATTGGGCGGCATAGTTTAAATGAGGCAGTATGAGCTGACCACGCCAGAATTGGTGAAGAAAATCCACAAAATGATATTGAATAAGCGTCGACTAAAAGTGCGCAAGCTAGCAGACATGGTAGGCATTGCAAAAAGTCCTGTACATCGCATATTGACTGAAAATTTAGACATGAAAAAGCTGTGCGCAAAATGGGTGCCGCAACTACTCACAAAGAAACAAAAACAGTGTCGTGAGGATATTTCAATCAGGTATTTGGCGAAGTTTCACATGAATAAAGCTGAATTTTTGCGTCGATTCATAATCGTAGATGGAACATGGGTCCATTACTTCACACCTGAGATGAAGGAACAGTCAAAACAATGGACGGAAAGGGGAGAATCAGCTGCAAAGAAGGCGAAGTCAGTTCCCTCTGTAGGCAAGGTCATGGTATCAGTTTGTTGGAATGCCCGTAGGATAATTTTGATTAATTATCAGAATGGAAAAACAATCAACGGCGGGTATTAGATTATCAGAATAAGATTATCAGAATGGAAAAACAATCAACGGCGGGTATTAAGCGAACTTATTGCAGCGTTTGAGTAATGAAATCAAGAAAAAACGGCTGCATTTGGTTGACAAAGAAAGTTTTGTTTCATCAAGACCATGCACCAGTTCACACATCCGTTATCGCGATGGCCAAAATCAATGAGTTAAAGTTCGAATTGCTTCCTCAAGCACCCTATTTGCCAGATTTAGCCCCCTCGTATTATTTTCTGTTTCCAAAATTGAAAAAATGGCTCGAGGGTATAAGATTTACCAGCAGTGAAGAGGTAAAGTCTACCGTTGTTGGCTATTTTGGAGAATTCGACGATTCTCACTATAAACGAAGAATTGAAGCTATTGAACATAGCTGGGAAAAGTGCATCGTGCTAAAAGAAGACTATGTAGAGAAATAAAGATTTGTTTCCCAAATGTATTGTTTTCTTTGTTACGTCGGGTACTTCTGGTACTATCTTCGCAGAACTTGCACGTCTGCTCTACACACAAAGGCAAATTGTTACAAATATCATGAAAAAAAATAGCACGAGAACAAAATGGTAGCGTGACTCTTGTCCCACACTTTATATATAGCAAACCTAATATATTCTTAGATCTTAGAAGTTAACGCATAGTTTTATCTTTTGCTGCATGTAAACGAAATAATCATCTTTACTAAGAAAATAGACTGCAACAACTTAAATATGAATAAATTAATTCATTAACGTATTCAAAAATCCAAGTAATTAGTAATACTGACATTTCATCTATTGGTATTTTAATATGGTATGTATTAATATGCATCTAAGACCTTTTGTATATATTACTTATGCATTAAAATGACAATATATTACTTGTTCATAAATGTCCAGCTTGTAATTAACCTTATACATAATCATACAGAAATTAACATTGTACTTACTCACATCATCGAATAACTCGTTTCTGTACTTACCTAAAACAAGAAAGAAATATTTTAATTTTATTAAAATTGTATAAACAAAGATATAGCTGTTTCACAACCTTTTTTCTAAATAGTAAAGCAGCAACATTAAGGAAATGTAATATATTCATAGGATAAAATATACCTCTAAAGTAAAAATTAAAAAAAAATTAAAATTAAAAAAAAATTCGTATGATTGTCCACAATCATACGAAAATAAAGGATTATCCATGTTGTGCTTCGAACAGTAACATTAAAAAAGCACACAAAGAATTGATATCGATTTTTTTTCATTTTATTGCTTGGACTTTGCTTTAAATGTCCACCATGTGGCCGCTTGCATGACTCAATCATTTTGAGGTAATTTTCGATGACTCTTCCGCACATTTCGGCTGGTACTTCGGCCATGACTTAATAAATGTTGATTTTCAATAGCTCAAGACGTTGAGAATTGTCTACGTCGATAGACAATACACGATCTTTCGCGTAACCCCATAAAAAAATCCAACAACGTTAAAAATAATCAGTTATCGTACAGCTATAGAGCTCAGAATTGACGTTAACAGTCACTTCGTCTTCGTTTTCAAAGAAGTACGGGCCAATGATACCACCAGACCATAACGCACACCAAACAGTCATCTTTTGCAGATGCAATGGACTCCCCACAATTACTTGTGAGTTTTCGAAGCACCATATACAGCAATTTTGCTTATTTACATATCCGCCGAGCTATAAATAAGCCTCATCACTGAGGAAGATTGTGAACGCCGAGGAATCGATAAATTTTAGTCTTCAGCCACACTTTAACTAACAGCAGCGTTCTCCATCGAGCGAGCGTTACGATAACGCTCATGTCTTACCACATTCGTAACAGACCCAGTATGTTTACCGGGTTGGAAATTATGGGTTCAGGACGATTATGGCGACCATATTCGGGTCGTAAGGCGCGAAACGTGCCTGCGGCAGAATCACCATTTTTGTAAAAACTTTTAACAATCCTAACGCGTTGTTCGGTGGTAAATATTGTAAAATTTTTCCCATATTGTAAAATGGCAAAAATGGTAAAATGGTAAAATGGCATTGTAAAATGGCAAAACTTAAACTAAACAAATCACATTTTCGATGACATTTAAGTTTGACAATTGTCAAAATACAGGACTGTATTTTCCGAACCACGAAATGGATAAACCTGTATTCCATAAAAAGCTTTCCACAAAAAGCGTTAAAATTTTCATACAACATAAAATACTTAGGATGAGGGATTGAAGAAAATAAATATTGACCTATCGTTTTTCCAATTGTAATATACGATTACTATGAAGTTAATGTGGAAGGAAGTTGGATGGAAGTTGAAGAACACATTTGCAAGCAGTCCAAGTGAGGAACGCATTTTATAATATTTGAAGAAAATAGAAGTGAAATGGCGTAATTACTCCACGTGGGTCCGTTTCCGTTCAGCCGCCATCATAGCGTCAGCACGTGACTCCCAGGACCAGTTTCTGGCCTTATAGCCGTCATCAATCAAGCTAGAGCTAAACGCAAGGAAATCATCTGAACGGAAACGGTCAGAGCTAGGCCATGTTAGTAGCTGGTGGTAATCTTATACAACTCACGCCATCCTACGACGAACATTCACAGCAGTCAAGAGTGCGCGAAGCGTACTGCCCGCAATCCTTGAATATGGTATCACGTATGCTCAAGAGGTGGCATAGCGGGGCCGTGAAGAGTAAAATTAACATCAGCAAGTGTCTCCCGGTACCGGTTTCTGACCTTCTAGCAGTCATCAATCGGGCTCGAGCTGAATGCAAGGAAAGCATCTGAAATGAAACGGTCAGGGCCAGGCCATTTCAACGGGGTAAAAGTATCCAACCAATACCATAAAATGGTGTCCTTTGAGGTGAATTTTCAGCCTTAGAACAAGGAAACAATCATAAGGATACAAGTCTGGTGATTAAGGAGGCTAAGTGTCACAGTGATGTTTTTACTTGTCGCTAGTCGCGGGCCGGATTGATGAAACTGGCGGGCCGGATTTGAACCACGGACCGTAGTTTGGAGACCTTTGCTCTAGGGAATTCAAACTCGTACCGAAGATGCATCAGATGTTGGTATCCATCCCCTGCAGGGAAAAAGTCAACGTTGTTGCCAGATCGAACGCTACGTCACTACTCTCAATAATGTATTTTCACACCTCGTAACTAGATAGCTTAAGTAGTATCATTTCTAAAGTAAATGGTGGGTATCTGGGTATTCAAAATGGAGGTAAAGAAATTCCATAAAAAAAACTAATAATAAATTATTTTATTTATGTGTTGATATGTTTAATGACATGACAGTGTAATTTCATAAAATTAGTTTCAGATCCTACCTCGTATTTTATGTGCGAAGTTTTAGTTGAGTAAATAAACAGTTAGTTTGTATAAATAGATCTTGCAAGTGTATTAATTGCAACAGAGCGGAAAGTTTAGCGTATACATACGTAATTTGTTTCATTAAAAAATCTTGAATTGGAAATGTTCTGGAACGATATATCGTACAATAACAATATAACGCACAATAGTCGTAAAAAAGGAAAACAAACTTTTGCTCTAAAATGGCAAGAAAGGGGTCATTTTGTGTTAACACATAACGGATAATAATTACATATTTCAAACACTATATCATTGATCATAGACAATAACATTTGTATCGGGTCGTAATAAT
This sequence comes from Cosmopolites sordidus, assembly GCA_031761425.1. Lineage (NCBI taxonomy): Eukaryota > Metazoa > Arthropoda > Insecta > Coleoptera > Curculionidae > Cosmopolites > Cosmopolites sordidus. The sequence goes on along the minus strand of JARFXV010001466.1, from coordinate 294,100 downwards.
TTTTGGGTGGCATGAAATATAGAATGATTATTTTAGTGCGTCCGAACTTTAAATTCAAATAAAACAACAATTAAATTAAATGCCTTGAAACTATTTATTTTATGTGAAATAACATTCAATGGCATTAATGTGTGAAAACAATTTTGGACAAATATCCGCCGCGGCTACTTCTGACAAAGCGCATTCTGTCCAATTTCCGAGCACTTGTTCGTGGTCTTACGTCCGCAATTGTCCAAATTATGTTGGCCTCCAAGGCGTCAGTAATTGCTGCTTAGGTTAAATATATAACATAACCCCAAATAAAATATTCTAGATGCGTTAAACCACCTGACCTCGGTGACCAATTAACAGATCCGTTCCACGAAAGAATTTTTCTCACCAAATTGGTCCCTTAATAAATCTATTGTTGCTTTGGCTACATGACATGTGGAACCGTCCTGTTCGGGCCACATCTCCAGATCAATATCAATCAAATTCGGAATTAAATAATCATTAATATTCCCTCTGTAATGATCCTCATTAACGGCAATGTGTTTTCTAGCTTGAATTTTAAACAAATAATGCCACAATGGCGTACTATCAGCATCATACGGTGCATTTTTCTGGATACAACGGTAATTGTTAGATCATTTGTGGAATATTTTCAGTCCGAATGCGACAATTTCGTTTATAAGCGTAACTATTTAGCCAAAAATGAGCTTCGTCGCTGAACAAAATTTTGCGGTTAAATTCTGAGCCAAGTTGCAATTGCGGCTTGAGTTTTTGAACAAGTTGGATCTTGTAAGGCATCAGATCAAGATGTTTACGCGAAATTTTCCATGTAGTTGAATAAGAAAGCCCAACTTCCTGCGAATAGCGACCAATTGATAAATTTAGATCTACTAACGCTAACACTGCCAGTAACAGCGACGATATTTTCTTCGAAACGCACAGTTTTATGTCTTGTTTTTATATATAATTCGGCGAATACATCGCTTGATTGGGCATTAAGTGCACCATCTTTGGCGCACAGAACACTGATTATGATAATAAATTTCTACAATTTGGAAACGCAGCTAAACGATGTTAAACGTTCCATGATAATTTACCAAACTATACTGAATAATTTTGACACCAGAGAGGCGCAAACTCACAGTTCGTTTGACTAATCACCCGTTATAACGGTTATTTTATAACCTTCATTGAAGAAACGTGATCTTGCAACCAATCAGCACTAAATTTAGCGTAAAAAAACTTTAACAAAACTTTATTACACCCGATACTACGAGAGGTTTTCAGAAGTTCTCAGTTTGACATAGAGATGTCGCAAGTGTATCCACCTGTCGACAAAGAAACATTCCTTCTTCAGTGTTAAAACGATTCAACTGCAAAATATTCATCCGACGTTTTTGAACAAAAAATGTTAAAACGAGTGAAATAAGTCGCGAAAAAAAGTCAATTTTAAGACATTATTTTTAAACAAGATCTCACAATCCACAAAAGATCTTCCAATTCTCAAAAATCCTACTGATCTTCGATTCATCAAACGCTTTGTAACCTGCGATAAAAAATGGGCTTCTTTCGGCAATCATATAATAAAGGAGTGGGTTATGCCTGAGTAACCAGCTATTTCGGTACCAAAGCGAGAAAGATTTGTCAAAAAGGTCATGCTGTATGTTTGGTGAAATTTTGAAGGAACTTTGAGTTCGTTCCTGATGGTAAGGCGATAAAAACAGCACTCTACTCAACTTGAGTAAGTACACGCTGTTCTGACCGAAAAACATCCAGCTTTGACCACCCGTAAAAAAGTCCTCCTGCAGCAATACAACGCAACTCCACACATTTTACATCTGACCACCTCAAAAATTAACGAATTATATTTTGAACTGTTCTCTCACCCAGCATACAGCCCCGCCCTCGCTCCTTCGGATAATCACTTGTTCCAGTGCATGGCTCACTTTTTGCGAGGATAACAATAAAATAAACTTTAGTAATAATTGATTTTTTTATGATTAAAATTACTTTAAGAATTCCGTAGATTTTACCTGCTATTTGACAATTTTTTTCTATCAATTTCACGAAGACAAAATTTCGAGGAATTCACAAAGATACAATCCCAAATTTCAAATTTCCGCTAAGTATTTCGAGTCTATAGGACTTAAAGTTCAAAAACGGGAGTATATTTATTTTTTACACCCCCGTAACCCCCTTAGAAGTTAATTTTTATAAACCCTCCTCCTTAGAGAACATTTACGACGCACGAGGAACATTACTTTTTTTATATTCAATTCCATTTTGATATTCAACATCATAATATATGTAATAAAAAGAAAAAATAATATATGCAATATTTTATTTTAGAAAGATTTTTTATTGTACCCTACAATCAACAAAAATATTTTAATTAGAGCCATATTTGAACAAGAATTCTAAAAAAATCATGCTCATCTGTTTTTACTATTCCAAATGTTTCCTGCAAACAAATTAATCCCAAACGGTCAGAATCTTACCAGGAAATATTCTTAGAGCACTGTCAGATATCCTTGGAATTGAATTTCACATGTGTAGCCAAAGTAATTGCATTTAATGTGCTGAAGAGACCTCAATTCAATTTGCAGTGGATGGACATTGGTTTGCACATTTTAACGTCCCTTTTTTAGACTCATTAGTTATAAATTCGGGGGACAACCGCATTATATTAAATTAATATCAAAAACATACATCCTTAGGCAGATATTTGAATTATTATTTCAATACAATCAACACTATCCTAGCAATAGAAAATCAAATTTTACACATTTCAGATAATCGTTTCCTAAAGGATAATATGAATAAATTAATAACATTATTTCAGAATAATAACCATTAATATTCCAATAAAGTTAATTATCAAAGTTAGTTAATTATAAAGATAAAAAAAAGTAATATTCAATACATCTACATAGCTTGGCCTTAGAGGTTTGGATGCGCAATAGCCTAACGCCCCAGAGCTCATTCAAAGCAGTGCATTGGTGGTGTTAACATCGGTTAAGTACTGTACATCAGTTGGACTCTTCACTTGAAGCGAATAACACTTGTAAATGACAATGCGATCTTGGCAAAACGTCGCGACCCTTCACAGAACGGACGGATCGATACTCCCGAAATGATTCAGGTACATTATCTGATCCATGTACAGATCTTGCTGTACCGCCTTGTAATGTCAAACGTAAGGCCTTTCCCAAGCCCTCTGTGCTACCCGAAGTGTTTGAACTGATTGTGATGTGAGTGTGCTCATTTCACGTCCGTATGTTATAACTAATCAAAAACTTTTCTATTGCGAACAAGTAGAACTTTGTTTTTAACATGTTCGCCAAATGACTGTCAGCCGCACTTTACACGCCGTTACACCTCCCGGGCGGTATCTCCCTCCATTGAAATCCTCTGCCCAAGATATATGTAGTGATCCACGATATACAAATCCCATCCTAAAATAGGAATTCTTCTGTCTTGAACATTACCTGACTATTTTTCAGGTTTATTTTCAATTCAAATGGTTCTCCAGCCTGTTGCAGCTCTTGTATGTCATTGTAGTTGCTCTGGGTGTGGGAAGGAGATCTATATCATCTGCGAATCTAAGATGGCTTAGATAAGCACCATTGATTTTTATTACATCCTGTTCCTAATCCAGATTACGGAATAACTCTTTAAGGCAGGCTAAGAAAAACAACAGACGATACTGCGTCATCCTGGAGAACACCATGTTCTACATTGATTTTAACGTCGAGGTCATCAAGGTGAACTGTCGCTGTAGCTTTACGATATATTGATCCCAATAGGTCTACATAGGCTTTGTCTACGCTTTGGCTAAACAATACATTTATTATGGCCTGCTTTGAGATTGAGTCACATACTTTTTCATAATCGATAAACGCCAATCACAATGGCATGTTATATTCGTTGTGCCTTTCTATAGCTGCTGGACAACCTGGATATGATCTATTGTACTGAATCCACTTCTGAATCCTACCTAGCCTCTTGATTGTGCGTCATTCAATTTTCTTAATATTACCTTAGCACTTATCTTGGTGGAAACGGTATACTGCTGATAGAAGGTTTATCGGGTGGTAATCCTCATGTGCTCCTTTTTTATGAAAAAGAATCACTTCAGCGTTTTGCCATATGTTAGGTAAATTTTGAGTAAAAGTTTGCAAATGTTTTTATGTAAAGTTTTACCACCAACTTTTAGCATTTCAACAGCCATTTTTCATTGCCTATCTCTATCTCTATGTTCTTTTTTAAGGACCTGAAAGTTGGCATCTCCTATTATCCTACTACTCATATATCGAAGTTCAGTGCCCCTTATTGCAGTTACGATGGGTGACCCTCCGAGAAAAAACGAGGCTTGCCCACAGCATTTCAACAGGCAAGGGTATATAAAGTATCACGTCAGTTGGATGCTAAGTAAGACCTGATGCCTTCTAAGAGCTTTTCTACGTTGGTCACTCGCCAATCGCTGACTTCTAGATGCACTATGATTAAGCACAAAACCAAGAATTGGAGAGAGGGTGCTTGTTATCGGTAGCTAGTGATCGTGGTTCGGAACCCACATTCAACTGCAGGTCCAGTCGTTAAATTCTTATTTACCGTTTTTTCTTATTTATGTAGAATGTTTAAAAAACACCGTTAAAAAACACCTGTTAATATATGTTATTAGTTATTAATTATTATTAAATATATTTTGGCAAAAACATTCTCCCAAGTTTTTAGACGCAGATTCTACACTTTAAATTTTTGTCCTGATTTTATACAATGTAGCGGGCAACTGTTCTTAGTAATATAGACATAATTTCTGTTTCATTACCGTAATATTTACTGTATTCTACGAGACTAGAAATTTCATGCATTTCACGCCATATATATGAATAAACTCTCGTAATTAATGTCAAAATAAGAGCTGTAAAATGAACCGAGCTCATCACCCGTCCTATAGAATCACGCGTCTAATTTATTCGGATATTTTTCATGGAATGCACTAAACATGTATATAAAATCTCGTTACTATTTTATAAAATAAATTTAATTTATATTTTAGAATTTAAAATTTATAAACGGTAGTGTTTTTAATTAGAAATAAATTTCTGAGGAAACGTCAGTACAAAGATAGTCTAAAAAGGATCTCAACTTTTACACTAAAAAATCATTTGTATTATGTGAAATGAAAAAGTTGTTTCCCGATCAGGCTTGGAAACCATCATAAAGCAACCCGTGGCTGCGTTTCTATAAATTTTAAGCAACTTATACTTGATTACTAGTAAACATCAAATGCAAAAGTATCGGACCCATCAGTATATTACAAAAGGATTTCAACTATTCAAATATTAAGTTTAATAATGTCATTATTGTTAGAAAAATCGGTGACATTTTAAAACCGCTTAGTAAAATATGTGAAAAAATTTATATGTATAGATTATTTTAAAAACATACCTAAAAATGTAAGAATAAAAATTCTTCAATTAGAACTAGAAGAGAATAAGGCAGTTCTTCCCACAAAAAAAAAGAAATATCCCCAGTTTCCTTGTTACTGTAGTTGTTAACAACTTAGGAGTCTCATAAAAACATCCGGTCTTGCTCATCCTGGTTGCCGGTATATTTGAGTTCCTATCTCATATCAAATGTCCATTATTGATCTACCATCCATTATTGGTCTTAACATGATTGAGCTAAGCAGCTTAATGTAGTCTTATTTCTTCTGAAGATTCTTCAGATTTCAAAAATTATTCATGGGGTATATTTGGTACTCTCTAATCTATCACCTTGTTATCTTTTCGACACCTCATCTCTTTGTACGGATAAAAGTTAATATTTCCCATATATTGTATATCTCCCTTTTCTATGAAATTCATGATACATAAACCTTTTTTTGTTAATTTGCGTAATAATCAGTTTTATACGACTTCTAAGTCTGCTAGCCATATAGAAATAACAGGTTATTGGTTTTCAATAAGTGTCATTAACATATTAACATATCCTAAATATTTTGCAAGACTTGAGAGATGATCTACCAGGTGTGGCGGTTAATAATTCTTATTTTTTTAATAACACGTTTAATTTGAGAGAAAGATAAAAAATGGCTTATTCAATATGCGCCATCGCTAGCTGCACATTTTTAAGAACTGCTGTAATGAAATACTGTAGATCTTTTGAGATGATCCAGTCATCAAGTCAGAAAGACCAGTAATCAGACGGAGCCAACTCTGGTGAGTACGGCGGATGGGATAAGAGTTACCATCCAAGTGCAGAAATAGTTTATCTGGCCGTTTTCGTGTTGTCGTGTTGCAAAATCAATTTTCCGTGTCTTGTAGCCCATTCTGGTCACTTTTCGATCAATGCATGATTCAAATTGAACATTTGTTGACGGCAGCCAACGGTATTAACTGTTTCACCTAATTTTAGAAGCTTATGGTAGACGACACCCTTCTGATCCCACCAAATGCACAGCATTTCGGTGATTCGGCCTTGCGGTCGATTTTAATAGGAGTCCTGGGTCAACCCATGAATTTCTGCGTTTACGGTTTTCGAAATATATCTATTGTTCGTCTACAGTAACGATCCGTTGCCAAAAAGTATTTGTTTCATGCCGAGAAAGCAAAACTTCGCATACCGTTTTTCGCTTTTGTTTTTTTCGCACCTGTCTGTCGTTCAGCTGATGTGGTTCCCATTCTCCTGACTTCTGAATCTTTCCCATTGCATGCAGACGATCACAAATGGTTCGGAGACCAACCTTTAACCACTCTGCTATTTGTTGTTGAGTTTGCATATCGTCTTCTTCCAACAATGCTTGCAATTCGGCATCTTCATCTTTCAATTTCAAAACGAGAAATAATACACATCGTCACGTTAAAGTTGCTGGAGAGCTGCTTTCTATGGATGATAACGTTCTGAAGCGCGTAATTACTAGTGATGAAACCCGGATCTATGCGTAAGACCCAGAAGCCTCTTAACAATCAAGCGAGTATCATACTATATGTAAACCAAATCCGAAAAAAACACGTCAAAGCCAATCAAAAGTCAAAGTCATTCGATTACCGTCGTATTGTCCGCAAAGAGTTCCTCCCATTTGATTAACATTCCCGTGAGTCTATTAAAAAAAGTCCAGATTTATTGCAAAAGAATTAATGGTCCACATACATGGTATATGTGGTATTTACTAGATATGGCATCCAGTGACTTTTTTTCCGTTCCCTCGATTGAAGAAACCAAACCACTAATCTTATAAATAAAAACCAAATTCTGTTCGTTGGTAAGCTCATCACTTGAGAACAGCTGGATCGATTTGGCTTTTTTAATGTTCGTAATAGTCAAAATAAGGTTTTTAGAGAAAGAAAAATTGGAAAAGCTGAAAGCGTTTTTTTCTATGGGATTCTTATATGAATTCAAGACCATAACTCACGATTCGAATGATGGATATGCGTAATTATTTTTTGTTTTGTTCGTTATGGTCTTGGAAAAGTTTTCAAAAAAAAGGCGGGACAATTAAAAACGAAAGGCGGCAAATTCGGACAAACTACAAAAATCATATGTTTGTATGCACTCTCGATCATAACTGACGATAGGAACGACATATATGGTTGATTCTTTTGATTTGTTTTGTTTCACAAAACGATCACAAATAAATTTATAGAAATTTGGATAGGACAATGTCTGTCAGGTTAACTATATTTTTATAAATAAAAATTAAATGCTGTTCGTCGGTAAGCGCATCACTTAAAAACGGTTAGACCAATTTGGCTAATATTGTTTTTAATGTTCGTAATAGTGCCAATAATGTTTTTAGGGAAAGAAAAATTGGAAAAATTGGAAAATTCAAGAAAAACTGAAACTGCTTTAAATCTTATGATATTAATAATAATAACCATCATGATTAAAAAGTAAAAACACAAAGTAATTATTTATTCTTTTACTAGCTGACCAGACAGACGTTATCCTGTCCAAAAAATGGTTGTATGTATAGGGTGATTTTTTTAGAGCATCCGAACTTTAAATTGATATAAAACAACAACCAAATTATTTTATGCTAACTATTTATTTTATGTGAAATAACATTCAATTGCATTAATGTTTGAAAAGAATTTCGGACAAATGTCCGCCGCGGCTACCTGTCACAAAGCGCACTCTGTCAATACAATTTCCGAACGCTTTTTCAAGCAATTGGGGTTTTATGTCCGCAATTATCCGAGTTATGTTGCCTTCCAACCCGTTAATAGTTGCTGGTTTATCGGCATAGACCAAATATTTAACATAACCCCAAAGAAAATAATCTAAAGGCTTACAATCACATGATGTTGGTCTGTGGTATGATCACATGTTAATTGTCACATAATTCTCTCACCGAATTTTTCCCTCGATAATCGATTGTTGCGTTGGCTGTATGCCATTTGGAGCAGTCCTGTTGGAACCACGCTTCTTCCAAACCAATACCATTCCAATTCGAAAGTAAACAATCTTTAATCATCACTCTGTATCGACCCCCATTAACGAATTGATAAATTTGGATCTTCATCAACACTGCAAGATATTTTCTTTAGAACGCACAGTTTTTTGTCTGTTTTTGTTTTAATATCAAGCAGAGTGAAATGTTGCGAAATTTGTCGAATACATCGCTTGGTTGGGCGATTATGTGCGCCATAAAATTGTCCTATAAGTCTGGCGCACAAAACGCTGATTTTAATAATAAACATTTAATGTGGCATGATGATTGTCACGAAGCCATGATTGACATTTGCCATGATGATTAGACAGCGACCCCTATCGGGATCACACACCAAAAAAATCACCCTTTATTTATATAGCCTTTTAAAATATTTATTTCTCATGTTCTAATTGTAAAATATGAGCATAAACTACAGGTATGCTTTCAGCCGGATTAACCTCTTAGCTATTTTGTGTTAAACATAAGACAGTTAAGTGAACTTAATAGTTTTGCATGCATAATATTAATTCACTACTTTACGTACACAAAACATTTCTACGTTTAACTCTTTGGTTTTCACTTCCTACTTGAACAAGATTTATGCTTAATGTAAATGCTCTATTCATTACTGCATGTTGAGGAGTGTTCGACCGGCTAACGAATATTGCACGGTCATTTTATTAACCCAGAAATAGTTCCGAAATTCGGGACGTACAGTGAGATGTAATCGAATTAATTCGGAGCCTTTATATTTTATACTTTATAACTCCGTTTCAAATTTAAAATACATTTCCGGCCTTTTGTAGTTTATAAATATTTATGTTTGCACTGATTTCTTAGTACACAAGATACGAATATATTAGCGAAGTTGGCAGTATGGTACCATAAGACAGTATTGAATGAGAGCAATCGGTACACAAACATGTACCACTTGTGACGGTTAATAATGCATATTTTTTCTTTAAAAAAACACGTTTAATTTGGGAGTAAAGAAAACGGTTTATTCAAAGAATGCGCCATTTCTAGCTGCACATTTTCCCATCTCTCTAACAATTTGTGGATGCCCTCCCAGGAAAACCGTACATTAATTAATTAACATTCAATAATTACAACCGTAATTATTAAAGTGTTTCATGAAAAATGCGTGATATATCGACGAAAACAAGTGATAGTCGGAAGGAGCGAAGTTTGGTAGGTACGTTGTCGTGCTATATAATCACTTTTCTATTCTGGCCGCTTTACGATCACTGAATGGTTCAAATTGACGGTATCGAACGCTATTAACTGTTTCACCTGCTTTGAGAAGCTCATGGTACACGACACCCTTCTGATCCCACAAAATGCACAACATTGTCTTCTTTCCAAAGCGATTTGGTCTTGCGATCGATGTTGATATTTGTCCTGGGCCAACCCATGATTATCTGCCTTTTAGTGTTTCGAAATATATCCAGTTTTCGTCTCCAGTCGCGATCCGATGCAAAAAGAATTTCTTTCATGCCGATGAGGAAAAACTTCGCACACTGTTTTTCGCTTTTCCATCTGGCTGTCGTTCAGCTGATGTGGTACATATTTTCCAGAGTATAATAAATAGAATATAAATGAATCACCGACCAATATTTTATCTCTCTGACATTTGTTGTTTAGTTTGTTGAGTTGAGTTGTTGATCTTCTTCCAACAAGACTTGCAATTCGGCATCTTTAAATTTTTTCGTTTGACCTGTACGTTTTTGGACTTTCAAGTCAAAATTACCACTTTTGAATCATCTAAGGCAACGCCCACAAGCGACTTGCGACGGGACATTGTCATTGTTTTTCTTTTGATTGAACAAGAAAAACAGTATGTGCCGCAAATGATCTTTATTTGGTTCGGAACTCTACATGTTTACCTTACAAAAAAAAATATGCCATAAATGGCGTAGCAACAAAATTACATAAAAGATTAGACTGTGAACTGAACCGAAAAATTATGAATTATTAACCGCCACACATGGTAGACCTTACATTCTGTTTGCATTTCTATTAAATAAAAATAGTTTTGAAGCCACGGAATTTGAACAAGGGGTTCAAGGTGGGGATTTAAATCTTTATGATCGGAAAATCTATAAAACGATTTATATATCCACACTAACATATGAATACAAAAAATGGATCCTGAACAAACGACAAAAAAGTAGAATTCAAGTAGCAGAAATGAGATTACTTTGTAAGGAAGTCAGGAAGAACATAATCAGAGACATCCTTTAGCAGTCATTGAAAAAATAAAAGAGAAAAAACTGAGATGGTTCAGCTATCTAAACAGAATGGCCCAAGACAAACAAACCAAGATAGTTTGGGAAGCGAGAGCGATTAGAAAAAGCAAAACAGGAAGGCTGAGCAAGACATGGAATAGAGGCTTCATGGACCAGACATCATAGAAAAATAAGAGGCAAAACAGCAAGCAGCAGTAACACTAGCCAAGGACCATAAATTATGGACAAATTTCGTTAACACATGAAATGTAATTTCACGTCGACACCTTCGGATATTAAGAGAAAGGATTAAGAGAGTTAGTAATCGAAAAAATCCTAGACAACCATAATGATGTCCAAAAAGTTGCATAGTGGGCCGGTGGAGAATATTAATATAATTAATTAATTATATATATATATATATATATATATATATATATATATATATATATATATATATATATATATATATATATATATATATATATACATTGAGAAGTCAAACCGAAAAGTCCTTGGATTTTCACAACGTTTCGACGAGATCGAACTCGTCATTTTCAAGTCCCTTGATCGAAAGAGACTGATGTGTGAGTGTATATCATGTACGTGCGGAATTACATACTTGGGTTCTTGGATCCCATATAAACTCATAGTTGAGTATAAAGAGACACTTTGATGTTGTGTCATTGCTGTCCAGATTCAAGAAAGAATTTCCTGCATAAGATTGTAACCTGTGACGAAAAGTGAATCTTCTACGGTAATCCAAATAAAATGAAAATCTTTGGAAGAGGACGCTCAATTCTATACCTGAATGGGTATGCAATTTGTAATTCCTTTAAAATAGTTAGTTTTTACTTTCGGAGTAATGAGAGAACTGAAAACTACAGAGACCTTGTTGAGCATTTTCTTCGGTGCTGCCAGAAGCCAAGATGTAATATGACGCTGAAAAACGTTTCCTAGATTCTCATCTAAACTACTTTCCAGAAAATTGTAATATGGTATTTCGGTTAATAATGTCGATTTTTTCGCAAAATTTGAGTGTTTATTTCCATAACAAAATAAATTAGCACTGATACAAGTTACATTGGACAACATCTTGGAGAGTAAACATACGCCATGTTCATTATTATATTGACATTATGCAAAAAAAACATAGTTTTTTATAGCTTTGAATAAGCCGAATTATGTGCCAGAAAAAGACGTTTAGAGAGGTTTAATAACCTTCTTTCATTTGAAGAAAACGGCAGCTGAATATATATACAGCCGAAACAGTTTGAAAATGCAGATTTGCAAACATTATTGGATCAAGACTCAACTCATACGATGAAACAATCAGCAGAAGCATTGAATGTTGCCCAATCCACCATTTCCGAATGCGTACTTGCCAAATTCTCCTTGCCAGACAGAATGGAAAACGTTTTTTGCATCGAGTTCTAACAGGTGATGGAAAGTGGATCTATTTTGACAACCCAAAGAGCAAAAAATCATGGATAGATCCAGACCAACCTTCAACATCACAAATAGTGCGCAATATACATGGAAAGAAAGTTTTGCTGTATATTTGATGGTATAGTAGGGAAGCTGTGTATTACGAACTGCTGAAACCTGGTGAAATGATTACTGGCGATCGATACCGACAAGCATTAAAGAAAAAAAGACCAGATTATGCCTAAAGACACAATAAAGTCATATTTCAACATGATAATGCTCGGCCACATGTTACAAAATGTGTAAAAAAACTATTTAGAAAACGTTAAATGGGACGCCCTACCCCATACGGTGTATGGTATACGGACGCCGTATTCACCGGACTTAGCCCCTTCGGACTACCACTTATTTCGATCTATGCAGCACGGACTTTCAGAACAACATTTACATTCTTACGAAAAAGTGAAGATTTGGCTTGATGAATGGTTAGCCTCAAAAAAAACAAAAGTTTTTTTGGCCCGGAATCCATTCTTTGACATAAAGATGGAGAATAGTAATAGCTAACGATGGCCAATACTTTTAGTATTAAGGTAATTTATTTTTGTAGAGAAATAAACACTCACATTTTGAGAAAAAATCATTATTAATCGAAGTACAGCAGTAGTTGACTTAAGTTAGCGACTGAAATTCGCCAAATAAAAAGTTAATATTAAAAAAAACTCTATAAACCATTAAATAGTGAAATTTGAAAGTCATTGAAACATACTCCAAATGTGAATATAAATTAATTACAAAAATAGCCTGTAAATAATTTTCATATAACACTGCAAATAAATTGGCGGAGTATAATATATGCAGAACAACTGGAGATTCATTTGAAATGCGACATAAATATTGCATTAATATACGCCCACCAGCCAAACCATTTTTCAATTTAGATTAACTCCGCTATTATGATTTAATAACCAGCGAAAATTGTTCACTGGTATATGAGTCTCAGATCTGTTCATAAAGCAATTTGTTGTTCTTAATGCTGTTATAAACTGATTATACCAATAGCTTTATACGAGGGTCGTTCAATAGGTTATTTTTTTTAGTAAGCATCATTATTCACCAGATAGCTGTCAAAGTCTCAGATATATTCATCACATGGTTTCATTTTTATTCTCGATTGAAGCAAGAAACTTTTGTTTATTTAGAAAAAGTATTACTTATACTTTTACTTATATTTAAAAGGCTTAACACTGAAAGAGATCAAAGCTGAGTTGGATGAAGTTCATGGCACGTTTGCTATTATGTTTGCAACTGTTTATAATTGGGTAAATGAATTTAAACGTGGCCGAACATCCACAAAGGATGAACATCGTTTGGGACGTTCCAGACACAAAGAGACACTCCAGAGACAAAGAAACAATCAAAACTGTGGGTTTTTGAAGGCGAACAGGGAGCGAAGACGTCGAAATCGGCCGGCAAGGTTATGGCTACAGTTTTTTGGGATGCACACTGAATCATCTACACTGATTACTTGGAAAAGGAAAAAAAACAATAATAAAAATCGTCCCCGTTTTCTCATTCATCAATACAATTTACAAGTTCGGAAATAAAAAAAGTCAGAAAGAAATATTTTCTTCTCAATGGCCATTTAACTTCTTCATTTTTGTCGTGTTTAAACAACGTGTCATATTTTATCGTGTCTAAACGGCCCAAACATTTTTGTTACGTTTGTGGCGAGTATACGGTGGAGGAAAGTTTTGAAATCCTATGTTTTGAAAATTTGTGCAAAATGCGTATTTCTCTACTTTAACTTAAAAATCAAAGACGTTGATAAACCATGGATTCCAAAGAATGTTTGCAAAATGTATAGTGAACATTTGATGGCGTGAACAAGCAATGGACGAATGGTAAAGAAGTCAATTGAAGTGTGGTGTGCCTATGATTTGGAGAGAACCAAAAAATCACTACGATCATTGTTATTCTTGCATAGTCAAGGTACATGGTATTAACCGAAAAAAAAGCCCTATCCCGATCCGGTATCTACTAAAAGACCTGTTTCTCATTCAAAAGACGTCCCTGATCCGACTTGTCGTGGCGTGTCTGGTCTTTCAGAGAGACAATGTAGTGTAGTACATTCGATACATTTACTTTTTACTCAAGACGCTTTAAAAAACCTTATAAGAGACCTCAAGCTTTCAAAAAGAAGATCAAAACTGTTGCCATCCAGACTAAAAAAGAGGAATTTACATTCTCCAGGTACTAAAATTACATGTACTCGAGAAAAAGAACTGCTTCGCTTTTTTTGCTCAGAAAACTATGATGTTTTTTGTAATGATGTCGGTGGTCGTTTATCAAAAATGTGTTTCTTAAACTACCAGCCAAATCAATGGAGACTTTAAAAGGAATAAAACAATTTTTTACTTTGTTATCTATCACTTTTATTTTTAAATAAAATTTGTGTGACTATAGTTTCGTAAAACGATTTTACATTATTACAAGAGTTTTAAAGTAGTGTTTGAGAATGTAAAACCGTTTTACGAAACTATAGTCAAACAAATTTTGTTTAAAAATAAAAGTGATAGATAACAAAGTAAAAAATTGTTTTATTCCTTTTTAAAAAATGAACTATCACAAAGTAACGGACAAATCCATCAATCGTTTCAATGGAGGCTTTTTATAGACAGTTTCAAGCGGAGTTTAAAATGTGTTTTGCTACAAAAGGTTAAATACAAATAATTTAAATTGTTTGTTGCTCGTTGATTTATAAAAAAATGGTAAACTTTTTATTGGATCAACAAAGCGGCTACACGAAAGTTCCATGTTTTCTGTTTGTGGGATAGCAGAGCTAAAAACGAGCATTGGATTAAGCCCTGAAAGAAAAAAGTTAAGAAACAAAGTATTATAAATACAGCGTTAGTTACTAGAAATAAAATAATTTTACCTCCATTACACATAAAATTGGGACTAATGAAACATGTCAAAGCATTGGATAAAAATGGTTCCTGTTTTAATTATATATCGCCGAAATTTCCTGGTTTGAGCAAGGAGAAACTTAAGGCTGGCATTTTCGATTGACAGCAATTTAAGTCTTTGATCAATGTTTTAAAAAATTTCTTAGGAAATTATAAGTCCGAAAAATATCGCGAATTGATGCAAAATATGCTGGAAAATTTCAGAAAGCTTGGATGTAACATGAACATCAAAGTTTACTATCTCCACAATCATTTGAACAAATTTCCGGACAACTTTGGCTCTTACAGTGAGGAACAAGGAGAACGATTTCATCAGGACCTAAAAAATATGGAAGAAAGGTACCAGGGTCAATGAGATGAACACATGATGGCTCATTACTGCTGGAGATCATGCGTGAGTGAAACTTTCTCCAGGTTCAAGGATGTAACAAAAGATCTATACAATTATCATATCTCGAAAACTACACGTACATTTCAAAAAGTATATGTACCGTTAGAACCAGTATAATGAGCAGATTTAAAAAGAATTTTATTCCTTCCAACACCAAATCCACTGAAGACCTGTGACTTATATTTTGTTTTTGTCTGTCCTTATTGTTAATTTTACTAGGATGTAACAAAAGTATTTGCATTTTTTCCTTTGTTTATAAATAAGGATTGTACTTCAACAAATAAACATTCCTTCTTCAGTATTAAAGTGATTCCACTGCGAAATATTTAGCCGAAGGTTTTTTACAACATCATTGAAATGAATGAAACAGTAGCGAAATTAAGACAATTGTAAGACATTATTTAAAAAAAATGGTTCAAAACGATTGACGACGCTTATCAGATTTACGAAGTATTGTAAATGGGGAAGGTACCGAATAACAAATTAAAAATAATAAGGCTCTCTATGTATTATCACTGTTCAACCGAAAAGCTACATGCTTACTGTTCCTGGAAAATAACACGTAAGTTTAATATTCACCAATCAGGATATGCGTAATATCAATTGTTGTCGACTTAACAAAATAGGAAAGCAGTGGCAAATTGCCAAACGTGCATTATAACTTTAAAAATATCATTATACTTATGAATGTTTTCATTAATCAAAATTTAGATTCGGTACATGAAATATATCAAAAATAGATTAGAAGAAAACCAACTTTCAATTTTTTTTCGTATTGTTAGTTCTGATCTAAAATAGAAATATTGTGATAGGAATTGTCTGATGAAACAGAAGCATCATCATATTAGGAAATGTATATACAGAATATAAGCAGATACAATTTTTAAATTTGAAAGTTGTAACTCGTAAAGTTATGAGGATGAACTGAATATTCTTTAATAAGAACGGGAAAATACTACAATTATTCTATTATAACCTTGGTGTGAAAATTGAATTCAATAGATTTTCCAAACAACTCTAAATCATATTTTATTGCAGGTTCTAAGTGCGCGTTTCGCCAACTACATTAGCATCATCAGGAAATAATTAAATTTAATTCCAGCGGAGGTTCGAGAGTGAAAAAAAAGGTGAGGCACGTATAACCATATTTTGGAATGGGGATAGGGGAATGCGTCCCAAAATTTTACATTTCTTAGTATCACCTTTGCTGTGTAGCAGTCATCAAATTTTCATTTAATTTTCTATTTTTTTAGGTTAGGTTAGGTTATGGACCAACCGCCACTGAGTAAGTTCTAACATTAAAATAGAGTTTTATATGCAGTCCCTAAACAATGAAGGGTTCAAAAAACCATAACCTTTGAATTAAAATAAGAAAATAGCAAATATAAAAATCACATTAATCCTAATTATGTATAATATATATATATATATATATATATATATATATATATATATATATATATATATATATATATATATATATATATATATATATATATATATTTATACATAATAATTAATATATAGAAACCTCAAAAATATACTTTATACAAGCACTTTCTGGACTAATATTTAAAAAAACTTGAGCTTAATAACAGTACCAAACTTAACAGATAGAACTTTAAATTACTTTTTGCAAATTATGTTCGTGCAATTTAAATAGACTAGATTAAAAGAAAACATTTTTTAATTTCAAACATGTATTGGAATGTATATGGATATACACTACTTCCACAAATGCCATGCGATGTCGATGAAAATTGATGATTAAAGTATGTTTTAGGAGACTACATTTTAAAAAAATACACCATCCAGAGAATTTTAATAAAGCGATAAAGATGGGAGTATTATAGTCAAGTGAGAATGTTGAATAAAGTAACAATTATTAAACATAAAATGAGCTGAAACACAATCTAATCGCATGAAAAGATGCGTTAGAAGTGAAAAATATTAACTCTGCATTTTTAAAAAACAAATTATCAAAAGAATTTTGAAAAAACCGTAAAGATGAGCGTATACTAGGCTTGAAAAGTTCGCGGAGCGACACCTATAGAGCAGCAAAAGAACTATATAATCTACTACATTTTGAAGTTTCAATCTTCATATGAACATATGTGAAGTTTCAATCTGTCAATTCGTTCGTACAAAAACAGCAGCTTAAAGTAAACGTATCAGTGTTATTTTTTAAAATCGAAAATATTGAAAATTGTGCAATAATTAAATTCTTTGTAAAAAAAGTTTAAATGCAATGGAAATTCATAACGAATTGGTAAATGTATAAGGGGAGTCCGCTCCTTCTAAAACAATGGTTTGTAAGTGGGCAGGTGAGTTTCAACGTGGTTGTACTAGCTTGGCTGATGATCCTCGTTCTAGACGTCCAATAAGTGCAACTTGTAAACAAATAATTAATTCTATATATGATATGGTTATAGATGGCAGACAATTTACTATGAGTGAAATTGCTAATACCGTGGACATCTCAAATGAACGAGTGTTTCATATTTGGAAAAAGGAATTGGGCTTGAGCAAGATATGTGCAAGATGGGTGCCGTATTTGTTAAATTCTGATCAAAAACGACTTCGGGTAAGACTGTTTCTCTTTCGAGTAAGACTCTTTCTAACCAACATTTGGATCATTCTCGAACGAATAAGATACATTTTAAACCTTCAAACCTGTAAAACAATAACAGGGCAGTATTACTCAAACCTTTTGGGTCAACTGGATGCAAAAATTCGTGAGAAAAGACTTGGTTTAGCGAAGAAAAAATCATTTTTCACCAAGACAATGCCCAATGAACACCGGCTCACAAAGGTGTTCTTGCAATAGTCAAATTGAAGGAGTTACACTATGAAATGTTGGAACATCCACCATATTCACCACATCTGGATCCCTTTGACTTTCATCTATTCCCAAACGTAGGTGAGTGTTTTGAAGAACTTGAAGAACTGGAAAAAATGTATTGAGCTTAAGGGAGAATATACGGAAGAATAAAGTTATTTTTTCAACTATAAACTTGTTTTGTCATTTCCGCTCCGCGAACTTTTCAATTAGCCTAGTAATAATGCTGTGAAAATGTTGAATGAGTAATACTTATCAGGCAACATTCAGTTTCATTCCGAATGTATATTTGCTGGCGATTAACAATAAACGTACCATTAACAAAACATTTAAAAAAATATATATTATCCAGAGAATTTCCATAAAGCCATAAAGATGGACGTCTAATAGTCAATCAAGTGAAAATGAGTGAACACTTATCAATCAGCATTTAACAAATTTAAGCGTGTTACTAATGCAAGTTACTGTTTGATACTATTATAATTCTGATCGATATTGGAAAAAAAAACAATGATTAAAAAAATAACAGCAAGAATAATTTCTTACTGAAACAGATCTGCTTTAGAGTTTATTTGAAACGGTTAACTGGTAAACTCTCATGATCTCTTTTTTTGGGCCACACAGAGTTTTGTTTTCTTAAAAGGTTCCACGTTTCAAAAAACCGCCTTAATTATGATTCATCTTCTTCTCACCTTAAAAGTATGTTTACTAAATATTATTTATGTTAAAGTATACAAAACCCAAATATTGAAACAAGGGACATGTCATAGAAGGCGCAAGTGCTTTTAACAATATTTCCAGAAAAGACGCAAAATTATTCACATTTTTCGAGGGGATCTGATCAATCTTGATATTACAGTTACTTGGCATCTCTGTAATAAATATTTGAAACTAAATTTACTTAAAACTTTAATTTACTATATCATTTAAAATAATGTAAATTTTACCGACAATGCCCACCAAACTATATATTTTTCTTGGATACAACCAATTTTGGGCTCTTAGTTCTAATCTATTCAGGCTACAGTATAATAAAAAATGCAATACTGTTGTCATTGTTTTTGAAATATACTTGTGATATAGCATCTAATATCAAGAGTTGTGAAGCTAAATTTTATGCAAATGATACACAACTATGTTATTTTAGTTTATTTACCTTTTTTTTACCCTTTACCCTTTATTTATATATATATATATATATATATATATATATATATATATATATATATATATATATATATATATATATATATAAATATATTTATATATATATATATATATATATATATATATATATATATATATATATACATCGTCGAGTTGGTCCCTATCGGGAGCTTACAGACGTTTCGCTAAAATCTCATTTGGCATCTTCAGTGCTTATTGTCGCGAGTTTTGTGACTTTCTGAGAGACATCGGTTTGCTGTGTGATATTTGTCTCTTCTGGCCTCGGTCTTAGTCTGTAGCGATTGGATGGCACTGGCGCTAGCTCCACCTCCTGAGGTGCTTGCAACGTCTTTGTTCCAGTCGTGCTCTGGATATCGTGCTATCTGGGGTCTGCTGGTCTAAGGATGCTTTTCCACGTTGACGGCAAGTGTAGGGCGTCATCCCTCTTGTTTAGACTTCCTTGCTTTTCGATTTCTATAGCTTCTCTGATCAGACGTGTCCGAAAATGGTTTATTTTGGCTATCTTGTGTATTCATTAAAGTTAATTCTGTGGCCTGTTTCTAGTTGGTGTTGGAATAATGCCGATGTTGTTTGCTTATTCCGTATGCTTGTTTTGTGTTCCTCGATTCTAGCAGATATTGTTCGGTTTGTTTGTCCGATGCAGGTTTTGTTACAGCCTGAGCATGGGATGCGATAAACTCCTTGATTTTCTAGTCTGACCTTGTCTTTCGGGTTTCTCAGGATGCGCCTATTGTTCGGTGAGGTTTGTATGCTGTGTGAGGTATGTATGATTTTGTGTTTTCTTAAAAGTCTTCCTATACGGTCCGTTGTTCCTTTGACGTATGATAGTATTACGTTGAATGTCTCTTCGGCTTGTTCTGTCATTTTTTGTGTTTGGTGTTGTATTGCACGGTTGATTGTCTTTTTTGAGTAGCCGTTTTGTTTTAGAGTGTTCGTTATGTTGAGTTCTGCCTGCTATGCATCGTAGTCCGTAAGGCGGATGGATCTTGAGATTAGGGTGTTTGCTACTGCACTTGATAGGGTGGTGGTGTGATTGTGCGTTGAGATATCTGTTTGTGTGTGCTGTTTGCGTGTTGTAGGCGCCCTTCTGTTGTTTTTGTGACTAGAACGTCCAGGAACGGTAGCTTGTTTTGTTCTCCAATTTAGAGTCAATCTGTATTTTTGGGTGTTGGGAGTTCAGATGTTCTAGAAAGTAGAGCTCCGTTTTTTCAACAACCGGATGTAGTCCCGGAAAAAATCCAATATATATATATATATATATATATATATATATATATATATATATATATATATATATATATATATATATATATATATATATATACATATGTTATTATATACATATGTTATATATATGTATATATATATACATATGTTATTATATATATATATATATATGTTATTATAATATTATAATAATTATTTGATAATTTATGCGTAGAGTATAAACTGGTTAATGTAATATTTCGCCCGTTTGATTCACTAATAAAGAACTTTTATTATTAATAACATTTATGTGTGGCAAAAAAACCAATCAAACAGACTACATTATAAAATTAGAAAAATAAATTGTCAAATAAAGAGTTTGTTGCTAGTAACACATTTTAGAAACTAACACCATGTTTCAATCTCTTAAAATGTTGTGTTATTTTGTATGAACAAACATAACATACAGAATGAACGAATTTCTAGACTCACCTGACTGAAAATATATAGATATTAAACGAAACTTCTTTAATGAAATTGCATTAGAACCAAAGAAAATAGATGAATCATCATCACACAGAATCAAAATAGAACATAACAGAAACAAGTTAATCAGCCTTTAAAAAAATCTACTTTGATTTTGACTAACTTGAAAAATAAACACAATCTTAACGTAAATAAGATCAAAATTTAATAACTTCGTCCTAAGCTCAAACATTTTCAAAAGGTGCTTGAATATTTTAATACATTGCTAAAAACACACCCTGTATAAATATTAATAAGGTATGGTGTTGAAAAACTGCCAAGTTAAAGTGCATGAAGTAATTGATGCAATAACACGTCAAATGGTTAGGTATATAAAATGTTGTGAGGGAATTTATATAAATTTTTATTTCAAGTTATTTATACTCAATGGTAAGGAGAAAATAGACTTTAATTTTAAAAACATCCTATAGTGAAATAATAATTGAACTATCCATAACTGTTGGTCACTCGCCAGTCGGTAGGTTTCCTGATAGACTTATGGGTAGGCACATAACCAAGGGTTTATAGCCCGACGGGGGTGATGGCCTGGGTTTGTCGGAAGCTGATGACCGTGGTTCGGAACCCACGTTAAGCTGTAGGTCCAGTCGCTAAATAGCCTAGTTGCTGATGCGCCTCTAACCCAAACACTTTACTTTTACTTTATCCATAACTTGAATTTTTGGATTTTTTTTGGCTTCTACTTGATGGATCTACTTGATGGAAATAATTATCAATGTTTAATAAAATACTTTTTTTAGTCAAAATTTCTACTTTATTATTAATAATAACGAAGCTACAATGCTAGCGAAGCGCGCCAAACATTAATAATAAAGTCGAAATGTTGTCAAAAATTCTTTCATTAAACATTTAAAATCTTGAAGATGTTCATTTTTTGTTTCTACATATCCAATTATGGTAATAAACAATATGTCGTTCTTTTTAAAATATTAAAAGATTTTTTTTATGCAAATCCCAACTCTATAATTAAATAAAGAAACATTAATATTTAAAATTTCCACTATATTTAAATATAGCGAAAATTTTAGATATCTTTGCTTATATATTTAAAACGGATTTCTATCAAGTATTAGCCACCTCAATTAAATATATTATTGAAGCTATAACTTTATAACATACAGCTAGCATAGCCAATGTAAAAGTATATATAAAAACGGAAGAATATGAAACATGGACCATCGCAATCAAAAAAAAAATAGACATAAATGTAAAGAATGAGAAAAAAAATGAAGAAATGAAAGTAATGATGGAAAAAGAAGATAAGTGTCAAAATGAAAATTAATAAGATTAAGACGAAAATAATTGGATCATGTTTCTAGATTTGGAAACATAATTTGAAAAAATTAGATCATGTTCCTATTAAATATATATATATATATATATATATATATATATATATATATATATATATATATATATATATATATATATATATATATATATATATATATATATATATATATAAATAATATAGTGTAATAAGGCCCACAACCATATATACTTTTATTTTTACACTAGAAAGGATAAAACAAAATATAGATATAGAACAAAGCAATATGTATTGGGTTCTTCCATAAGTTTCCGCAGTTTTTCTAATAAAAAGCTTTAATTATTATTATATTATTAATTATAACAACAAATTAATTAATTATATATTCTCCGTCACTGATCACACCTTCTTCCACCTTTCGACCCGATGTTAAGCTAGTTTTTGAGGCCCTCATCGTTTGCGAAGGTTACACCCCATTTGGTTGGAGAGCGAGGTGATAATCAATTGGCACAAAATCTGGAGAGTACGACGGATACGGAGGAACGGCCATTTGAAATCATTCAAACCCTCCTTGCCTATGTTTGCTGTGTGAGGTCGTACACTATCATGGAACAAGATGACTTACCCTTGTCGATTAGGTCGTTTCATCTCATTTGCACGATGCAGCTGGATGTGATAGCGTTCCCTGTCGACCATCTTGTTTTTCTCGAACATTTCCCAGTACACGAGACCATCCCAGTCCTACAAAACGCAGATCATAAACTTTTTGGCTTGAAGATCTTGCTTAACTTTCGACTTTGGCGTGTCTCATGTAATTCTTCATATTGACGTAAAGACACCATTTCTCAACAAAGTTTTGAGCAGTTTTGTTGCGGCTATTTTCCTTGTTGTCGTCGGTTAGGTTGTGTGGCACTGACTCGCTAGGAGTTTTTGAGTAAATCCAATAGATTGAAGATGTCAGGAGATTGTCGCCGAAGGCCGAAGTCCACTTTATCAGCGGTTTGACGACCGTCCCCTTTCAAAAGCGCTTTAAGATGGTCCTCGTCGAAGTGGGAAGATCAAACAAAATGGGTCGAACAGATCGGTTATAGCGTCCTCTCCATATACAGCACAAATGTCTCGAACTGCTTCCGTAGCTTTTTGCTCACTAAATGACACATTTAAAAACAATGCAGCTGCATCCCTATGAGACCCACATGACTTGGAACGCTACAATCCACTGTGCCCAAATAGCGTCACACGGTCCGGACAGGAACCAGGGTGTGCACCAGTATAGTAAAAATGGTCGATAACATGTTAAAATCAAGTTTTTCAGAACAATGATGGCAATAGTTTTGTAGTAGTAGTAGTAGGCTTTCGAATGGAGATCTCATTTGGTATTTTCAAGTGTTGTCCGCTTCGACTGAAGAGTCCAAGTAGAGTAGTTGGGCTCTTCAGTCGAAGCGGACAACACTTGAAAATGCCAAATGCGATTTTGGCGAAACGTCGTGACTCTTCACAGAATCAACGGATCGACACCCGGAATAATTTAGAAATATATATATAACAAACTTTTATTACAAACATTTTTTCACAATACACCAAAATGTTCCGCTAACCATGTTAGCATCATCAGCAGATGATTAAAACTTTTAATCAAAAAAAGTTTAAAGTTTTATGTTAAAAGTTTTAATTATCTGCTGATGATGCTAACATGGTTAGCAAAACGTGCGTCCAGAATATAAAAATAGTGTTTTGGTGTATTGTGAAAATATGTTTGTAATAAAAGTTTGTTAGTGTAACGCCAAAGGTTCCAAACCCGCAGTGTTATATATGTATATATATATATATATATATATATATATATATATATATATATATATATATATATATATATATATATACTTGGTTGAAAATGGAGGAAAAACTAACGAATTATAAAAACGTCGAAAACTTATAGAACAAGCCATTACCATACTTATTGGCCTAAGAAAATTTTATAGCATCACCATATTAAAAATACAACAGCACAGTTCTATTGTCCGATTTAATTTGCAGTTTTCGTATAAATCAAAAACTAGAACAAAAACAGTATATGAGGGGTCGACAAATACATTTATATATTTTAATTAACGTCACTCCATACTTTTCAATTGGCTATTATAAATGTTTCGTACTTGAAATTTAAACGTTACGAAAACCAAAACGCTGCATTGAAAGAAACCTTAGCTTTAATTAAATATTTGTTTTAATACGGCCGAAGGTCTTTTTGCATCGTAGAAAAACACAGATTGAATTGACCTGGCTAAAAATAAGTCGACATTTTGAAAATTGCCACATTCGTCCAAATCGAACACAATTTTATTGCATACTATATAGTTGAAAATATATTATTAATTTACATGGTCTTGAACTATTTTTTACTGATCAAAATCAAATCGATCCATCGGGTATTGACGCATCTACCGGCGTCAACAGCTCGATAAAACGATACGTATTTTTATTCTTCATGGCTATTAAATTAAACTAGAATGAATCTGAATGGATGTTTCTATAGAATCTCAAGTATACTGGTCCTGTGTAGATCAGTCTATTCAAAAATCTATTTTTGGTTCACATTAAAATGTCCATGTTTATTTCAGTGGCGGCTCGTGAGGCCGTCACAATAAACGGCGGCACACTCGGCGGCTCGTCACAATAAACAATTTTTCAGAGCAAACACCATATTTTATTTCCATCCAGTTTCTCTCCTTCAACTCATTTTAAGATATCATTGAAAACTAAAATCTCCAAATGTAGAAAAACGTCTATCGGCTCATCACACCAAATAATGGGATAAAAATTCCATGCCCTCGCCACAATTTTTACATCGTTGGTCGGACGTTTACCTCCAGCGACCGTATGCTACGTCATCTTATCTCGTCGTTGGCGTTACATTTTTTGTTGATTGCCAAAATTCGGGGGTTTAACTGCTTTCTAAAACATGCGATTTGGACGTAGATTCCCTGCGACCGAGCGTATCGGTAATTAGTTTTAAACGCTGATTTGACAGGTACGGATCGGAGCGTTTTAAGCGCTTTTTTAATAATGTATTTGTCGCGTTGTGTATTTCTTTCGCCTCACGAATACTTGTTTTGATTTGGAATTTGCTACGTGGGTACACACTGAGAAGTATTTTTTAGATAAACATATTTTAAAATATATAAATTAAATTCTGGTTCACCTCCTGTATAGGGTTTTAATAGCACGAAAAGTAAAAAGGAGAAAGGGGAAAGCCAAAAAAAATCTTCAGCAGCGCTATTTTCTTCAACACCCTCCCACTTTAAAGACCCACAAACCGCCACTGGTTTATTTGTCCTGTTCAATATATACCCTAGAACAAAAAAATTCAACACTATATTATTTTTCTTCCTGTGGTGCTACAGCCCGTTAGTGAGCCTTGGTCTCCTTCAACCTTCACCTCCAACCGGATCGATATATTGAATCGATGCAAACTAAAGCTGTGTACAGGCGTGCAAACAAAGCATTGGTGCACCATCAAGTTTTGTTTCAGACTTTTCGACGAAAACTTTTGTAAAAGTACCACTGGTCTATGAAAACAGTGTTTTGTTAGGAGTCCAAACTTTCAAGTAGTTTAAGGTATTCTCAGAAGGACGAAAAGAAAATCTACGCAAAAGTGATTCCAAAAAACTATCCGCAGGGTCAAAAGGACAAGAGGAGCGAAACATACTGTATTGTTGTATCCGAAATTCGTCTTACTGGTTTAGTTTCTCTCATTCGCTGCAGATGTCCACCACCAACTCAACTGTCTCTGTTCTATGAACTGTAATGTTGTGTTTTATGTGTGTTTCTTAACATATCGATCTTAGTCACTCCTTTTCTCTTCTCAGGTATTTCATTTCTATCGCCTGTATTTTATTTTTCTCTGCTTTCGATCTTATTATGTCATTTTCTAAATATATATTCTACCGTTTTCGCATTGAGATTTCCTGCTATACTATTTGCTAATTCCGGTAGATGCCTCCAAACGCCTAGTGCTTAGTTCAGGATGTTCCCCGATACTAACCAAAATGTCCTCTTCTTGTTCTACCGTTATACGTTTCGGTCATCCACCAAGATTGTTGTAATAAAACGAACCTATTTCGCCTAACTGATTGAAAACTCTTTGCAAAATTCGTTGATCTAGGATGATTCTGGTTGGATAGAGCTCTTTTTTGTGCCCGCGTCCCTAAACCAAAACTCTTTTGACATTTTAAATAATAAAATTGTTATCTTATATTCCGCAATATGTTGACCATTGCTAATACTAGCACAATTCTTGGAATTTTCATATTGGCGAACTCATTCGTTGATTCTGCTTCATCGAAACATTAAGAAATGGATGACTGGAAAGAAATTAATATCAAATGAGGAAATCATCGCTGAAAGTCGTACGAAAGACGTTAGTTTGAAGTCGTTGTTAGGCTTGATGGGGTAAATGTTTCACGACAAACGATAACACGCAGAATGAAAGCTGTAGATTTGCATCGCAGAAGATCTTTACGTGTTCCCAAACACCTTTCAATAAAAAAAATGTAAGATTGTAATGAGCTCGAGAAATCCACCATTTCTCGAGCTTCATAGAGAGCTCGAGATTTCTTCATAGTTCTAACTGGAATAACGTGATGTTCTCCGATGAGACGAGAATTGGGCTGGTTTCTGATTCACGAAGAACATTAGTTTAGAGAGCTCCACGTCGACAAGCCCGACTAGACAGCTTGCTGACAGCTCAACCACATATCCCATTTGAAAGTGGGAGCGTGATATTTTGGGATGGTAATATGAGGGGTACACGGACACCTCTACTGGTCCTAGAGAACAGAGTCATTGGTGCTATGTACATCGAGGAAGTTTTAAATATTGTTGTGCGTCTGTTCCGAGGCGCAATAAGCGAGAGATTTGTTTTCATGGATGACAACGCACCTTCTCATCGAACAGCAGCAGTACATTTTTTTGTTGAAGAGGAGGGAATAACCAAGTTAGGGTGGCCAGCAAATTCTCCTGACATGAATGCCATTGAACATGCTTGGGACATTCTGAAAACACGCATCAATAAACGCAAAAAGAAAAAAGATGTTGCTTGTGAAGAATGGGAGAAAATTCAACAAGCTCAAATTGATCATTTAATCGACATCTTGCCCAATCGCGCTCAAGCATGCATACCGCCCCATTAAGGAAATATTGCTATTTGTTCTTTTTATTTTTACTTGTATTCTTAATTAATTTATACTTTCTCATTCTTAATAGACAAATTGACAAATAAAATAGGCATATAATGTGCAACAATATTTTAATATTTGGTAATATAATTAACTATTATGGAATATTTTTTCTTGTAAAGGGGGCGGTGATCCAGAACAGGTTGGAAACCTCTGCAATATAACATATATATATATATATATATATATATATATATATATATATATATATATATATATATATATATATATATATATATATATATATATATACACATCCAAAAGTTTGGAATATTTACAAATAGGATATCTACGCCTATGGTACTTTTTTTAGGCCGTTTTTAACTGAAAATAACAAAAGCATTGTTTTGTTGATAAAACAGGTTTTTCGATTTCTGTACCATTCCGTTGATACTGGTATTTACACATTATCTCAGTTCTTTTTTAATTTTCAGTCAATTCTTTTAAAGATGCCTAAACAAAAAATTTGGAAAGGTGTTAGGAGAAGTGTATCGAGTTAAAAGGAAACCAAGTCAAAAAATAAATCGATTTTTCTTGTACAAACACAATTCAGTACCTTCCATTGGCAAACCCATGATTTTAAGATATTCTTGGACGAATTTTTATTGACCAAAATTACATCACTTACATCACTCAGCCGGAAATCTAAGTATTTGTGCTTGAAAGAAATTTGCCTTGCATAGTTCAAATGAACATACATTTTCCAATTATAATATAGAAATAGTTGATGTTAAAAATATATAAACTATTTGGCAGCTACTCATATTATTTCAGTAAAATGCAGTTTAAAATGCTGAGTAATTATTTTTGAAATTAGTCAAAGTGATAAATGAATTATATGCAGTTAAGATGTTAATATGTTTTAAACAATTAGTTTATCCCCCATCAAAAAAACATATCATAAAGTTAAAAGACTAAACAAAAAGTCCGACGATATTTAGAGTTTTCAACGCACAGCAGGAGCTTGATGAAAGGTCGTCAAAGCTCCGTATTCGCGGGGGATACGTTCCGTAAATATGCCGCGAATACAGAAACCGTGAATATGGACGGGTAATTTGTATGAAATTATAAGGCATATGTTCCAAGGTTACAAAATAAAAAGAAAATATATATAATAAAAACAATTTAGTGGGAGATTATTTAATAATATTAATAACTATTATCAGGCTTAGGCAATGATTTAAAGAATTAAGTAATTTTTTCTTGTTTTGCCGATTTTAAAAGATTTTTCAGTTTGGATTGATATTCAGCTGTGGCATTAACAATTTGACTTTTAAAAACAAAACTTCTTTCCATGGACGGATCATTTTTCATGAAGAAATCACAAAGCTCATTTGCCATTCGTAAACTTTCAGTCAGGTTTTTTTTTAAGTTCAATGTTACCTTTTCAATGCTCGTTGATGCTTTCTTTTCAATGGAATTGACATTAAGCATTTCCTCCAAGCCGGTTTCATCTCATTTATCTTGCGATTCAACCCATTCTTGAATGTCACTTGATTCTATCTGTTCGAAACCATCTCGTCCTATGCTATTCGCAATTTGAGCAGTATTTTCAGTTAATGATTGAATTTGCACGAATTCTTCATCATTACCAACAGTTAGATGAGGCCACAGTTTTGTACCAGCATGATTTCAATGTGTATGGCTTCTGCTCTTACAATGATTCTTTTATGTTAACAATTCACTTTGCCATATCTAAATTTTTTCAGCATTGCATAATATTCATATCAGGATCACATTCCATGTTGTCCAGTATGATTTTAAAGGTTTGTCTAATATATTAGAGCTTAAAGGCCTGTATTATTCCTTGGTCCACAGGATGGAGTAAGGCCGTACAGGTTGGAGTAAGGCCGTACAGGCCGTCGTGTGAGGAGGCGAAAATATCACCTTTATATTTGCATGCATAGCTGCAAGCTCACGAGGGTAAGCAAGGGCATTGTCCAAAACTAGAAATGCCCTGAAATCTATATTAATTTTTTTAAATAAATTTTAATCTCAGGAACAAAACAATCCCGGAACCAGTCAAATAAAATGATACTTGTAATGCTTTCTTATTTGAACGGCAAAACACTGGAGGTTTTTCAAAGCACGAGGATTTAGCTGTGTGTATAGCAGTGTAAGCATAGGTGGCTAAATTAGAGCAGAGCAGTGTAACTTTATCTTTTGCTGCCTTAAAACCAGAGGCGCACTTTTCACGTTTGGATATAAAAGTTTTGTTTGGCATTCTCTTCCAAAACAAGACAGTTTCGTCTTCATTAAACACTTGTTCAAATTTGTATCCACCATCAGCAATTCACTTTGAAAATTCTTCTGGATATGTTGCTGCTGCTGTGTGCAGATGCAGCTTCTCCAACAATTTTAATGTTATGTAGTGATTGTCATACCTTGAACTTATTGAACTAACCTCCCAATGCTTGTAATCATCCGTATGTTCATCACCAAATTCTTTAAAAAGCTGTAGATTTCCTTATTTTGCCTTCTGATTCCTTAATGGATTGTACAATTTATTCATTGACATTAAAAAAACGTAGTATGGATATAAACGACTCGCCCAGGCGTAAATGATCAAGCATTTCTATTTTTACCTTAAGCGGCAACACGACAAGATTCGAGGCTATTTTCCTTTGCTTTTACTCGACATTATAAATAACAAACAAAGTAGAAGTGACACATGCTATTCACTCGAAAGTATTGCGACGAATGACAAGTTGAAGCAATAAAATAAAAGATTCGACACAGATCGTGCGAAGAAGGCTTTTATTAAACGCTATAGCGTCACGCGTAACCCGGCGGCGGAGATTTATTTGTCAAAGAACTTTCGACCAAGCAGCAATAAGACTTGTTGGTTTATAAATACTTTGATATTTGTTTGTTTTGAAATGTAACTGGTAAATAAATACATATTATTCTAAATATAGAATATGTATCAATGGTTATCAGTGATTACAATTTTTTAGTCCGCGAATATTGAAAAGGAGAATAACGGAACCGTGAAAAGGAGCTTTGATGGTATTTATAAAGTCTAAAAATCACTGAGATTTTTGAGATATAGATAATTAAAGTTATAACATAATCTAACTCTTTTTCCAAAATGGATTCGAATGGTCTCATTTTTTTTACTTTACGTTATAAACGGAGATAGTTAATTAGAACAGTACGATAGTTATTCATTAAATTGTATGTTCTTTTTTCTTAAAAAGTTTTTAGTTATCATAGTACTATGGAAAAAGTCCTGTTGCAATTTAGCAGCAAGCCTGTTATTTATATACTTTAAATAATTATGGGGCCCAAAATGGTTGATGGTATGGTCTCAGACTTCTAGGGTGTCGATATCTGGACTGTAATAAAATTCTGAGCAAAGTCCACAGTCTAATAAAAACCCAGCAAAAAATCCTACCTCCATATCCACGTCGTGTGTCCTAGAACCTGCAATGCGTATATTAAGATCTAACAGAGGAGAGTAAGGACGAATCCCCGATGTCTAAAAGGTATAATTGCAATACCGGAAAGTGGGTCGAATTCAAAAATCCAAATCACGTCACCAATCATGACGATGTTTTGATGTTTGTTGTTCTACTGATCGTGCGAAAGGTTTATCGGAACCATTTTCGCGCAGATTTTCTTCACACCCCATTCCCCGATCATTTCAAGCGTCAACCGACTTGACTTGAATGAATCTGAGAATGCCTTAGTCCGGCTGAAAACCTGGGCGATTGATAAAGTACTGTTTCCATAAGCCTGTTGAAGTTTTATAAAAATTTCCAACTGTGTCCAAGATTGAAACAAAACTTGATCCCGCATCGTTGCTCGAAATTATTGTCACTTATTTTCAGAAGGCACTAGAAAAATCCAGTTCACGACAAGAATGCTTACAGACTACCACGTGATTCTAAAGAGTTCAAACTCCTACTGATGACGCATCAAATATTGGGCCCCTTCTCGTCCAAAGGGGAAACCATCAGTGCTGATAGATGGAACTCTACGACACCAGTCTCATTACTTTATTTACACACCTCGTATGACAATAACTGATGATAGATGGACTTGCAATAAAGACCTAAGCTAGGAAGAAGAAACGCAAGTAGGCCACCACCTCGATGGAGTGACGATTTCAACCATACTACGGAACTTCTATGCTACTGAGATGCGAAGAACAGAAAATAATGGGAAGCTAAGGGGGAGCACAGATGGACGAGCACAGATTGAAGAGAACAGAGAATACCCTTGTGAATTTATTATAACAAACATCTGCTTCTGGAGGTAGCAATTGTTACGTCAGTTACTATACATCAAATATGTTAAAGTAATCAAAATTTAAAATGTTATTATAAATAATGTAAACATGTTGTGCATTGATAAGGACAAATGAACAAATATCCGTCGTAGGTTAAATAGCTAAAAACGAATGTATTTTATCAGCACAACATCATTTATATTACGCGCAATAGTTAAATATATTTAGTGCAAAACGTACTGAGAAAAATATTTTCCAAACTATTTCCAACAAATTCTCGTACAAGTCGCAAGACGATCTCGAGTATTTATAAAACGTCGATAATATTCTTATTATTATTAAAATTTAGGTTAAGTAAGTGCACACTAAAAATAAACAGGATGCGTTTTGTGTATGTACAAAACGTTAACTAGCAAAAATAGATCGTCAAATTATTCATATTTAACATTTAATGCCCGAGTACAAGATGATGGAAGAGAGCACATGCATATATGAAAATCTCCTCTTTTATTTCTGTATCATAAATTGCACAGCTTGTAATATATTCCAGTTACAAGCCAATAATACATCAATCTAAAAGAAAAAAATCGAAGGTTTCTTGTAAATTATTTACCCAAATTACATTGCAGTATCTAAATTTAGCTCGATACGAATATTTGGATATTTATGGAAGTTTTTGGAAAAACATTCTCATAGATAAAATGATTTAAAATTTCACCCATCTCGATCGCAGAAACATAGCAAGTTGACGAAAATATATGTTTGATAAATATGTACGTTCTGCTCACTGTTAACGAGAAATAATGACTATTTCGAAAAACCTTTTCAGTTACAGCTTTGGCAATCTTGTTTATAGTACAAGATCCGGCAGTTGATTCCTGCAGATATGTTTTTTTTTAGTGAAACTTAATTCAAATGAATGATTAATAACCTCTAGGTTGCCAAGTGTAAACGGGTATATTATTGATAATTATTAACGCTCATCGAGTTTTTCAAGAATTTTTTTTATTAAATTGAAGCTTAATATTTGCTGTACACGATAATTTAGGGTTGCCTGTGAAAAAATTGCGGAGAGTAGTGGTTGCCATGATTTGATTTAATTACTCTCGCTCTAGATGAGTGTGAGCGGGAGAGAAGGAATGCGCCCACTGCTTCGTGTTGTAAACAAGGATACAATGTGATGTAGTTAAATTAATGTTGTTAAGTTATTATAATATATTATTTTGTATTAATATAAGTTAAGTTATTGTAAAAGGGGTTACCTAGGGTTACCGAAAAATTACTTCCGATTTTGTATTGTGAAATAAAAGATTGTTTATACAATGAATTACCTTTATTCGGTGCACTGACCAATTTATTTTATCGTATTTTACCATCTTTTATTTTAGATATTTGTGATATGTGTGTTATTCCACTTTCAAAAAAGGTTATGCCTGAATGTTGCAATGAACGAAATAAATAAAAGTCTGATGGTGCAATATCAAGACTATATTATGGATGTGGTAACGTATCCCAATCAAACTCCAATAATTTCTGGCAAGTCACCAAAAATGTATGTTGCCGAACATTGTCGTGACAGGAGACAATACATTCAGGATTCAGTAATACAGGACGTTTCTGTATCAAAGCATAATTCAGCTTGATCCGTCGTTAACAATACTTATTAGAATTGATTGTTTCGTTTTTGTTAAAGGTTCAAAATAAACAATTCCTTTATAATCCCAACAAATTGATAACGTGATCTTTTAATGAATATCAGTCTTCGAAGCCGGTTGAACTGGTTCATTGTCGACAAAAACTTGAAATTTAACATCAAACATAACAGTTAACAATCCATATTCCATCGCCAGTTATTAATCGACTTATAGATAATTTTGATAACGGTTCAAAAATATATCAACCAAAAGAAATTACTTAAACGCATATAGTACAAATTAAGCTATTTTGCGCAAACAAACTTTTTCCGAAGATCGTTTTCGATAAATGTAAAGAAATTGAATCTTATATAGCTCACGTACAATTTATATGATGATCAATGTCTATCAAATCTCTAAATTTGTCATTATTAGTCACCATATACAGCACAACTTTTTGTATGTATCTAAAGCTGTTTTAGCTCCACGGATACAACAAAAACAAAGTATTTTTAAACACAACCAATCAGTTAATTCTTCTATTGAAACCTTCCGTGTGAATCACTAAATTTAAAGAGATTTTCCACTAAACACTAAATCACTTTTTTTTAACTTCTCGATGCGTGTTACGCTAGCCCTATCTCTTGAGGAAGTCGAAAAAAGTCTCAATAACTTTATCATATCAAAACCACCGAATTTATTTTCGATCTAGAATTCGACAGTTGCTTCAAAGCTATGAAAGTGTATAGAAAATGAGGGAGATTATTTCGAAGATTAAGTTTGTCTTATAAATTGTATTTATGGGAAAAATAATATAAACAAAAGAAAAAAGTATGAATACCTTATAATTACTTTTTTCTACAATGAATAATGATTCATTAGTTTTTTAACAGCTCATAATATATCACGATTTTGGGACTTGCCAAACATCTTTAACCTACCCGTTAGCTTTAAATGATGCTACTGTTGTTTTGCCCACCCATTTCAGACCATTTCTTCCGCAAGCTTTTGAAATGCATAGATCTGTATCGACCTGCTTCATTAATGCTTGAGTATACGTAAATTTATTTATTTTCGTTTTCGTACTTCTACTATTATACAATAAAGCCCAGCAATATACAATTAATAAATTGTTATCAATCAATATATGGTTTTGAAGCTGTATCAGTATATAAAAAAATATTTTCATGTTGTAAAACGTAACACTACAAAAGTTGTTTTATAATATAAATTCGCACTGCACTGTATCCGAATAACTTGGTTGTTTACAATGGTATGAATAAATAGGAATGTATGAATTAACATTCTCTTGGTTCATTTTATAAAAAGTTCAAGTTACAACCTACTACCTTCAATTGTAAGAACTAAAATATTCATTCATGGGTAAATTTATTAATAGAACCTTTACGAGAACTTAATAAGAAAAGTTCAGGTAATTATCTGTCGATATTAAAAACAACAGAATTTCTCATTTACAAAGCTCTGGTAAAATATTTAATGTTCTTTTCTGCTGTAAGATAACAACACTATGCCTAGTTACGTTGTCCAATTTGAAGGCGAGAGGTCAACTACTTTGTTTACATCAGCATCAAGTGTGTGTTGCGATTTAACCACGAATAAAAATATTGAGCATAGAGTTTGCCTAAAATTTTGTGTGTCAAACGAAATTCTGAATGCCGAATCGCTGAAGACATGTTACAGTGAACCGTGCACATCAAAATAATGTAAAAAATGTTCAAAGAGGCTCGAGAAGTGGTAGTTGATTTGAGTCGTTCTGATTGACCTTCAACGTCTATGAACGACGCAATCATCGACAAAATTAAGAAACTGTTGCTTGAAAAGCTCGATTTTGTTTAAAAAGACTATCGAAAGCAGGTCGCCAAAATCGTTATTTGCCGAGCTTCTACGGATCACATCGTCCTGAAACGCATCATAACGGGTGACGACACATGGGTTTACGAACACGACATGCAAACAAGTCAACACTCTTCGAAATGGCACCTCGAAAACAAGCCGAAACGCAAGAAACCGCGTCAAAATCCTCCGAATATCAAAGTCGTGCTGACAGTTTTCGTCGATTAACGTGTGCACTCTGAATTTCTTTCAGGGAGACAAAAAAGTGAATAAGGAATTCTATTTAGGCGTCATGAGGCATTTGCACGAGAATATCTATAGATTAGTGGAAGGACAATTCATGGATATACGGACCATAATGCACCATTGCACAAACCCATCGTTGTGTATGTCATCGATCAAGCACCGTACTCACCTGATATGGCCCCGTGTGATTTTTTCCTGTTCCCGAACATAAAATTCCTACTTAGAGGAATTACCACTATAATAAATGTATGGATCATTAGGTGAAGAGGTGACATAGTTGGATTGCACTCGATGTAGTCTACTTTGAAGGCGACATAATAAATGTTGATGAAAGGAAGGGATTTACGGTTAGAGACGCATCAGCAACTACAAGGCTATATAGCAACTGGGTTCCGAACCACGGTCCTCAGTCACCGACAACCCAGGCCAGCACCCCCCTCAGGCTATCAACCCTTGGTTATAAGTTTACCCATAAGTCTATCAGGAAGCCGACCGACTGGCGAGTGACCTAAAAATGTTGATAAATAAATAATTTTGTGTGTGTTGATTTAACAATTCCAAGTACTTTTTACACAGAATGTATGTTCTCGAATTGCAATAATTTAATTATATAATTTTTTCATTTTTTTTGGGATTTTCGATCAATTATTAATAAATTAAATTTTTTTATTGTTTTGTTAACATTTCGGTTTATTTATAAACCATCTTCATATATATATATATATATATATATATATATATATATATATATATATATATATATATATATATATATATGAACACTTTTGTTGGTTGCTTGACCGGGAAGGAGCCCACCTATCCCTTCAACTGGATGACATATGTTTCGTCTCTCGAGGTTCAGACTCTTCATGGCGCCGACATATACCATACCATCAAGAATAGGGAGTCCCTATCCATAGCCAACAACCCATGTTTTCGGAGTCCATTGGAAGGAGTCCAAGAAAATCTACCTCTGCATATATATATATATATATATATATATATATATATATATATATATATATATATATATATATATATATATATATATATTATATTCAAAAAATTTTTATGCCCTTTTAAAACATGCTTTAGACCACAACTTTAATTTTAGTAACACAAAAATTTTAGATTTTGAAAAACAATATAAAAAAGAAATGATTTATATAGAAAAACACAAATAATACGATTAATTTCAGAAATAATACTGATAATTTAAGTTGTGTATATAATGACAGCATTAAATAATAAATTTTCATCAACAATATATAATCAACAATAACAATATATAACAAATGTATATGCTAGACTATTAGTCCGGGAGTACATCCGATCGTTTGTGTCCCGTTTGTTGGGAACGTGCAGATATTTCGCCAAGGTCACACTTGGCATTCTCAATGCAATGACTGAAGTCTTCAGTCTTCAGACAAGCATTGGGAATGCCAAGTGTGACTTTAGCGAAACATCTGCACGTTCCCAACAAACGGGACACAAACGATCGGATGTACTCCCGGACTAATAGTCTAGCGTATTCTTCCATCCGCGAAACACTACGAACGATATATATTTATTATATATATATATATATATATATATATATATATATATATATATATATATATATATATATATATATATATATATATATATATATATATATATATATATATATATATATATATATATATATATATATATTTATTATATATATTATATATATATATATATATATATATATATATATATATATATATTTATTATATATATTATATATATATATATATATATATATATATATATATATATATATATATATATTTATTATATATATATTATATATATATATATATATATATATATATATATATATATATATATAATTTTTCAAATATAAATTTCCAATAAGAGTGTCAGGACTTTGAAACCTAATAGCGGCAACACTGTTTGAAATGTAAATGTCACTCATAGACTAATTTATTCAGTGCATTGTGTTAATTCATCATGGAAAGATACACATTCGTAAATTTGACTCTAGAGCAGATTGGAAAGCGACCCCCTTTTCGGACGAAGCGGACTTCTGACTATTGTCAGTCAACACTGAACTGTTGTCAATCAATATGTGGTCTTGTAGATCCATCACAGTAAACAAAAAATGTATTTTAACTTTGAAAAACGTAACACGGCAAAAATTATTTTAGAACATAAATTCGCATTGCACACGTCCGAATAACTTTTGGAAACTAGTTGAAAGGATTTATCAACAAATATTACCATATACTCCTCTTCTACCGTTTCTCCCCATGTTTCCTTGTACCGTCTAATAGATGCAAACTTGTTTACAGAAACGTTACTAACAACACTCATATCACAATTTTTTCAAGAAAAACCGTCCGTAAACAGATATCAGAAACGGATTTAGTGGCACTCGCTACACGTGAACGCGAAAACTAACTAAAATTACCTTAGAGACCCGTTCATTTTTGCATTCTGAACATAACATAAAATTTATCTTTTCGTTCGAAATAGCATATATGAGTAACGTAAATATCATAATTCTGTTAACGTGCAAGGATTTAAGACAGATCCAAAAAAGTTTTCAAATACCAGGGATAGTCTGAATGAAGTGGTTTGCTATTAAATGTACAAGATAATTTTGAAATGTTCTTTACATAACAAAAAAATAACATTATAAGTGTTAAATATTTCTCAATTCATATTCTAAAAATGTGTATAATAATTGACAACAAGAAATAATGATAGGGGCGCTGTCAAATCATCACGGCAAATATCATCATGGTAGACATCATGGTCCAATCAAATGTCTGGCAAATCATCATGGAACGTTTAATTACAGAGCAACGCTTGCCCAGTCTTTTATGGTGCACATAATCGCCCAACCGAGTGATGCATTCATCGAATTATCGACAAATTCCGAACTAATTTTACGCTGCTCGATATTAAAACAAAAACAAGACAAAAAAACTGTACGTTCCAAAGAAAATATTGCCACTGTTATGGCAGTGTTGATGAAGATCCAAATTTATCAATTCGTTAATGGGGATCGTTACAGAGAAGTTGAGTGATATTGATCTGGAAATGTGGTTCCAACAGGACGGTGCCACATGTCATACAGCCAACGTAACAATCGATTTATTGAGGGAACAATTTGGTGAGAAAATTATTTCGAAGGACGGGCCTGTTAATTGGCCACCAACGTCATCCGATTTAAAGCCTTTAGATCCTTTTTGTTTGGAGTTATGTTAAATCTTAGGTCTATGCCGATAAACCAACAGGTATTGATGCCTTGGAAGCCAACATAACTCAAACAATTGCGGACATAAGACCCCAATTGGTTGAAAAAGTGGTCGAAAATTGGATTGACAGAATGCGCAGTGGTCCGAAATTATTTTCAAACATTAATACCACTGAATGTTTCAATCCAATCCAATGTTATTGTTGTTTTATTTGAATTAAAAGTTCGGACGCACTAAAAGATCACCCTATATATACACTGAAGAACAAAAAAGCAACATCCGGTATACATATTTTAATCCAGCTAAAAATACATTGTTTATGTTTCTCTACGCGATTACAAAAATGTATCAACGTACAATATATAAAATTTGGTTTTTAAAATGTAATGTATTTTTCGTAAGCTACTAAGCTAACCAGTATTTTAGTGGTTCTGTTTTTTAGTGGTATTTTAGTGGATCTGATTGGACATTGCTGCTTCTAACGTTTTGAGGGCATGGATAAAATGATTTAAGAATCAGAGTCCTGCATGAATACTAAGTTGTAATCGTCCTAGAAGTATCAAATGTACATGAAGTATCTTGAACTTCTTACTGTAGGAAATCGATATGTATTTTCAACGACAAGAGTATAATACTTTTTTAGTATTTAACTGAAACTGAATATTTAATACAATCCAAATACTACATTGCGGAAACGTAAGGCAGCGGGATACCACAATATAAAGCCCAAAATGAAGAAATATATAGATGCGGACGTGGAAGTACAGTCAAAGCTCCTTTCTTATTCACGGTTCCGTTTTTCGCGTTTTCAGTACTCGCGGATTATAAAATTGTGACCACTTCTTGAAAATTTCTTTATTCGCGGATATAAAACTAATGATACATATTGTATTTTTAGAATAATATGTATTTATATAGCTCTCTAGTTGCCTCTAAAAACAATATACATTCATAAACAAACAAGTATTATTGCCGCTTAACCGAAAATTCTTTGACAAATAAGTCGCCGCCGCCGCCGGGTTACGCGTGTCGCTATGGCTTTTGATAAAAGCCGCCTTCGCAAGATCGGTGCCGAATATTTTGTTTTATTGCGTCAACTGCTTCGCAATATCTTTTTCGCAATCGTCTTTTTTCGCAATAATTTCGAGAGAATATCGTGTATCTTCTGTTTTGTTCACGATTGATAATGTCGAGAAAAACCAAAGGAAAATGTGCGAGGAAAAAAGTGGTGTTGCCGCTTAAGGTAAAAATAGAATTGCCTGACGGCTTGGCGAGTAATTTTATCCATATCACGTTTTTTTATGTCAACGAATCAATTCTACGATACATCAAGAAATAATAAGATAAAATAAGGAATTCTACGGCTTCAAACAATTCTTCACCAATTAAAGCTACATTAATATTATGGATTGAAGGCTGTATCCAGAAGAGAGTGCCTCTAAGTGCATAACATCAAAATTCTTGGAGAAGCTGAATCTGCAGACACTTCAGCAGCAGCAACACATCCTGAAGAATTTTCAAAGTTAATTGCTGATGGTACGCTAACGAAGCGCATTGTGCGTTTGAGGCTTACTTCTGACTTAATGGATTTGTGAACAAACATAACTGGAGGACTTGAAATAACTGCCGATAAAAATCCTCAAGTGATTCAGGAGTTACCTCTTCATATTCAGAAAGTCACTGTTTGGTGCGGTTTTTGAGCTAAAGGAGTGATGGGACCTTATTTTTTTTTAAATGATGATGAAAATCAGGTTACTGTTAATTGTGAGCGCTATAGAAATATGCGCTATAGAAACATAACCTGAACTAATATATGAGGATATAGGTGTTACAAAACGGTGTGTCTACTGGTCACACATCTCAAAAGACAATCGATTTATTGCAAGAAGAATTTCCTGGACGCGTTATTTCGCGAAATTGTAGGCAACTGGCCACCAAGATCATGCGATCTCAAGCCCTTGGATACTTTTTTTGTGGAGTTAAAAATAAACCCCGAACATTCTGAACCTTAAATTAAACATTCAGATCATTAATGAAAATATACCACGGGATATATAAGAAAAAGCAATCGAGAATTGGGTCTCCAGAATGTATTCCACCAGGCGAAGCAGAGGAGAGCATTTGAACGACATTATTTTCAAAACATAATCCTATTATTTAATCGTCATGATAAAATAAAAATTACCGGACTTTTACTTGTAGTTACCATTGTTCCTTATTTTAAGTTCTGACTCTCTTATTGGACAATCCTTTACAAACAAATCCTTAAAACAAGAACTACTAAAAAGCGAGAAACAACATTATCATGGTTGTTTTCGGTATTTTAAAAATTGTCCCCGTATGTTACACGTGCTTAAATAATCTATAACGACACTATTTCAAATCCAAAATAGTTTTGTTTAATATTCTATTGCCAGTACACCCAATTTATAAAAGGCTATTTATCAGTATTTCGTCGCTTCATTAGTCGAATCCTTATTTATAAATCAAAAGCACGGTGCGGTGATGGTGTTGCACATTAGACTGTAACAGTAACGATACAGAAACATCCCGAACAAATTACTATCGAGGTCGACTTATAAATCATCGATTTCAAAGAAGTCAATTCGATAACTTAACATCAAACTGATAATTATATCATGATACAGTACTGATGCATAAGCAATCGATCGTCTAATATGAAATATTACTTATCAAGCAGATAAATGATCAAAACAGGGCAGATATATCAGATCAATCTATTATGAGTATCTTTGGAATATATCAATCAAATTCATAACATTCCCTTAAACATTTACTTTTATCATATACGTTTCATGGTAATAAATGATTTTTTTTATAAAAATGCAAATTACCAATTAAAAACTTTTTAAAAATAAATAAGCAATCCTGCCATAAGTTTCACAATTGACAATTTTGCCAAGTTATATGTTGGAGAATTAATGACTAATACAATTGGTCTCATTGATTTTCCTGGAATGATGATGAGACCAATTGCATCAGTAATGTCTAAATGATTGTGGCGTGTTCATATTTTTTTTTGTATTTTTCTTTCTTTATTAAGTATGTGCATAAAAACCACATATTTTCAATTAGAAAATGATTATTATCAACAAAACTTCGAAATGGCAATGGATTCTTCTGTTTCTCATTTGATGCGTAATATCTTTATGGAGGAACTCGAGAATGACATATTAAGTAAATCTCTTAAAAAGCCAATAATATGGCTTAGATATGTTGATGATATTTTTGCTATATGGCAACATAACATTGATGGTCGGTATTAAAACAAAACAACACATTAAAAACTACAGTTTACAGAAAACCGACAAACACAGATAGGTATCTCAATTTCTTTTCTAATCACTCAAACTCAGTCAAAATAGGAGTAATTAAAACTTTATATGACAGAGCAAAACATGTTTGTACCGACAGTGATACACTACAAAAAGAAACAAATCAC
Source organism: Cosmopolites sordidus (assembly GCA_031761425.1). Taxonomy (NCBI): domain Eukaryota; kingdom Metazoa; phylum Arthropoda; class Insecta; order Coleoptera; family Curculionidae; genus Cosmopolites; species Cosmopolites sordidus. The sequence goes on along the minus strand of JARFXV010001466.1, from coordinate 251,688 downwards.
ATAAAAGTCATCTTAATAAAAAACAATTACCCAAAAAATTTCATAGATAAATCGTTTAACACTTTTGATACCAGACAAAACAAACAAGTTATTAATAACAATAATAATAACTCTCAAACAATTAACCTCATAATTCCTTACATCCGCGGTATTTCTGACACAATTAAAAGAGTAGGAAATAAATACAACATAAGAACGACATTTAAAACAAAAAATACTCTTAAATCTATATTACCAAAAACTAAACCAAACAACCTAATACAGAATACCAAAAGTATGGTTTATAAAATTCCCTACGAATGTGGCAAATTTTATATAGGTGAGACATCTAGACCGTTTGATGTTAGAATAAAAACCTTCTTAGAAAGGGCGATTTTTAATAAATTTAGAATTTGTCAACACGCATGGGAATTGGGTCATAAAATCAATTGGAATAATTCCAAAACGGTATTAAAAGAATCGGTAACAAAATACAGAAGATTAAAAGAAACCGCTATAATTAATTTAAATAAAAATAACTGTATTGCTATGCCTTCGGTAGATTTAAATTCAATATGGTTCCCAATTCTAAAGAATACAATTAAAAACATTTAAGTATTTCAATACACAATCAGTACAGTAAACAATCAAACAATAAACCTGACCTATATATATTTTTTGGTAGTATGTCACTGTCATTAAAAACTAATTGTCAATGTTTATCATTAACATGTAATCATTAACATACACAAAAAAAATCCATTTACTTCCTTTCTTTACATTATATATAGAAATTAAGATAATTTATTTTTTAGATTCGTTTTGAAAACGGGAAGAGAATACTTCCCGAAACGTTAACGTTCAAAAGTTTTTTTTAGAACATTTTTGTATTTTTAAAATTTTGTTCGTTAGGCAAATTTATTACAAAAAAAAATCACTGAGAAATTTGTCTCCGTTTGGTTTTTTGTTTTTACCCAGTAATTCTTTATTTACATAAGAACGAATATTTTGATATATTTTGAGTTTTAGATCGTAAAAAATTAAAAGATTTCGTTAAGAACTTAAATAGTAAATCCCAAAATATAGCATCTAAAATGATGATAGATTACCATTTTTGGATGTTTTAGTCACTAGAAATAATAAAAATAAGTTAGATTTTGATATTTTGAGAAAAAAAAACATCACTTCGAGATACGTTCCTACCGATTCGAATCACTGCTTCCAAAATAAGATGATTACTTTAAATTTTATAGTTAGTATAGTTAGCACGTTTCGCTAACTATGTTAGCATCATCAGGAGATGATTTAATCTGGTTATAAACTTTGTTATAAAAGATATTTATAACAAAGAATTAAAATTAATTAGGGAGATGTCCCAAGTGAATGTTTATAAGAAGAATATTGTAGATACATTCATTAGAAAACATAAGTTTAAACGATTATTAAAATAATCGACTTTTCAAAAGAATCAGAACAAAAATATATTGATGGTAATACCATCTGATGCCCAATTAATACGAACGCTAGACAAGATTAAAAACAAAAGTGGAGATTAAGATTGTATACAAACCATATAATAAATTAAGAGAAATCCTGGGTAATCCAAAAGATAAAGTAGATCAACATGAAAACTCAGGGATTTACAAAATTACTTGTCATGGTTGTGATCGGAGGTATATTGGGCAAACTAAAAGATTCATGTTAACGAGATATAAAGAACACATTATCTACATTTAATATGGGAGACATTAAAAATCTTGTGTTCCCCAACATGCCCTCGAGCATGACCATAATGTGGATATTAGTAATTTAAGACTTGTTAAAAGTATAAATAATAATAGGGCTGTGGATGTATATGAAAGCATTTAAATAGAAAAATGTAAGAAAACCTTGAACCGGGATAAGGGACCTAGTCCGTTCAATCAAATTTTTCAATTAAATCATTTCCTGATGATGCTAACGTAGTTAGCGAAACGGGAGTCAAGAAGTTTAAAAAAGTGATTTGATATTTAGTGGTAAATATGCATGAATATTTGGAAATGCGTAAATTCCTATTGAAATGGGTACCGCGTGTGCGTGCTGTCAGCGGACCGTATTGATGATTCTGAATAATGTTTGGAGCTGTTTAAGCAAAATAATAAGGAAAAAAACAATTTTATACTTTGTCATCTATCACTTTTATTTAATTTTATTGATTGAAATAAAAGTGATGGATAACAAAGTCAAAAATTGTTTTATTCCTTTTTAAAAAATGAACCATCACAAAGTAACGGACAAATCAATCAATAATTTTAAATAATAAGGATTTTTTCATCAGATCTGGCCCCAGCGACTATTTCCTGTTCTCAGACCTCAAAAAAATGCTCGATGGCAAGAAGTTTCGCTTCAATGAAGAGGTAATTGCCGAAACTGAAAGCTATTACTCTATATAAAAAAGGTGTAGAAGTGTTAGAAAAGCGTTAGAATGATTGTATTGCCCGCCAGGGAGGATATATTGATGAATAAAGTCGAAATTTATAAAAAAAGTGTTTTATTTATCAAACCGGGGACTTATTGACCGATGTGTTAAGTAGAATTTCTTAAGCAAAATATATATTTGATATATGCTTAGTGTGTAGAAATTTTTAAAAAACAATCCTATAAAAATAGTATTTATTTTAATGTCACATATATACGATATGAATCAACCAGCTATAAAATTATTGATAATAATTAAAACACTTGGTATTTGTTTCACAATATATTCAAGATATTCTCTAACATGTTTCGGCCTCGCGACCATTCTCAAAGAGAGTTATGTATAAACTAAACTAAAGTTTCAAAGTGCTGTCTGATGGAAGTCGGTTTTTTCATCTCGTTAAATTTATTACACTATCAATAATTGGAGTATTTCCGAAGTCTAGCTGGGTGTTTGTTAGGTTTTTGCCGTCGTATATGGCTTTTTTAATTTCGAAAATTTCCAGGTAATTTAACAGCCTGCTTTTATTGCAGCTATGTATTAATTTGGTATTATTAATGTTAAAAAAAAATGGTTCTGGTCTATACAATGTTCGGCAAAGCCCGTCTTTCTCTGATTGTGTAAAATTGAATATTTATGTTCTTTTAGCCTACCATTGAGCGATCGGCCCGTTTGGCCTATATAAATAGCGTCACACAAATTATATTTAATTTCGTATACTCCAGATTTGTCACAAAATTTTGCTCTTTCTTTGTTATTGTTTAACATCGATGCAAGATTATTCTTATTAACAGAGATAATATTAATATTTTCGTTCTTTAACTGATTTGTGATTCTTGAACTTAATTTGTGAATATAGTTTATAGCATGCCAATTTTTAGAATCTTTTTCGGGTGTTGCGGCATAAAAATGTTTGGTGACAACACTTTGACACAACACAATCAGACAGCACTTTGAAACTTTAGTTTAGTTTATACATAACTCTCTTTGAGAATGGTCGCGAGGCCGAAACATGTTAGAGAATATCTTGAATATATTGTGAAACAAATACCAAGTGTTTTAATTATTATCATTGTTACTATGTTTCACCAAGAGCCAACCGCGCAATCAATCAAAGCTATTATAAAATTATTTTCAAAATATTAATAAATATAATTTAATTTAATTTTTATGTTCAATTTGTAAATATATTGCAGCATCTCTCAGCTAGTGTCGAATTATTATTCTCAGTGTAAATAATTTCTTAGATTCTTGCCTTATTTTTATTTTGTTTTGTTTGCTGTTATAAAAAAATATTGTTGGTTTAAAGTAATTACCAAGATGGGTATTGTTAATGGTATTTGACTTGTATGTTAGTAACATCCAAGGTATTAAAAGAAATATTTTTAGTAATGATAACTGGCCAATAATAATTGAAATTATTTCAAACTGTGTATTGATAAATATCATGTAATACATCAACCGTATATAATAATCAGATTTCCACAGTTAATTTGAAAAATAACTTGAATCAGCTGTATTAAAACGATTGGAATACTAACGCGTTTTCTTGATAACGGTTCTCTTCGTAGAAATCTAACAAGACTTAAAGGTTCGTTGTTTTATTCACTACATGGCATAAGCGAGATATTTATCGACATTCCATTATATCGACAACCAACAGATCCGACTAATTACCAACATATACAGTTTAATTTACAATGGCTTAAGATTTATTTGCTGGAAAAGAAATGCACATTTTCAAATGACATTTTTATTAAGAGTAAAATGGGTAATTACTACATATAGAATTTGTAGTGTTCATTAAATGTTCATTTGTTTGCTTGAAATCACCAAATAGTAAACAACACAACAATTTTTGTAGTGAAAAAATTACTGTCACTAAAAGTTTTACAAAACTTGTTAAAGTAATAAACGTAAAGTATCTAGACCAACGTAGTCCCTACCGTCTAGGCAAAGCAGAAGTGAATCTTCTTTCACCAAGATAACGTCAAACCTCATGCTTGATTGATCATATGGAGAGAACTGTTAAGGAAGTACGAGCAAATCTATGGGAAAAGCCGCTTTTCTAGCTTTTTAGAAATATGATATTTTCAACCGTTCTAATACACAGTCTCCTATGTAAAAATGATTTCCGCCCCGTATTTTTCTCTTTTTTTTCAGTATTAATCTTCCAACTTTATAGAATAAAAACCAGATCATCAACCAGATCAACAAAATCATCATCATCATCATCATCATCATCATCATCATCATCATCATCATCATCATCATCAGCCCGTATCGATCCACTGCAGGATGAAGACTTCATCCTGCTGCCCTCTTCAGCATGTTTCCAACTTTCACGGTCCTGGGCTTTCCTCTGCCACTCTGGTCCAATATATTTAACGATGTCATCAATCCATCGTGCTTTCGGTCTTCTTCGCGGACGTTTGCGATCAAGAATATTAAACCCACCATCCACTCCAGGATTGCCTTGGTCCATCTGTCATCCCATCGCCTCGCTATATGGCCTGCCCATCTCCATTTCAATTGCTTTACTCTTCCAATAATATCACAGACTTTCGTTTGTTCCCTGATCCATGCGCAGCACTTTCTATCTTGTCTTGTAATGCCAAGCATACATCTTTCCATTCCCCTCTGTGCTACCCAAAATTTTTGAATTGATTGCGACGTGAGTGTCCAGGTTTCACTTCCGTATGTTATAACGAGGAGAACGCACTAATCGAAGACTTTTCTTTTCGGGAAAGTGGGAGTCTGCTCTTAAACAGAATGTTGAGCCTGCCAAATGCCTGCCAGCCACATTTAACAAGCCGTTCCACCTCCCGGGCGATATTCCCCTCCATTGAAATCCTCTGCCCAAGATATATAAAGCTGTCCACAATCTCCAAATCCCTTTGTAAAACTGAAATTCTTCTGTCCTGAGCGAAGTTATTGAACATAACTCTTTTTTCAGATTTATTTTCAAGCCAAATGGTTCGCCAGCGCCTTTGCAGTTCTTGTATGCGTCTTTGCAGCTCCTCTGGGTCTTGTTAAAGGAGAACAATATCATCTTCAAATCTAAGATGGTTTCAGTTTGCACCATTGATCTTTACACTATCCCATTCCCAATCCAGTTTACGGAATATTTCTTCAAGGGCAGCCGAGAAAAGAATAGGCGATATTGCGTCACCCTGCCGTACACCTAGTTCTGCATTAATTCCCACTTCAAGATCATTGAGGTGAATTGTGGCTGTAGCTCCATCATATATCGATTCTAATAGGTTTACATATGCGTTATCTACCCCTTGGCTAAGCAGTGCATCCATTATTGCATGCTTGGAGATGGAGTCAAATGTTTTTTCGTAGTCGATAAAGGCCAAGCACAGTGGCATGGTATATTCGTTGTGCCTTTCTATGGCCTGCTGTACAACCTGGATGTGACCCATTGTACTGAATCCACTTCTGAATCCTGCTTGTTCTCTTGGTTGTGCGTCATTCAGTTTTTTTAATATTCTTTTAGAAATTATCTTAGAGAAGACTTTGTACATTACTTATAGGAGGCTTATTGGACGGTAGTTCTTTAAATCCTCCTGTGCTCCCTTTTTATGTAAAAGGATCACTTCTGCATTTTTCCATAAGTCAGGTACTTTTTGTTCTTTGCGGCATTTTGAGTATAATTTTGCCAGTTTTTTATGTAACGTTTAGCTATTAGCTAACGTTAGACTATTAGCTTTTAGCCTTGCCGTTTTTCATCGATTCTATAGCATTTGTTCTTCCGTGGGTATTATCTTTGATTGGTTCTGATCTTCATATAACTGGGAATAAAATTTTCTGACAACCTCTAACATTTGAGTACGCGCCTTGCATAATGTGCCATCCTCACGCCTTAAGGCATATATTTGCGTTTTTTTATTTCTCAGCTTCTGTTTAGCCTTGTTAATTCCTTTGTTTTCTTTCAGGGTTTTTTGCACTAGCTGCATGTTGAATCGACGCGTGTCCTCTCTGATACGTTTTCTTATAGTTTTGCAGAACTCAGTGTACTCGACCGTGCCAAAAGGACTACCTGCATTTATCATTTCCCGCCGTTTCTTCATTAAATCAATGGCCTCACTGGAGATTTCTGTCTGTTTGAGACATTTTTCTTCTGGTGCTATTGAAGCAGTCGTTTGAAGCACATTGTTGGCGATTTCTTCATATTGAACTGATAGTTCCGCATCCTCCGGATCTTGTAACACAGCAAACCGGTTTGACAAAGCAATCTCAAAGTCGCTTCATCTCTCCTCCAGCAGTTCCCCAGGTTCCACTTTGCCCTTCTTTGATCTTACCACCAATCTGTCACCTCTATTATTATTATTATATATATATATATATATATATATATATATATATATATATATATATATATATATATATATATATATATATATATAATCTATCGATATAAAAATAAAACTCTTTGTTCTACTAGCCAGTATACATTGAGTAAATAGAAGAAATGTTATCAAGTAAAAATTCACCTGTATACTAGTTACTTAATAACAAAAATTTATTAATAGCTTACACGAGCAACTTTTTACTTATACTCTTTTTTTGTATCTATTCAAAGCCCCCAAAAAAATACTACTAAATTGTACAGCGTATAATTACTTCTGGTTCTATTTTAAGCTCATTCGTCACTTATAAATACCTTCAAACATTAGTGACGTCGCTTCGACCAGATATAAACACTGACAGAAATTTTGCAATTGGTAATCTGTGAAACAACCCAAGTTTTCTTTCATAAAAACATCGTCCGAACGCTATATATATATAACAAACCCGACCCTCGATTCGAGTTTGAGAAATATATATTGAATTATTTGTTAGTTCAATTGATTGATTGATTGATCGTCTGATTATAGCTTTGAGGTTGTTGACTTAAGACAGTTGATCTGATTTTTCAATATGGCTTCATAAATTTTTAAAGCTCTTAAAATCCTTATAAAAAAGTACATTTGAATAATATCGGTGTTGTTCATTATATTCAATTTTGTTCAACTTATGTTATAATTATGATAATTCCGCAAGGTTTGACTCCACATCATTTCACAATAATTTGTTTGAAAAAATATATTTATATAGCAATTAACAGAAGAGAATGTTAGATACGCCATAAAAATTTCAAATAAATTTAAATATTATTAGGTTTTATTATTCTTGTTTAGTATTTTTATATTTTTTTTCAAATACAACTTAAAATGCTGGAAAAGAAATTGAGTTTAATTGACCTTAATCAAAATATAAAACAATTACTAGTAAATAGTTACTAATAATTGTTTTATGGGTGTCAAAATGTTAGACACACTTGTTTATATTTAAGATGTTTTAATCCTCTAGAGGTTTTATCACATTTTACCAATTCAATTCAGTTGTTCATTGGTTTAACTTGTGGATTTGTAGAGAAAAAAGTAAAAAAATGTGATTCATTATGGGAAAAAATTACTGTTTTTCATATAACGAAAACCTCGTTTTCATCGGTTACCAAGCTAATTCGTTCGGCGAGGCAGAACTCATACGATACGGAACTCATCGTTCAACTGAAAGATAAACTGATCTGCCAAGAAGAGAAAAAAAACTCATTTTGAGGATTGAAGGCACGACTGGATGAAGGTGCTATGTAACATTTTTAAGAAAATAACTTTTATTCGTTGGATTGAAGTGATATGTACCCACTTTTCACTTGGCACCATGAAGTCACCGAGATTTGTAACAATAGTGCTAATTTAACAATGAATGAAGGAGCTATGTTACATTATTTCTCAAAAAAAGAATGGAAGATCCATAATAAATATAATGTTTAACTGGTTGCGTGAATGAAGCGCACATAGCTCCTTCATCCACTTAAACTACGTCATTGTTTACCTATCAAGTTTGAAGTTACATGCGGGCTAGTGTTTTAATTTAAGTAATTTATTTTATTATTTTGTGAATATTTATGAAAGTTACAACTTTAAATATGGGGTCTAGAGGGAAAGTAATGTTAAAGTTAGTGCTAGAAAAAACAAACGAATGTTTATAATCGAACGAACAATATGAAAGAAATTGGAATTAAAAGGAAAAAAAATCTTTCGCCCTAAGGAAAGTATTTCCAAAAAACCAAAACGCGATCGAAATACGTGGAAAAAACCAGGCAGCACTATATATATAGAGCACGGGGAGGAATATGTATCTTACAAAAATACGCTTGTTTCAAAAAAGAAACCCAAAAAAGGCATTCTCTGAAGGGAAAATTGTAGGCTTTCATGTAGTACTCATTTCGAAGAAATATAGACGGGTACTTCCTAATGAATTTTACAAACTTGACATTAATGCGAAAAACACTTTATTATTTAAATCCACAGATAAAAAATCAGTGTTGAGTTGTTGAAAGAAAGGGTGCCGTAAAACATAAAACAGCGTCCTATACATACAGCGTCACAAAAAAATGGAAGTAATGAAAGAGTAGGCAGAAATAAAATCGATATTATACATAGTCGATGAAAAAGTGGATTTTCAGCCCCTCCTCTGAATAGCAAAGGAAAGCATTTTAGCCACACAAATACACCAAGCAATACACAAGGGCACACAAAATAGGCCAAGAAGTTAAGAACTTTGTTACACATATAAAGAAGTTTCCAGTGGATGAGTCCTGCTACCCTAAAAAAAAAATAAAAAAAAAAAAAAATATATATATATATATATATATATATATATATATATATATATATATATATATATATATATATATATATATATATATATATATATATCATCATCATCATCATCATCAGTCTGTATCGATCCACTGCAGGATGAAGGCCTCTTCAGCATGCTTCCAACTTTCACAGTCCTGGGCTTTCCTCTGCCACTCGGGTCCAATATACTTAACGATGTCATCAATCCATCGTGCTTTCGGTCTTCTTCGCGGACGTTTACAATCAAGCGGTATCCACTCCAGGATTGCCTTGGTCCATCTGTCGTCCCATCGCCTCGTTATATGGCCTGCCCATCTCCATTTCAATTGCTTTACTCTTCCAATGATGTCACAGACTTTTGTTTGTTCCCTGATCCATGCGCAGGACTTTCTGTCTCGTCTTGTAATGCCAAGCATACATCTTTCCATTCCCCTCTGTGCTACCCGAAGTTTTTGAATTAATTGCGATGTGAGTGTCCAGGTTTCACTTCCGTATGTCATAACGGGTAGAACGCACTGATCGAAGACTTTTCTTTTCAGGCAAAGTGGGAGTCTGCTCTTAAACACTATGTTGAGCCTACCAAATGCCTGCCAGCCACATTTAACACGCCGTTCCACCTCCCGGGCGGTATTCCCCTCCATTGAAATCCTCTGCCCAAGATATATAAAGCTGTCCACAATCTCCAAATCCCTTCCCAAAACTGAAATTCTTCTGTCCTGAGCGAAGTTATTGAACATAACCTGACTCTTTTTCAGGTTTACTTTCAAGCCAAATGGTTCGCCAGCCCTTTGCAGTTCTTGTATGCAGTTTTTTTGTTCTTTTTGAAAATGAGAATAATATGATCTGCAAATCTAAGATGGTTTAAGTTTGCACCATTGATATTTACACCATCCTGTTCCTAATCCAGTTTACGGAATACTTCTTCAAGGCCACCAGAGAAAAGAATAGGCGATATTGCGTCACCCTGCCGTACACCTCGTTCTACATTAATTCCCACTTCAAGATCATCAAGGTGAATTGTGGCTGTAGCTCCATCATATATCGATTCTAATAGGTTTACATAGGCTCTCTCTACACCTTGGCTAAGCAGTGCATCCATTATCGCATGCTTTGAGATGGAATCAAATGCTTTTTCGTAGTCGATAAAAGCCAAGCACAGTGGCATGGTGTATTCGTTGTGCCTTTCTATGATCTGCTGTACAACCTGGATGTGATCCATTGTACTGAATCCACTTCTGAATCCTGCTTGTTCTCTTGGTTGTGCGTAATTCAGTTTTTTTAATATTCTTTTAGAAATTTTCTTAGTGAAAACTTTGTACATTACTGATAGGAGGCTTATTGGACGGTAGTTCTTTAAATCTTCCTTTGCTCCCTGTGCTCCCTTTTTATGTAAAAGGATCACTTCTGCATTTTTCCATAAGTCAGGTACTTTTTGTTCTTTGAGGCATTTTGAGTATAATATATATATATATATATATATATATATATATATATATATATATATATATATATATATATATATATATATATATATATTCCACATAACGCTCTGAATTGACAGTTACTGCGCGTCTCCTGCAGTCTTCAAAACAGTACAAGCCGGTTATTACTCGCGCTGACATTGCAGCCCATACAGTGACTTTAGGCGAATGTAAGGGTTTTTGATGCTGTATCTCGGGTTCATTGCACTCCAGTAACGACAGTTCTGCTTATTTACCTGACCGAGATGAAAATGAGCCAAAAATCATTATTTTTGTAAAATTCTTACACACACGCGGTTTACTTCCCAGAAACGCTCTATACAGACTAAATTCCTAAACGCGAGGCTATCGACTGACATGAGTCCTGCGCCTCTCACAGTTGCATATGCACAGTAAGCCACAACATTTTTATGGGACAGCTTGTGTTATACTTTCCTTTACACCCCGTATTTAAGTAACTCTTATTAAGACACACCTTGTACATGTTGTTTTCTTTAACAGAATACTGGAAATAGTAATTGTATTCATTCATTATTTACACATAGGTCTTATAAAGAATTGATACCATATTATAGCTTGTAACAGTTAATTCTTGCCTTCAATAATAAAGATTTTGTAATTGTAGTAATTATAATTCACCAATGTTACCGAATATAGTTAACTATACCACATGTGTATTCGTTTTAGTCCTTTCAAATATGATATAACTGTAGATATTAAAATATACCGTTAATTAAACAAAAAAAATATATATATATATATATATATATATATATATATATATATATATATATATATATATATATATATATATATATATATATATATAATACTAATAATGAAGGAATAGATCTTGAAGGATCACTCAATATTCACCTGTTTTATTTCAGCCTGCCTTGAAGAGGTATTGCGTAATCTGGAGTAGGAACAGGATGGAATAAAAATGAATGATACTTAATTAAGTAATCTTAGATTCGTAGGTGATATCGTTCTCCTTTCACAAAATCCAGGGAAGCTACAAAAACACCTACAAGAGCTACAACATTTGGCTTGAAAATAAACCTGAAAAATCTATTAAACTCTTAAAGAGTGATTATTTACCTGTCAAGTATCATTAACATAACAAATGCTTATTGCTTTGCTTATTTTGGGCAGATTGCTGTGCTCTAGGACATAAATATTATAGTACTATTATATTAATATATTAATATAGTACTATTGCTGTACTATAGGACATAAATTTAAAAAATGTATATTAATCATGACCACTAACATCAAACCAATACAAATCGCTCATGTGGCGTAAAGTGTAACAGTTGTTTCATGATCATCATCCGAACACTACGATGAGGAAAACATTGCTGATATTAACTTTTCTGTGAAACTAATGTAAACCGAAAAAGAAAAATTACAAATGCAAATATGTACTTTCAATCCCATACTTTACTTTGATACTGATTCATGGACAGCAAAAACAACGTGACATGACATTGAATATCAAATATTGAGTAAGAAGCAGAATAGGACTTGTACAATGTTGGCGGGAAAGTTGGACGAAAGATTTCGTCCACCTGATATTGCGAATCGTTTTAATCATTTTTAACAAACGTAATGCCTCTTTTCTCTCAGTTAACAATTCACTTCAATCGAAAACATTGCCAACGATGATGAAACGTAATACGATATAGAAGCAATAGAATCCATTGACAAAACATCAACATTCTGTATAGAAATCATTAGATTTTCTATACAGAATGTTAATATTTTGTCAATAGATTCTATTACTTCTATTCATCCCAAATGGTCAGAATGTTATGAAAGAATAATATACAAATATTTTGAAAATGTTTAAATCCAAATTTAATAAGTACGACCTAAGCATAAGATCTAGACTTCTTAAACAAAGATAAACATACAAACATACATCGTATAAATTACTCGACCGAAAAGCAATTCATCGGATGAATCTTGAACAAAAGTTCGAGAAGTAAAATTAATTAGGGAGGTATCTGAAGTGAATGATTATAATAAGAACATTGTAGATAAACTAATTAGAAAACAAAGGTTCAGAAAATTATTGAAAGAATCTTCGACTTTTCAAAAGTATCAGAACACAAAGAAATTCATGGTAATACCATTTGATGCCCAGTTGACAAGAGGACTAGACGAAATTTTGAAATAAGTGGACATTAAGGTTGTGTACAAAACATATAATAAATTAAGAGAAGTTCTGGGTAATCCAAAGGATAAAGTAGAGCAGCATGAAAAGTCAGGGATTTACAAAATTAGTTGTCAAGACTGTGATCGAAGGTATATTGGGCAAACAAAAAGATCCATATTGACAAGATATAAAGAACATATTGCCCACATTAGATATGGGAGAAATGAAAAATCGTGTGTTGCCCAACATGCAGTCGAACATGACTACAGTATAGATATTAGTAATTTAAGACTAATTAAAAGTGTTAATAAGGGGTTAGGGCTTTGGATGCATATGAATGCATTCAAATAGAAAAATGTAAGAAAATCATGAACCGAGATAAAGGACCGATTCCTTTCAGTCAACTTTTTCATATATTAATGTAAGGCTTAGTACACTTCACTGTTCATGATTTTTACACGCTTCGTTAGGTATGGGTTTCATATAAATAGAACATAGTTTAGTTTTAGAATTAGATTAAATCATCTCAGCAGTTCAAAAAAAGTGTTTTGGTGTTTAGTGGTAAATCTCTTCAAGTTTAGTAAAGAGTGATTCAGCCGATTCAAAAATCGCCGAGTATTGTGGAAAGTGAAGAGGCGGCAAGTGCTGATAAAAAGGCCGCGTCTTTCTATCCAAAGAAACTTAAGGATATGATAGAAAAATGTGGCTATAGCAGCCAAACCGTATCCAACGTGAATTGTTCTGGAAGAAGGTTCCTAAAGGAAATTTTATCACGAGTGAAGAAAAAAACCTTTCCAGGTTTTAATGCCTCTAAAGATCGATTGACAGTGTTGCACCTGGTAACTGTAAGTTAAAATCTCTCTTAGTTTATTGCTCGGAAAATCCAAGAGCTTTAAAAAATAAATCCAATGTTGGTTTGCCCGTGATTTGGAAGTCAAATCCTAAGCTTTGGTGTCAGCCTCCCTTTTTGAGAATTGGTTTGGTCATCACTTCATACCCAAAATCGAACGTTATTGCCGATCAAAACAAATGCTATTTAAGGTAATGTTATTACTGCACCAGGCCATCCTCCTGCTACTCTCACTAATTTCAACCCACGTGTGAAAATTGAATTTTTGCCACCAAATACAACCAGCTGGACCAACCGATGGACCAGGGTGTCATCAAAATATTTAAAGCTTATTACACCAGATGATCATTTGCACATCTCCATGAAGCTATGAGGCAAAACAATAAACTGTCTGTTATAGACTTTTGGTAACAATTTAATGTTTTAGATGCCATAGACATCACTGAAAAATCTTGGGATGAAATTTGACAAAAAAACTTTAAAGAGTCTGGAAAAAGAGTCTTTTTTCATTTTTTTTTCACTAGTAAAACTCCAGCAGAATCAGCGTCACAGCCTGATCAAATTAATCATGTTATTGAAGACGTAAATCTCGGTCCATATGTTAACATTAAATTGATACTGGGACCGGTCTTCACGCGTTAAATGAGCACTCTATCTCACTTACACTGTTGAAGTCCATTTAGTAGTTTGAGTCCATAGTATGAGTTTTTTGAAATGTGGCCCTTTTGCAAATAAATAAACAATACATTTTTTTGTGCAAAGAAAAGTGTCAATTGTACCATTTTTTGAAATAACTTGCCCAGGATAGTGGAATACATTTTTTTAAGATGAGTCAAAGTTAACTGACATCATTTTTTAAACCAAAACTTTTTTTTTACTATATTAAGAACGTTCATTGTTTGATTTGTGACTACGATTAATAGCATGGTTATTTATAATCACGTTAAAAAATAACACGTTAAAAAATGTATCTATTATCACTTAACACATAACCTGGCCTTTCGTCCAGCATCCACTTCACGTTGAGTTTTGGGACACTTAGACAGGGGGCTTATGTTTCGCCTCTTGATGTTCAGGCTCGTCAGGGTACCGATACATGCTCTCCCCACAGCGTCCACTGAGACAACAGTAGCTGAGTGTCACATACACCCAACCGCTAGATTCCACAATCTCATGTGGATCACACACATGTTTTTATAAATGAATTTTTATAAGTAATATAATAGTTGGGTTTTTAATTTTTAAAGCAAGATTTAATTTTTTACCCATAAATCATACTTATTTGAATATGTAAAAATCCTACTGTGATTAATCAGCATTTGGCAGCACCTATTTTTATTTTGTTGTGTAAAGTCCTGATGCCATAAGTTATTTTTCGAACCTGTTTGAAGTTGTTGATGCTATAGTCATATTTTTCGATTGGAAAAATTTAATATTCTAGTCTACTTTGTTTTAGTTGAAAATTAATCTTCTTTTAAGAAAATCTTGAAATAACAATTTTATATCAGCTATGGAATATCAAAATTGTGAATAATTGTAATTTATTTAATATTCGATCATTTAAAACAATTTTTTACATTTTCTGGGGTGGAATTCCATTAAAAAAAGCCTTCATTTTCGAAGGTAAAAAAGTGTGCTGCTGAATTAAAACGTGGTTGTACATTAATTGTAGATGATCAACACTCAATACGTCTAAGAGAAAAACGCAAATGCCGGTTAGCGGTAGTCTGCGATACTCCTAATTCCCCTGAGAGTTTCCTAGTGCTTGTTCTAGGATCTGCAATCCCAGCGGCTCTTAAAAACTTTATCGAGAATCAGGACGACCAGATCTTCCCCTATCAAGAGTCTTGTCTCCCTCCCGGAACTTTTTAAACTAGAGCTAAGCGATACGGATAGATCAGCACCTTCCCCCCCTACTTCGAAAATCTAACAAGCGGCGTCATTCACTTTGAAACCTTCTCTTAAATAAGATCACAAAATTGCCCTAATTTCGCAACTTATTTCACTCATTTTAATGTGTTTTGACTGAATATTTTGCAGTAGAATCACTTAATACTGAAGAAGGAATGTGTATATGTCGGAGCAAAAAGTTTGGTTTGGCAAAAAGGGAAAAAAGTAAATCCTTTTATTATACCCTAGTAGGTATGAAAAGAATTTTCGCTTAATGGGGTTTTCTCTTGATTATTTTTGCTTATTATTTCTTGTTTATAGTTCTCTAGAGTGTTTTAACTTATTTAAACGTGATTCTGCTTGCTTTTCTGCAGCATTTTATAACTGTAGAAAAATATAGTTTCACCACGACATGCCAGAAATGAAGCAACAATCCAAAAATAACAATAAATCGTGAACCACTCTCATATACTAAACCGCTCGATCCGACTTGGACTCGCTTGGCGTTGAGTAACCATCCATACATTTGTTTCTCAAAGCAAAATCGGACTCGCTTGGCTTGACTTAGCTCAGCCGGCAGTGTGAAAGTCGCATTTGTTCTGTATTAGGCTTTTTGGCCACACGTAAGCCATTATAGTAACGATTTATTAATAGTTTTTTTCAAAGATCAACATTTGTAAATGTCTACTTATTTAACACCTCTAATTTAATTAAATATTGAAAGTTTTTGCTCTATGGTCAAAAACTCTCTAACCATCTTACTGGAACAAACTGCTGCTAATTTATTTATCCATCCTTCAAGAATAAATCTTGACTGACCAACTGCGTACATTACAACACAAGTTCAATGTACACTACACCACGACAACTTGCCATTAACTGTGATGCACCTTCGAAAACAGACATACAACGAGTTAAGCGCATTAAAAAAAAACAAAGCCCCGTGACTGGATAATATACCAGCAGAATGACTCAAGGCAGAACCTGAGTCGTATTCTGAATTGTTAGGACCCTTAATAAATCAGATGTGGGAGTCAAAGAATGTTCCTGATGAGTGGAAAAAGGGATTATTAATTAAATTACCAAAACAAGGAGACATACACATTTGTGACAATTGGCGTGGTATAACATTACTAAACACAATCATTAAAGTTGCAGCACAAATCATCCTAACAAGATTGGTAGGACATATAGTAGCAGAAATGAGTCCATGTCAAGCCCATTTCAGACCGGGTCATTCGTGTACTGATCACATAAATACTGTTAAGATCATACTAGAACAGTCAACTGAATGGAAATCGGTAATCTACTTATAATTTATCGATTTTGAGAGGGCATTTGGCAGTTTAGCCCACCCTGCCATATAAAAAGTTTTAAAACAAACAGAAATACCCGAAAAATGTATACGCCTTTTTCAGGGAAATGTATATGAATGCACAGTGCTGTGTAGCCTATAGTGGATATAAAAACGAGGAATTTGAAATTTTTACTGGTGTGAAGCAGAGGTGTGCCTTGTCTCCTCTTATCTTCAATGTTTTGCTATATTATGTCCATAAAATATCAACAAAGGTCAATCCGGCATTCAGTGGACCCTCAATTCTAGCTTGCCGTACCTTGAATACGCGGATGACATATGCCTTATTAATTTTGTTATTATGACATATGCCTTATTAATTAATACAACAATGTAGTCCAAATGCTAAACAGATTTGTAACGAAAGCCCAGAAAGTAGGCCTGAAAAATAATTTTTGGATTGTGTTGGCTTCTATTTTATGACTGAGAAAGCTTCTTTCGTGTTCTTTAATTATTTTCTTAAAAGATCTCGTCCATATCGATCCACAATACAGTTGATGTATCCATGATTAATCTTTTTTGTTTGTTTTTGCCTTGCAATTTTTGATATGTTTTCTATGCAATTTGCTATGCAATTTTTGATTGGTTTTAAAGATTACTTTTGCATTGTTTTTATATAAGAATTTTTCAATTATTTCCGACGATTTTCCAAAGTATTATTAATTTGAATGAATAGTATTTTTCATTCATTTGTGGATATATTTCAGAGACAGCCTTTTTGTATAATTTTCTTTTTAAAATGTTATCAATTATTCTCTCTGAATATCCGTTGCCTAGGGCAATTTGTTTGGTGGTGTTTAGTTCATTATTAAAATCTGCGTTTGATAAAGGAATATTGATCAGTCTATGTACAAGACTATGATATGCTGCTAATTTATGTGTTGTATTGGGTGTAATGATATATTGTGTATCGTACCTGTTTGGGACGGTTTGCAAAATATCTTAAAACTATGTTTCTTTGAGATTCGTGAAATGGTTAAATCAGGAAGTTTAAACTGTTGCTTTCTTCTAAGTCGACTGTAAATTTTATATTTTTGTGGACTGCATTAATATATTCAAGAAATACACTTAGTTGTGTGTCGACGAGATGTTTCAATAAAAGAATTAAAGAGCACGAAAAAAGATTTCTCAGTCATAAACATAATTCGAATCTGCTAAATGAGAACCATCTTTTTAAAAGTGATTTTAAAATATAACACGTGCACAACAAAGGCAAAAAACTAAACCAACTGGAGAGTTTAGAAATAAACCGTCTGAAAGATGCAAAAACCCTTTTAAATGACCAAATAGACCTGAACAAATCCCCTTTACTGAATGTATATAGACAATAAATAGAATCTGTGTGGACTTCTTAAAAAATGTATATTTTTCTTGTAAAAACTTTTTGTATTTATACCTGTTTTAACATCAAAAATAGTCAATTCTGATGAAGCTACAGTGTTAGCGAAACGCGTTAAATATTAATAATAAAGTGGAAATATAGACGAAACAGTCTTAAATACTGAAAATTAATGTAACAAAGACTAAGTCGATGAGAATCAAAACCAGAAATGTCAACCCTTTCATCCTCAATGGATCACCCATATAAAATGTCGAGAGTTTTACATACTTGGGCAGTATTCTCACAAAAAAATGGAGGTGCATATCATGATGTCAAAAGCAGAATACGAAAAGGTCAAGGAACTTTTGGAACGCTGGCACCTCTATGGAGATCAACACAATACTTAGTGATTTGAAACGTGGAAAATAACGAAGATAATAACAAAAAAACTTCAGGTCTTCATAAATTAATGCTTGCGAAAACGTAAACTTGCTTCATCTCACAAACCAAAAGAAAATTGAACACGAGATAGCACTTCGTAAGTCGGGTTGGATTGGGCTCAAAATTTTAATAGTACAGGCAATTCATATATATATATATATATATATATATATATATATATATATATATATATATATATATATATATATATATATATATATATATATATATATATATTGGAGCTACAGCCACAATTCACCTTAATGATCTTGAAGTGGGAATTAATATTGAACGAGGTGTACGGCAGGGTGACGCAATATCGCCTATTCTTTTCTCGGCTGGCCTTGAAGAAGTATTCCGTAAACTGGATTGGGAACAGGATGGTGTAAAGATCAATGGTGCAAACTTAAACCATCTTAGATTTGCAGATGATATTATTCTCATTTCACAAGACCCAGAGGAGCTGCAAAGACGCATACAAGAACTGCAAAGGGCTGGCGAACCATTTGGCTTGAAAATAAACCTGAAAAAGAGTCAGGTTATGTTCAATAACTTCGCTCAGGACAGAAGAATTTCAGTTCTAGGAAGGGATTTAGAGATTGTTGACAGCTTTATATATCTTGGGCAGAGGATTTCCATGGAGGGGAATACCGCCCGGGAGGTGGAACGGCGTGTTAAATGTGGCTGGCAGGCATTTGGTAGGCTCAACATAGTGTTTAAGAGCAGACTCCCACTTTGCCTGAAAAGACAAGTATTCGATCAGTGCGTTCTACCCGTTATGACATACGGAAGTGAAACCTGGACACTCACATCGCAATCAATTCAAAAACTTCGGGTGGCACAGAGGGGAATGGAAAGATGTATGCTTGGCATTACAAGACGAGACAGAAAGTCCTGCCCATGGATCAGGGAACAAACAAAAGTCTGTGACATCATTGGAAGAGTAAAACAGTTGAAATGGAGATGGGCAGGCCATATAGCGAGACGATGGGACGACAGATGGACCAAGGCAATCCTGGAGTGGATACCGTTTGATCGCAAACGTCCGCGAAGAAGACCGAAAGCACGATGGATTGATGACATCGTTAAGTATATTGGACCCGAGTGGCAGAGGAAAGCCCAGGACCGTGAAGGTTGGAAGCATGCTGAAGAGGCCTTCATCCTGCAGTGGATCGATGCGGGCTGATGATGATGATGATATATATATATATATATATATATATATATATATATATATATATATATATATATATATATATATATATATATATATATATATATAATTTAACAAACAATTTATTTGATTTTTCTTTGGCGTTTAAATAATTTACAGATTCTGTACTCCTCTGAATTCAAAAAAATCCGGACGCAAAGACAACCATCTGTGTTTGGAATCACACTGTATAATTAGTCAATTCCTGTAATTGGTTTCGCTTTTGAAAATCGATCACTCAAGTCGTTCACAGCTTTATGGTAATCCTCTTCTGGCGAAAACTTAGCCATTATATTCGGAAGGTTATCCGTTGTAAAAGCCCGTGCACAGAGTTCGTAAGGTGTGATTATTTGTTTATCAACCGCTAGTTGAAGACTTGCTCTCGCTGTTAGTCTTTTGATTGTTACCAATACCATCGCATGGACCTTTCCCGAAAAAATAATATTAATAATAAAATAATAAAATTTCCCGAGAATAAATAATAAAATTTCCCGAAATAAAAAACTATTAGGACAAAAATTATAAAATAGTTTGTCAATGAAAAAAAAAATAAAAAGAAATGTGGGCCAGAATAAATCGAAGTTTTTTTAGCAACAAAAAAAAACATTAAAAACGGCGAACTATGAAAAATTTAGGGTTTTACTCAAAATAATTAACATCTGAAATTGGTTTTTTTTTCGAAAGGTACATTCAAAAACAAAAAATTTTAAAAAATGTCCCATTTGGCCAATTTTTGAAAAATTCGTAACTTTTTTTCGGTTGGGTAAAAACATTTTAAAACATTCTAAGACGTTTTTAGTGGGGTAGTGTTCAACTAATTGTAAGTTTTATCGTTGTGCTTACTTCGTATTATTACTTTTTAACCATGCAACATAAAAAGAACGAAATAATTCAATGTACTCACAAATAATAATTGAAATGAAATTATAAACATTTTGGCGATTTAGATATTTTTAAAAGTTCAAGTGATGGCGCAAGCCATTGCATGGCACGATTTATTCATCGATAGTCCGATCTCTAGTTATAACCATGGGTATGTTATAAGCGTGTACATCATAGGAGAATTTTACTATTAAATCACCACTGTAATTATCTATAAGCTACCCAGTCTGGAAATAAATAAGTTAGGTATTAATAAACTTGATAAACTATAGAATATAGGAGATTTGATCAATTAAATGACAAACAAAAAGACTATTAAAATCCCGAAAAAGAACAAAAGTATTTGGTTCTATAATGATACAAATCAAATCCAGAAAATAGAAAAAAGCAGATTCGTTGATAAATGAAGAAAACCGGTACAGAACAACTTCAATTAAGAAAATGATTTAGTAAAATTGTTATGTAAGCTCAGTATTTAACGATATTTTTTGTACTACTAAGATCAAAAAGTAAGGACACTTTTTAAATAAAACGCACGTAGTATTTAGTTATCCATCCAAATTTAGTGTGTCTCCTTCAAATGAATCCCCTCTCACTGCAATGCACTTATTCCACAGTATTTCCAGTCTCAGTCAAACGGTCAACGGGGGTCAAACTCTCTTGAATGGTTTCTGTGAACTCAAAATGCATTCACGAAGTGTTTTCTTTAATAGAGGGAATAGAAAAAAGTCGCACAGTTGCATATCTGATGAATATATGCTTTATATAGCGCAATATAGCGCTTGTGAAGTTTTGATTATTTGGTTCCGATTGACATATATGGAGGAAAAATAAGACGGCTGGAAAATAAGAGGTGCTGGATCTTAAATCGCTATTTCAACAGTAAATCATGGTGGTGGAAAAATCAAGATCTGGTGGTGTATGTCTTGGGCTGTGACTAGAAATTTAGTAACCATTGATGGGATACTAAATACTCCGACGTATGTGGATATATCACCAAAAATTTCTTCGAAAACGCTTCAAAATTTGGTACAGTGGACAGATTTATAAACTGTGCATGAGAATTATCACGAATAGGTTAGAACAGAAATTTGAATTATATCACTGGGAATAACGCTAAGAGATCGAAAAACCAACTATTGGATAAGATAACAAACCAAGGTGGAAAATGTTGTGAAACGAATATGAACATTAAAATAGAATTTGACGAGACATACAGCAAGACATAGAGGACAATGGAGTGGCAGAATCACTAGATGGAGAACTTGGGAGAAAGAAGCGTGGGGAGACCGACACAACCCTGATGTGATTTTACGATAGAAAAAAAACTAAAAGAAGAGAACAACAAAAATTAATAGAATCAATGTCGAGACGGTTACGGACTGTCAGAGATAATAGTAGGTACAATACAAAAGACTGAAAGTTTTTTTGGGGTGTTTTAGAATTTTTTCATTGTTCAAACACTTTCCCATTCAAAATTGTTCATGTTCTATTATTTATTAAAGGTGGGCTATTACTTATTGAACTTTATATTATGATTCAATTTGTGTGATTTAGTTTGTATTGATTTAACCTTAAAAAAAACTTAGAGGTGATAAAATAAAAAAAATTGAGGCAAGTCGGTTTGGTCAAATACTTTTTTCCCTCACTGTACGTGAAATTATGTCGCGATTCTTGCAATGTTAAATAAATCATTGCCGTACGTAGAATTTTAAAATTTCAATTTAGCATTTTTATAGCCTGTCAATTGTATAAATCCTAGTACATAAAAAATGCCGGGATTGTTCAGCATTTGGCATCTATTTTTAACTTTGTTTTGTAAAATTATCATCGTCATATGTTTCTCGAATTTGTTCTGTTCAGTTTTATTCATCTCAAAAATAAAAATCTTTTTTTTTTCAATCTTGTTTGAAATTGTTGAGCTCAAACCTAAAAAAAACCAACAACATCCTATCGACAGCTACATGTTCGAAACTACAGCGCATCTGATTGGTCCGGCCTATACAGCACGTGTTTCATGTGACGAGTCCAGGGTTGATGGTGCATAGTGTGGCACTGTGAGTGTTACATAAAAACAAGTCCGCACTTACTTCTTGGATTTTCATCTTGGTTTTGACGATCTTGCGGCGGACCTCCGTCTCGTAGCTTTCCTCGACCGTCTCCACCAGGCTTTCCTCGCCATTGTCGGACATTTTTTTATTACTATTCCGCTACGGAGGACCACACGCGTTTAATGGACACCAACTGCGTCACTGGTTATTTCGATCTGAACAGAGCGCTCTCTTGGCAAAGACTGGCGAGCGCTTTTCTAAATTTAATTTTCTTTTGCCGCCGAGACGAACGGAAGTTTGTTGTATGGTTTTTAATAGTCCAGAGGCTTTTCTCAGTGTGTGTGCGTGTGTATTATTACCGTATTGTCTTGTTACATTTAACACGTCTCTTGTTCGTTTACGTTTTGATCTGGAATTGTATAATTTCCGAATATTTCATATACATCCCGGATGTTCGGGAATAGTTGTGTTTGACTAAAGACGAGAATGTGAAATTCTTTAAAATTTTACTGAGCAGAGTAGTTTAGCTGATATTAAAATAAGATATTACGAAAAATTTATATCTCTATTTTTTCAATGCAATTCCAAATTAATCCTGTATATGTGTGTGTGTTTTTATATATATATATATATATATATATATATATATATATATATATATATATATATATATATATATATATATATATATATCATCATCATCATCATCATCATCAGTCCGCATCGATCCACTGCAGGATGAAGGCCTCTTCAGCATGCTTCCAACCTTCACGGTCCTGGGCTTTCCTCTGCCACTCGGGTCCAATATACTTAACGATGTCATCAATCCATCGTGCTTTCGGTCTTCTTCGCGGACGTTTGCGATCAAGCGGTATCCACTCCAGGATTGCCTTGGTCCATCTGTCGTCCCATCGCCTCGCTATATGGCCTGCCCATTTCCATTTCAACTGTTTTACTCTTCCAATGATGTCACAGACTTTTGTTTGTTCCCTGATCCATGCGCAGGACTTTCTGTCTCGTCTTGTAATGCCAAGCATACATCTTTCCATTCCCCTCTGTGCCACCCGAAGTTTTTGGATTGATTGCGATGTGAGTGTCCAGGTTTCACTTCCGTATGTCATAACGGGTAGAACGCACTGATCGAATACTTTTCTTTTCAGGCAAAGTGGGAGTCTGCTCTTAAACACTATGTTGAGCCTACCAAATGCCTGCCAGCCACATTTAACACGCCGTTCCACCTCCCGGGCGGTATTCCCCTCCATGGAAATCCTCTGCCCAAGATATACAAAGCTGTCCACAATCTCTAAATCCCTTCCTAAAACTGAAATTCTTCTGTCCTGAGCGAAGTTATTGAACATAACCTGACTCTTTTTCAGGTTTATTTTCAAGCCAAATGGTTCGCCAGCCCTTTGCAGTTCTTGTATGCGTCTTTGCAGCTCCTCTGTGTCTTGTGAAATGAGAATAATATCAGCTGCAAATCTAAGATGGTTTAAGTTTGCACCATTGATTTTTACACCATCCTGTTCCCAATCCAGTTTACGGAATACTTCTTCAAGGCCAGCCGAGAAAAGAATAGGCGATATTGCGTCACCTCGTTCTATATTAATTCCCACTTCAAGATCATCAAGGTGAATTGTGGCTGTAGCTCCATCATATATCGATTCTAATAGGTTTACATAGGCTCTCTCTACACCTTGGCTAAGCAGTGCATCCATTATCGCATGCTTTGAGATGGAATCAAATGCTTTTTCGTAGTCGATAAAAGCCAAGCACAGTGGCATGGTGTATTCGTTGTGCCTTTCTATGACTTGCTGTACAACCTGGATGTGATCCATTGTACTGAATCCACTTCTGAATCCTGCTTGTTCTCTTGGTTGTGCGTCATTCAATTTTTTTAATATTCTTTTAGAAATTATCTTAGTGAAAACTTTGTACATCACTGATAGGAGGCTTATTGGACAGTAGTTCTTTAAATCTTCCTGTGCTCCTTTTTTATGTAAAAGGATCACTTCTGCATTTTTCCATAAGTCAGGTACTTTTTGTTCTTTGAGGCATTTTGAGTATAATTTTGCCAGTGTTTTATGTAACGTCCGACCACCAGCTTTTAGCATTTCGACAGTTACACTATCCTTTCCTGGAGCCTTGCCGTTCTTCATCAATTTTAGCATTTGTTACTTCCTCCACTAGGATATCTGGTATTATATATTGTTCTTCCGTGGGTATTGCTGTCCCTGACTGGCTCTGATCTTCATATAACTGGGAATAAAACCTTCTGACAATCTCTAACATTTGGGTACGCGTCCTGCACACTGTGCCATCCTCACGCTTTAAAGCATATATTTGCGTTCTTTTGTTTCTCAGCTTCTGTTTAGCTTTGTTAATTCCTTTGTTTTCTTCCAGGGTTTTTTGCACTAGCTGCATATTGATATATATATATATATATATATATATATATATATATATATATATATATATATATATATATATATATATATATATATATATGTATATATATATATATATATATATATATATATATATATATATATATATATATATATATATATATATATATATTTCAATTGGAGGGCTTATGTTTCGCCTTTTGATGTTTAGGCTCGTCAGGATACCGATACATGCTCTCCCCACAGCATCAAATGAGACAATAGTAGCAGCTGAGTGTCAGATACGCCCAACCGCTAGGTTCGACAATCTCATGTGGAACACACAGCAACCTGCGTCTCCGCCTAAGTAAACATTTTGTTAAGTGCTTGACAAACATTGGCTCAGTGGGAAAAAACGAAGCAGAACCTAAACGAAAACCTAAGCGAATTTGAACCGCTCAAAAGACTTAAACAAAACACATCCATTACCATTTAACAAGTAAAGGAAACGCGACAGTGATCATAGGAGAATCATCAACACATGAGAATATATGATAAACAAACACCAAAACGCCAAAACAAAGGTTAATCAAAGCTCTATAGACGCCGATCTACCAAAAACCACTACCTCAAGGGAAAAATTCGGCAGAGTACCCAAATTATACGGGTTACCAAAAGTTAACAAGCCGAACGTATCCCTACGACCGATTGTGATCGCTTTCGACTCGCTTAGTTTTAAAACTTAGGCTTAGACTTCGACTTAGTTTTAAAACTAAGTTTTAAAGTAGTGTTTGAGAATGTAAAGTCGTTTTACGAAACTATAATCACACAAATTTTGTTTAAAAATAAAAGTGATAGAGAAAGTAAAAAATTGTTTTATTTAAAAAATGAACTATCACAAAGTAACGGACAAATCAATCTTATTATATTATTTATATTTATTTATAACTGAAATATCTTTGAGTTGAAGATATGACAATTACAAATATCATATAGTGAACACAACCGGTAATATGTCACTTTTTATACTAGTATACGAAGACTATTTTTGACACTAGAAAAAAAAATGATAAGCTCTTTATGCGTTTGTGTTTTATTACACTAAATTACTAGGCACTTTATACTGCGACTATTCCATCAGATTTCTTGCTAGGACTTTCTTGCTAGTGAAATTTCGCGCAACGAGTTTTAAGAAAATAAAAATTTCACCCTTACAAATTTCAGATAACCCATTCAAAGAACATGATCCCGATCACAGACATAAATTTTTATATTTGTGATTTCATGTTCATATTTTACCCAAAAATGTTTGTGGGAGATATGATGTCAATAATATAAAGTAGTTTACAGGCAAAGTGCTTTTCAAATTTTACTGTTGTATACCCTTTACGCCAAAACAATGTCCATTGATGTTTATTTTTATTGACAAACATAAAATTCGTACACAAATGTCCTAAAACGGCACAATCTTCATGGCAGTGTGACTCGAAAAAATCTCAAGATTAGTAAAACAAACAAAGTTAAACGCCTGACATTTGCTAAGGAGTATAGAAACAGTTTCCCTTTGGGAAAAATTTAATATTTTCGAGTCATATGGGCAGCGACGGGCGTGGAGAAAATCCAACGAATCTTTAAAAGAGAAAATTTTGCGAGGGACTGTTAAACACGGTGGTGGCTCAGTTATGGTCTGGCCACCCAAATCAAGAAAATGCGAAGGCTAACGGACTATCGTCCGGAAGACTTCGCAGCTTTGGGTGGCAGAAAGCACAGAAGACCGAAACTCCAATTTTTGGGGGATTAGATTGATTGTTGCCCAACGAGGGATCTTCCGCCGTGGGAATGGGACCGCCTATCCCACATTTGAAAAAAAAAGAAGTTATTGAGGTGAAGTGCTTTTCAGGATGCTCCTTCCCATCAGTTAAACGAGGTAAGTACCATAAGATAATAGCCGTAATAATTGTAATCGGCAAATGAGATAAATAAAATAATATCTTAAGATACACCCCCTCTGGTACTTGTCCCCCTGAGGGTAGTGGTGCGAAGCGCTTGGCCCACCCCGTCCGGCGGTCAAGCTGCGGAAACACCAAGGAGGAGAAGATAAGGGTTTTTGGCAATTTGCTACGGAAACCTTATCCCATCTACCTGCAGTGAAGTTTCGGGATTATTTTAAAAAATAATCTCGGGTGGATGGAGGGCGCGAAACGCGAAGGTTATGGTCTGGGGATGAATGAGTTTTGACAGTCCTGGAAATGTACATTTTGTTGACGGAATAATGAATCGACACATATAGTTATACATTCTAAAACAAAACCTTAAACAAAGTCCCCAAAAACTTGGCATTGGAGAAACTATTGTGTTTTACCCGGATAATGACCCGAAACATTAAGCATAAAATATTAAAACACAAAGCTTTGTAACCGCCCCAAAGTCATCGAGACCTCTCCACAAAGTCCTGATATCAATGTCATCGAAAATCTATCCTTAACTTAAAAGTAACTTAAAAGTTGAAATAAGAAAACAGGAGATCAGGAACAAAGAACAACTCAAGCACTAAATGTAGTTTTGGATATTTTTACTTTTTGAGATTCATAAAAATTTTGCACGCGTATGAATTTCATTCGAAACTTGCAAACGCGCGACTTAAAAGTTGAAATAAGAAAACACGAGATCAGGAACAAAGAACAAGTCAAGTACTAAATGTAGTTTTGAATATTTTTACTTTTTGAAATTCATTAAAATTTTGCACGCGTACGAATTTCATTTTTGCGCGATAATTTTATAAAATGGGTTAAATAATTATTTTCATGATCATGATTGAGCCTAGGAAATGATGTTTAATTTATTTTTATTATTGCCCATTATATACATAACTATGTGAAAAATTAAATGTATTAGAAATATAATTATTTAAGAAATTATTTTAAAATAAGCAAGTGTACGAGTTTCACTTTTACTAACTGTATTACAAATATGTTCTCCTTTATCTATACTGTTTTAAAAATAATGCTGTGATTGCTAAGAACCAACGAAATAAACGACCCACTAAAATGATTCTAAATATTCCTGATGACAAAAACAAATCATAAAAAGAGGTTTATTTTATCTGAATTGTCCACTAACCACTAACCGGTTATTTTTATTTTAATAAGAGGCTAAATCATACTTGTATTGCGAGCATAATTTAGAACGTCATACTTCAAAATACAGTTGGAACATCTAAAGATGTTTACAGTAATAAATGTTTCCAATTTTTTTAAGGTGGAACATAGTGGTTTTAACCATTATATTTATTACTTTTCTATCAACACGTATTTTTTTTACAAAACATACCTAACTACTGTATATATCACTGACAGATTCTTTTGAAACCGCCTCCGTTGTCACGCGGGACTGAGTTAAGGCTCCAGTTGTATTCAACCTCTTTATGACGGCATTGATGATTATCGTTGACAGGAAATTGGGGATAGAGACATTGCGATATGCTATAGGACTAATGAAGGTCTCTTCGATCTATCCCACTTTAACGCCAAAACCAAAACACGAATACGTTACATCACAAAACTTGGATGCCTATACTTTATTACACGATCCTGCTACACTTCAACAAATTCTTGATACATATTAGACTAGGCCAAAAAATCGGCTATTTTTTTTTTTTTGAAAGGGATACCGAAAATATTATTTGTGATGACAAACAATATGATTGTGAAAGTTAGAGCCCTTAATACTTATATTAAGAAGTGTATCATCGCGACTTTCGGTTTTTTAATAGCAATAGCATCTTTCGTCCAAAACTCCTAAACCACCAATTTGTAAAATTTGAGCAATACAATCACTAAATATTTTCAAAATTCATAATTTATTTAAATTTGATTTTGCTTAAAGAGTTGTTTATCTACGAAAATTTATTTTACTCTATGTAGCTAACTCTAAAAGTAAAAAATAAGCGGCTTTTTATTTATAAAGCATTTATATTTGATATATACTTTTATATATGAACTCGCATTTCCAAGTTTCCCTCTCCAACCCCTCTTAATGACATTTCAAAACTGACTACTGTCACGGTTAAAAGTTTCCCTCTTCTTTACGATTAAAAGTAAAGTTTTGGGGTTAGAGGCGCATCAGCAACTGAGATGGCTATTTAGTGACTGGACCTACAGCTTAACATGGGTTCTGAACCACGGTTATCAGCTACCGAAAACCCCGGTCAGCACCCCTCTCGGGCTATCAACCCTTGGTTTTGTGCGTAACTGAAAGTATCTCGAGAAGCCTACCGACTGACGAGTGACCAACGTAGAAAACCTCTCAGAAGGCATCCGGCCTTACCCAGCCTCGAACTGGCGTGACTGAGGGGTGATTAAGGAATCTGACAAGGAATTAAAAATTAAGGAATTTGAAAATCTGACAAGGGTCAGATTTTACACTCTTACCGAGAAACATTCACAAGAATTTTAGAAAAACTTTTTTGCCTAGTACGGGATTCGAACCCGGTCCACATTAACTGCCGTAACATAAGACTGACGCCTTAGACACCACAGCTAACGTGGCTTCTTCCTTTACGTTTGCAAACGTATATTAGCGACATCGACGAATCGTGTGTCTCACCAAAGACAAAGAACAACTCCAGAACTTATTATTAGTCGTTAGTGAATATAAAAAAAAACTCCCTAATTGTAATAAAGTTAATTTGATTGAGTAAGTGTTTTTTGAAATTGGTAGTTCGCTATTATTTGTTATTAGAGATTTATGATCTTTTCTTTTGTAAAATATGAATTATAAATAAACACGCAATAATTTTTCTGTCTACTTCATTAATACTATTCATTTCTAAATCATAATTCGATATTTATATACATATATATAATATCAAATATAATATCAAAGATAGATGCTTTATAAATAAAAAGCGGCATATTTTACTCTTACAGTTAGTTAAATAAAGTAAAATAAGCAACTCTTTAAGCAAAATCAAATTTAAATAAATTATGAATTTTGAAAAAACTTAGTGATTGTACTTAAAAAAAGTGTTTACAATATTAAGCCTTACATTTTTTAATCAAGTAGGAAAAAAATGTAAAATCTAACGCAAAAAAAAGCGATAAATTACTTTTAAACTCAACTTTAACCTTGAATAACTTTGGTAGGAGTGAATTTAGCGAAAAATGTTTAGACACCTTTTTTGTAGCGCATTCAATTTCCTTTTAGAATATGTATTTTTTCAAATACTGATTCTACAAAATTTCAAATTTGAAAAGTAAAATTGTAAAAACAGATCAATGTTCAAGGCACGATTACATAAATTAATAATGAAATTGTAATGTAAATTTATAATGAAACCTTTTTTGTAGAAAATTCAATCCCCTTCAAGAATATCTATTGCTGAAATTTTTCAAATTGATGGTTTAGGATTTTTGGACGAAAGATGCGATAGCTATTAAAAAAACCGAAAGTCGCGATGATACACTTCTTAATATAAATATTAAGGGCTCTAACTTTCACAATATTTTTTTTGTCATCACAAATAATATTTTCGGTATCCCTTTCAAAAAAAAAAAAAAATGGATTTTTTTGGCCCAGTCTAATATATATGGCCGTATGAAACATTAGGACTTAAAATTAACATAAACTAAAATTATGGCAATTCATGGTAATTCATCTCCTCGCATTAATAACATTTATGTATCTAGCTCTCCGCTTGAGTCTGTGAAATTCTCTAGCTACCTGGGTAGTCTCATTGACTCTAGGGGGATCTGGACTCGGAAATTGGCAACCGAATCAGCTTTTAGAGCCTTCCACCGATCATGATTTCCGAAAACTATAATTGTATCTTTTCTTGTTTACGGATGTGCATCGTAGGCGTCCTACAGGAGACCCCTGAGTGTTCTGGAAAGCATACAGCAACGCCACCTGGGACAGATACTATCAAATAAGAAAGTTCTCAGTAAGGCGAATTGTTTGTCAACTCAGGTTCTGGTGGGTAGAGAGTCTACGTCAGACGGGGCATTTAGCCAAGCTGGACGACCATCGTCTAGCAAAGTGTATACTAAGGTATGTCCACAGTTTTGGTCAAGACGCATGCATCTGTTGAAACGTTACACACATTCGGTGCTGAACGAGAGGCATGGAAGGACGCAAGGGCAAATTAATTTGAGACTTGCGGTTTCTCTTTCAACTATAAAGAAGTCTTGCGCTTTCACTTTCAACTTCTTGATATAATGTGCATGTTTTCGTAATAGTTTACAAATTTAATAAGTAAGTAGTAAAATAAGGTAAAATATATTTTTGTTTTTTTGTCAAATTCCAGGGCAAGACGAAATCACACCAGAAATGCTGAAATATATAAAGGAATATATACAAAGGAAGAATTTTATTCACTACTAAACGATATTATAATAGAAAAGAAAGTACCAACATACTGGAATATCAGTATAATATTGACCTAGTTTAAAAAAGGAGATATCAAAACATGTAAAAACTACAACATTTGCAAAAAAAAAGTAATTAAACTATTAGTAGTAGTAACTATTAGCAGAATAATAGAGCATAGGCGGAGAGAAAAATTAAAAGCAACATTAGAGGAACCACAGCATAGTTATAGAATGGGTAGAAGCACACAATATGTAATACTTATAACTAGGCGAAAAACCGTTAAGAAAAGAAATTGAAACCCTTATTTGTTTCGTTGACTTGAAAAAAGCATTTTATAGAATAAAAAGAAAGAATGTCTAGAAAAGTCTAAAGAGAAGAAAGAGGAGTAGAAGAGGGAGTAATATCAAGGCCTTATACAACAACAAGAATAAAGTTAATAAGAACACATAACAATGAATTGGATTTTATAAAAATGAAAACAGAGACAACACAAGAATTACTGTTCGCTGATGATATGGTCCTAATGGCAGATTCTAATGGAAAACTACGACATAACTCAGCGATATATAAACGAAGAGCTAAGAAAAGTAAACATGAAAATAAATATCGACAAAAGCAAAACAATGGTTATTGCAGGCACAAGAATAAAACATAAAATTGTAGTCGATGGGAAGGTAATGGAGCAAGTGAAAAACTATAAGTATTTAGGCACAATAATAGAAGATAATGGAAAAATGGACGGTGAAATAAAAGAAAAAACGGAAAAAGCAGGCAATCTATACAACACCCTAAAAATCAACATTCCTAAGAAAAAGAGCGATACCCAAAGAGATAAAAGCACAGGTGTATCAGAAAATAGTGAGGCCCTCAATGAAATACGAAAGAGAATCTTAGACCTTAAAGGAGACAAATGTAGAATTACGGCTGCAGAAATGGGATTCATACGCAAAATAGGGGAAATTTCAAAAAGGGATAGAGTGACAAATACGACAGCAATAGAATAACTGGAAACGAAACCAATAAAAGAAAAGACAACTGAGCTGGCTAAAACACATCCACAGAATGAATGAAGAGAATAGCAAAACAAATCTATGAAGCGAAAACACGATGAAAAAAATAAAGTCGGACATCCAAGACTGAGATGGAAAGAACAAGTTCCACAAGTGGCAGAAAAACGAGGAATTCATTGGAATGAAGCTAGAAAATTAGCACTGGACACGAACTTATGGAGGGAAAAAATTCATGAAATACCATCATGCTGAAATGTAAACTGTCAGTCTTACAACTAACGATATAAAATGTAAAGAATATTTTTTTAGTATATATTTTCTTGTAATAAATTGTAGTAATTATTCTAAATATTCCTTTGTCCATACAGATTTTCTGTATTTTCCGTGCTTTTATCAACACCAGCAGAGCAGCACTCATACAGGCTAACATGACAATGTCAGAGGTATTCATGAAATTGAAGTTACATAGTTAATTGTAAGTACTTACAAAATAAAATGTTTTTAGCTCTCGCCATAAATGTAGAATGAAACTGATGCAAACATGTGAGTAGGAAGGAGGCTTACACTGCGCTTGGATGCATGCACTAACACATGCAATAACGCAAGTGGAAAGACACATTGAACGGAAAAGTTTAACAGGTGTGGACGTACTATTATATGGCGAACTGACAACAAATGACCGTAGGCAAGGGGGACAACATCTTCGTTACAACGATGCTCTCAATGTAACATTAAAGGGCGTCAATGCTGTTCATCAGTGGAAAATGACATATCCCGCCTCCCGGTTAGTTCGAATGTCCAGAATGTGGTCCCGTAATTTTATCTCGAATAGGTTTTTTCAGCCACAGGCATTTCAAAACAACTGTGAATATCAATCAACCGACAACGGTACCAAAAACTCGATCAACTAACAGTATCAAAATATATTAAAAAACTGACAATTACCTTTCACTAGAAACTAGAACAATGTCCCAGCAGGGAATATTATCAATTAGGATGCAGAAACATTCATACAAGACTGCACAAGAGACTGCCTCAAAATATGTTTTAAATTACAGACTTTTCATGTTAGGAGAAACTCATCCATATGTGGTGTAATGTTAAAACTGCTATTACATCACTATATTGTAGAACAATTGTACCTGTTGAGCAGAGATTTCCATAATAAAAAATTATAACCAAAAATTCAAGGCGCTAATTCAATATCTTGTTCGTTCATAATGATGTAAAACATGACAGCTTGATTTGCAATTACTTAAAAGTGCGGCACAAACACCACTATAAATAGTGAAGAAATAAGGTACATGAATGTTTTTAAGTGATGTGAAGGTGTCATCCATCTAATTTACCCACTTTAACTCCGTGCTACTTCTGGGTATTCCTAAAACTGAAACTGATAATGAAAGGAAAGTATTCCAATACGATTTCGGGCATCCAAGAGCCGTTGAGCCATAGCTTCACATATGGTAAGTCATGCAAAAACAACTCGAGATGTATATGCAAGCTCATTATCGTAGTGAAAGACTTTCTTTTTCGCAAAATTTTGACATATAGCCTGAATAGCACCTTTCTATTGGTCAAGTAGTGAAGTACCTACCTTTTGCCAGGAAGTATATTAGCACCACATCAGAACAATCCCAGAAAACCGCAATTATTTGGCGCACTTTCACCTGCTTCTACCCACTGTTTGGACTATTGCTTCGTTGTGTTTCATCTGTTTTAAAAAATCGACGAAACTCAGGTGAATATCATTTAGATAAGTCTAAACACTCTTCAAAAGTATTAATTCAAAGGCGCCTTTGGTCGACTGTTCAAACATGAGACCGATCGAGCTATTTCGTACCAATCGACGATTTTATAGGTCGTAGCGATTTGTGGGCATCCCATGTCACGATCTTCAATGGATATACAACGTTTAAATTCAATAGTCCACTTTTTACAATCAAAAATAACTAAGGAGAATACATTAAAGTAGACTCTAACACTTTTTGTATATCGATGTTCAAAATAAAGCACTTTAAACAACTCAAACTTCAGTTTCATCCATTTTTTCAGAATATGTCAAAACTTGATTGCTTTACTCGATCACCACAAACACAACAGCTTCGCAGCACGCCATCTAGCGAATCAAACTTAAAAAATATCAAAGACATTTGGTCATACTTGCGACCAGCGAGTTGCCACTTTCTGCCCGGTCCACTTTCTTATTTGACTATCAGTTCTGTGGCAATGCCAAAACAAAAAAAAACAATATTTGAAATTTAAATTGAGTGGAAAGAGTGGTATAATTGCTTATCATAACAATGAACCAATAGAGTGCTCCACAACAAAACTGGGTTATCACCAAATATAATGGAGAACTAAAAATATCTACGAATATTCCGAGATTCTATTGCTAAAGTTAATTGGGCTGGTATTATTTCAGAATCGAATGGTGGAATAAGCTTCCTATAATTTAGCATTGAGTGGCAACCCGCTGCTTGCGACCTTTTGTGACAGGCCGAGAACTGTTCGAACAACCTTCATATGACAACAATTAAAAATCAGAAATGATAAAAAAGTATTAAAATTAATTTATAAAAATATTTAAAATTATTGTTAAAGGTATAACTATTTTTTTTTCTTTTTTTTTAATTAGTTCAGTCGGCTTAATTTGGATATTTGACCATCACAGTTTATATCGGGTTGTTCGGAAAGTTCGTAGGGATTTTCTTTAGAGAAAGAAAAATGCAAATAATTTATGTAAATATTTATTTACTGTATTATGTAAGTACCATTATTATTTACAAGTAATGATAGATCCATAATACGTTATTGCCAAAAGTTAGCATATATGGCAGATTGCCAAAAAATGTCAGCAGGTTGTTTATCACCTCTTCTTCCCTTTTAAAAGAATTCCCATTTAAACAATTTTGAAGGAGTGGAATAGATGCTAGTCCGAGAATTCTGTGAATATCCCAATGGAGGCTCAACAATGTTTTGCTGGGTCTTGATTGAAACAAGTGGACGTGCATTGTCATGATAACTAAAACACGACGCCTTTCTTGTTTTTCTTCAATTGCTGCCTTAAGGTGATCTAATCCAGAATTATATTTTTCAGCAAAAAATGGCAGGAAGAGAGATTCGGTCCAACAGATTTCACTCATTAAGTTCATGAGGGACCCACACATCGTACCAGCAGACGTCTCATATTTTTTCAGATGGTCCAAAACGACCGATTTGCCAATATTTAACTTATCTACTATCTTAAGGACCATGGTGCGTGGATATTTGGCTATTATGGACTTTATTTCCTCGACATCAGTGCTTGAAGAACGGCCAGAGGGGGGCCGGTCTTGCAGCGAAAAATCTGCGCCCCTGAACCGACCAAATCACACCATATCTCCGTAAACGGTACAAATTTTGCTTTTGTTTGCGCAGCTTTCTTGTTCTTATTGAATTAATAAAGCATAATGTTGCGTAAACGCAAGTTATCGACAGAGATTTTCAATTCCAATCAACCTCTCTAAGTGCCGGAAAATCAAAGAGACTCTTAATATAAACATTGTAAATACCATAGGAATAAATGATATGTAAATAAGCATTAGTAAATCAACGCAGATTTTTCCGTAACTTTTGTTACCTTTGTGACAGTACCTTTTGTCACCTCGTCATTAAAAAACGATGGGACAAAGAGCTAATATTAGGTTTTCTTTCAAGTTGGGTAAAACTTTTACAGAAACATTTGAATTAATGAAAAAAGTTTATGGTGATGATTGCTTATCCCGTACACGTATGTCCGACATGGTTATCGAAACGCACATCGAAAAATGAAATTAAATGATTTGATGTTTAATAGTAAATCTCTTCGAGTTTAATATCTCACACCGAAGTTTAATGGAAGGACTGATAAAAATTTTAATGTTATCCAAAATATTGTAGAATTATTAAGCATTCATGTTCTACGTATAATTTTAGTTTAAAAAACGAGAAAATCCATGTATAACATACCACTGGAAAGCATACTAATTATAAAATTGTTTTTCCAACTAAAACTTTTGAAATTAAGAATAAGTATATTTTACAGAACCATCAAAAAACTCTTTGAGGTAAATGTTCTCTTCATGTAGCCTGATTTTAGGCGTCGTAGCCATATTGACATTCCGTCAGAAGACATGATTCGCCATTGGTTTCCATTTTCTGCTGATTTCACAATTTCTACAACCAATGAATTGGGGAGGGTCTTAAATTAATCAATAAAACAATTCAGAAGTCATCCTCTTTTTCATTTACCTCTCTCTGAATGCACATTTCCTCTATACCATACTGCCAGATAATGTGACCGAAGAAGGTAAATATTCGTCGTTGAATTGTCGGAAGATGTCCTTTGTGCACGTCCACATTTCGTTCCCTTAAGAACCCGCAGCATCTGCCTGTTGCATGCCATTTCAAATGCCTTAATCCATCTGCATCGAGTCAGGTCTTCCAAATTTTCTATCGCCGAAAAGAATGAAACCACCATTCCTAAATGTTTTAAATCAGGGCTTATGGGTACCCCTAATACTTTTGGAGTGGCCTCCAGGGGCGCAATCGAAACCTGCTAAATATAAGAAATCATATCACACGTTTTAGTTGCAGGAATATCCAAAAGTTATGCGTAGTCAAATGAAACGAAAGTGAAAGGAAGTGGTGGAGCACCACACCACACTTTTCACAAAGAAATCCTGCCCAAGAAAAATTACCTATTAAAAAGCGATTTTGAGTGCATATAGATATGCCATTCAGCTGTTCGATGAGCCTGGCATACACACAGCAATAATTTTAAAGAATTTGCGTTACTTTTTAAGCACTTTCTTCAGTTTCGAACTGTTACTGATGAACCTTCCTTTAAAACATCTAAAAATTCCTTACAGCTCATTGTTTTACTACCGCATACGGTTTAAATCATATAAAAAATATCTGTTGCTTAAGAACTTAGACACTTAACGCTTAAACTCAATCATATATAACTTCAAGAGAAATGAAAATTTATTTTCTAATGTTTTAAAAAGTGTGAGAAAGGAACAAATAGTAAAGGTAACACATATCAGAAATAAAGACCAGTTGGTTTCTGAGGAAGACGAAATAATGCAGGTTTGGCTAGAACACTTTAAGGAAATATTAGAGGGTGAGGACATCACAGTAATTGACAAGAAGAAACCAAAGGAAAACCAAGAATTCAAAGGTAACATCATCCAGTATAACGATGTTATAGTAGAAACCCGGAATCTGTCGGAGTTGGAGTTGAATTGCTCAAGAATATGGTATACCGAGGGGCTGGGAAGTAATAATCATTTTGCCAATTTAAAAAAAAAGACACTGCTCAATGTATCATAATTACAGAAGGATTTCCTTATTGAATGCACCGAGTAAAATATATGAATGCATACTAGAACAAAGAACAAAGAGAACTCGAAAAAAAAATTGACGATAGACAACATGGATTTAGAGCAGGCAGGAGCACACAGGATCTTATTTTCACTTTGCCACAACTAATGATAAAAACCTTGGAAAGAAAAAATAAGTTTTATTTGTATTTTGTGGATCTTCATAAAGCATTCGACAGTGTTCCCAGGATAAGAATATAGCAGGCCCTACGTAATAATGGAGTGAATGAACACCTGATAGAAAGAAATGTCAGAAATTATATCAGAACAAATATCATGAGCTCAAGCGAATTTGTAACAAATATGGGCGTTAGAGAGGGTGGTATTTCGAGCCCGCTATTGTTTATCATTCTTATCGATGAATTGGCCAAGGAAATGGATCTAAATATTTGAGGAGGTAGGGTAGGTGGGCGTAAACTTGCAACGGTTGAAATAAAGGAACTGATTTATCTGGTGTTGCTGAGGGAAACAGAAGCTCAATTGTAGATGTCTTTGGATGGCATTCACAAGAAATGACCTAAGAATAAATGTGGATAAGACAGAGGTGATGGTGGTTTCAGAATGCTTGGAGGATCTTCATATAAGGCTGAACAACGTCAACGTGAAACAGTTAATAAATTTAAATATCTAAGGGTCACCTTGGCGCAAAATGGAAATGGAGAATGCGATCTAACAAACAGAATAGATAGTACAACTATAGCTTATTATGCAATGTACAAACCCACCCCAAGGAAATCACTAAGAAAACCAAAGTTAAAGTTAGATCGATATTGCGATGGTGCGGGCACTTGCCAGACAGTTGAAGAGAGTGTGGGCCATGGGTGTGTATGGAGGGAGGAACATTGAGGAAAACTTGGAACAAGTTAGTCGCTGAAAGCCTGGCGAGGCGGAGAATTGATTGGAAGGAAGCAATGGTGATTGCCCGAGTCAGAAGGAAATTGAAAAGATTCCACCAAGGGGGCTGATGGATAGCTCAAACCTCTACATCCAGTAGGGTAAAAAAAATGTTTTTTTTATTTATAGAGTTTAATTAATAACCTGCTTACCTGCCACGACCTAATCTAATACGCTTTACGTATACAAAACTATTGAGAATTCACTTAAAAAGAAAATTCTTTCAAAATAATTGAAATGGTCTTATGCTGCTACTTTTGGATTGTATTGGCATTTACCTGATGGAAATCCGTTATAAAAGTTTAATAAAATACTTTTTTATCTAAATTTCTTCTTTATTACTGCTGTATGACGCATTTCGCTAACACTGTAGAAAATCAGAAATGTAGCTTCAGAAATTACTATTTTCGATGTTAAAATGAGTACAACTACAAAAAGTTTCTACAGTAAAATATATATTTTTTAAGAAATCCATACAGATGCTATTTCTTCCCTGTAGTTTCAGTAAAGGCGATTTATTCAAATCTACTCGGTCATTCAGAAGGGTTTTTGCATCTTTGAGACGGTTTATTTCCAGACTCTCCAGACGGTTTAGTTTTTGCTGTTTTTTTGTACATGTAGTATTCTAAAATCACTGTTTAAACGATAGTTTTTGTTTAACATATGAGACGTAATTAGAACAGTTTCTGATCGAGAAAACTTCTTTCATGCTCT
Source organism: Cosmopolites sordidus (assembly GCA_031761425.1). Taxonomy (NCBI): domain Eukaryota; kingdom Metazoa; phylum Arthropoda; class Insecta; order Coleoptera; family Curculionidae; genus Cosmopolites; species Cosmopolites sordidus. The sequence continues at coordinate 212,136 of JARFXV010001466.1, read as the reverse complement.
TTAATTCTTTTCTTGAACGATCTGCCTGTTTGTCCTATATTCGTTTTCGAACGTGATCCATAATATAGTTAATATACCCCCCATTATATTTTTTGTTTGCTTTTGCTTTGCAATTTTTAATAAATCTTCCGAGACTGTTATTTGTTTTAAGGGCTACTTTTGCATTTTTTTTATACAAGAATTGTTCAATCTTTTTCGATAGCTTACCAAAATATGTTAGTGATTTAAATGAATAGTTTTTTCATTATTTTGTGGATATATTTCAGGCAGGATTTGTGTCAGTTTGTACATGTAGTATTCTAAAATCACTGTTTAAACGATAGTTTTTGTTTAACATATGAGACGTAATTAGAACAGTTTCTGATCGAGAAAACTTCTTTCATGCTCTTTAATTCTTTTCTTGAACGATCTGCCTGTTTGTCCTATATTCGTTTTCGAACGTGATCCATAATATAGTTAATATACCCCCCATTATATTTTTTGTTTGCTTTTGCTTTGCAATTTTTAATAAATCTTCCGAGACTGTTATTTGTTTTAAGGGCTACTTTTGCATTTTTTTTATACAAGAATTGTTCAATCTTTTTCGATAGCTTACCAAAATATGTTAGTGATTTAAATGAATAGTTTTTTCATTATTTTGTGGATATATTTCAGGCAGGATTTGTGTCAGTTTGTACATGTAGTATTCTAAAATCACTGTTTAAACGATAGTTTTTGTTTAACATATGAGACGTAATTAGAACAGTTTCTGATCGAGAAAACTTCTTTCATGCTCTTTAATTCTTTTCTTGAACGATCTGCCTGTTTGTCCTATATTCGTTTTCGAACGTGATCCATAATATAGTTAATATACCCCCCATTATATTTTTTGTTTGCTTTTGCTTTGCAATTTTTAATAAATCTTCCGAAACTGTTATTTGTTTTAAGGGCTACTTTTGCATTTTTTTTATACAAGAATTGTTCAATCTTTTTCGATAGCTTACCAAAATATGTTAGTGATTTAAATGAATAGTTTTTTCATTATTTTGTGGATATATTTCAGGCAGGATTTGTGTCAGTTTGTACATGTAGTATTCTAAAATCACTGTTTAAACGATAGTTTTTGTTTAACATATGAGACGTAATTAGAACAGTTTCTGATCGAAAAAACTTCTTTCATGCTCTTTAATTCTTTTCTTGAACGATCTGCCTGTTTGTCCTATATTCGTTTTCGAACGTGATCCATAATATAGTTAATATACCCCCCATTATATTTTTTGTTTGCTTTTGCTTTGCAATTTTTAATAAATCTTCCGAGACTGTTATTTGTTTTAAGGGCTACTTTTGCATTTTTTTTATACAAGAATTGTTCAATCTTTTTCGATAGCTTACCAAAATATGTTAGTGATTTAAATGAATAGTTTTTTCATTATTTTGTGGATATATTTCAGGCAGGATTTGTGTCAGTTTGTACATGTAGTATTCTAAAATCACTGTTTAAACGATAGTTTTTGTTTAACATATGAGACGTAATTAGAACAGTTTCTGATCGAGAAAACTTCTTTCATGCTCTTTAATTCTTTTCTTGAACGATCTGCCTGTTTGTCCTATATTCGTTTTCGAACGTGATCCATAATATAGTTAATATACCCCCCATTATATTTTTTGTTTGCTTTTGCTTTGCAATTTTTAATCAATCTTCCGAGACTGTTATTTGTTTTAAGGGCTACTTTTGCATTTTTTTTATACAAGAATTGTTCAATCTTTTTCGATAGCTTACCAAAATATGTTAGTGATTTAAATGAATAGTTTTTTCATTATTTTGTGGATATATTTCAGGCAGGATTTGTGTCAGTTTTCTTTTTGGGATGTTACCTATTGTTCTCTCTGAATAAACATTGTTTAACGCAATTTATCTGGTGTTTTTTCTTTATAAAAATCTACATCTGATAAAGGAATATTGGTCAGTCCTTCCAGGAATATTGGTCAACCCTTCTGAATGATCAAAATAGACCTAAACAAATCGGCTTTATTGAATTTACGCCTTTAAATTTTTACTGACAAGAAATACCATATATGTGGACTTCTCAAAAAATATATATTTCATTGTAGAAACTTTTTGTATTTTTACCTATTATAACGTCGAATTATAATAACTACAACACGCATTTCTGAAGAAGCTACAATGTTACCGAAACGCGTCAAATAGTATAATAAAGTGGAAATTTAGACAAAAAAAAGTATTATATTAGGTACAAAACTTTTGACCTGGGGTGTACCTACTCTGATTAAATCTTCTCATTGCACCATCCATAAAATCCTTTTTTGAAACCTATCATGATCTATTGTACCTATACTGGATCCAGTCATTTGACAAAGTATAAAATGAAATAAATATCCCATATAACATATATTTTTAAAAGGAGTATTAATTAGAGGAATGGCAGAAATACATCAGATAGCAAAGTTATGATGACTGTCATGTACAAACAATTTTTCTCTAACGTAGATAACAAAGGAATAACAAGACATGACAATATCGCTGAAAAATTCTACTTAGAAAAAACTGTTTATAATAAACAATTATCATATCTATTTAAAAAAAATATGAACAGTACAGTGCCGCGGAAAAATCTTGTTTACGTTATATAAAATCAGTAAAAATCTTCCAAAAATAGATATTTTTATCTGCTATTTAATACGTTTTTAATCATATATTCGACTCATGAGTAGCTAAAATTTCTTTAAGTTGGTCAGGTCGAAATACTCCCTTCTCAGTAATAATTCCAGCAATCAAGGGCGCAGGTGTAACATCAAAAGCTGGATTCCAACATTGAATTCCTAAAAGGTAAATGATTATTTAAGCCTGTCCTTCATAATTGCTATACACAATACAATAGAACAATTTAAAATGTATAAATTTGAATATGTTTAAACAAAAGCAGAATCTGTCAAGACAATCTTTGACTGTACACTGTTAGAGCTTGGACAGAAAGGACTCAGAGTAACACGAGTCACTTTTAAATGTTTACACAAGCTAGGCAAATTCAAAAGGAGAGTCGTTGGGCCTTATATAAACTCACAGCTGTGAACAACATGATGAATAACATGATCTTTGATGTTGCGCCATTGTTCTCAAAATTAAAAAAAAAAGAACTTTCTGCATACAATTGTGACCTGTGACGAAAAATGGGTCCTCTACGATAATCCAAAGAGGCGAAAATCGTTGATTCATCCTCGTGAGACATCAACCGGTACCGCTAAACTAATTAACAACGCCAAAAAGGTGTAGATCAGCTGGGTGTCGTGTAATACCAGTTGGACCAATCTGGTCAAACGGTCACCGATGGCCGTTATCAGCAACTGATTCGTGTTAGTGGCGTTCTGAAGGAAAAAAGTTGTACTGGCAAGGGAAGAAAGGAAGTCATGTTACTTCTTCACGGTTACATACAGCAAAAAGTATTCTGAAAAAGATCGCCAGGTTGCGCTGGGAGATTTTATCAGACGTATTCTCCAGTCTTGACCCCTTCGGATTTTCATCTCTTCCAATCCCTACAATTATCGATGGAAGGGATGGGAAGAGATCTCATTTATCCCTTTTTTCATAAATATTTACCAACGACAGTCAAAAACGCCGGTATTTAAATTGAGGACCTAATACTTCTGTACAGTAAGAAGGACCTATTTCACAGTCATATTTTGCCTTGCAGTGATAATGGATTATTTACAATATCCAACTACAATCCACAGTAGTTGCACAGCAATGAAATGTTAAAAATACTTCCAAAGATAGAAGGCTCTACCAAAAGATTGTTATGAAAATATTCACAACACTTAAAAAGGTATACACAATATATCATTATTTTTTACCCACACAGCACATTGAAAGAAGAAATTGTATTCAGATATATATTATTAGTACACAGAAAAGCATAAATACACTACTAGTAAAGGGAAGGCCCATGGGAAAAAATTGTAACAGTAAAACACAACAGACAGTTTAAATTCTTTTCTTAAAAAAAATATAAATTTTGCTGAAATGGATCGATGGTCTTCAAGCAGTAATTAAAAAGAATGCACTTGAAGTTGTCTGGATACACTGTATGCTTCACAGAGCAGCTTTTCAATCAAAAATTAGGGGAAGAACCTAACAACATTTTTAGGAAAGTTATAAACTAAATAAAAGTCCTTTAAAAGTTATAATGTTTACAAAGCTGTGGAAGCTAATTTTACTTCACTTTTATACTATTGTGAAGTGTGCCGGCTATCTTGTGCAAAAGTGATTCAAAAGGTGTTTGAACTCAAAGAGCAATTTTCTTTGCAATTTTTCATGATAAAAATCATAATGGACAGGCAAATTTGTTTAGGAAAGATATCATTGTGAAACTTGCCTATTTAGTTGAAATCTTTGGAAAGAGTACTTTAACTAAATCAATTCTAGGACTACAAATGCATTCACTAATTCAAAAAAAAGCATTCAAAAAAATTGGAGCTTTGGAGCTCAAATTTACAAAAAATCAAGATCGACATGTTTCGACTTTTAACTGATTTCTGAGCCGGAGTTTAGATTGATGTAAACACTGAAACACTTGAATAGTTTGCTAATGCATTTTTCACCTTATTTCGAAGATCTTAATTTTACAAATTTTGCGTGGATACAGAATCCGTTTATCGATGAACAAGATGATTAATTTGGATTGGAACTATTGAAAAGGAAAAATTGATCAACTTATATTTCATAGTGAAAAAAATCAGAGAACAAAAAACAATATTATTTTCCTATCAACTAAATACTAACCTTTAGCGGCAATTCGATGTTCTCCAACATGAGTCATTTCCCGGTCTGGTCGTTCTTCTATCACTATGTGTTCGCCACTTGATATTTTCGAATCGATCGATGTAAACGGAGCTGCCACGAAAAATGGCACCCCATGGTATTTCGCCACAACAGCTATTTGATATGTTCCAATTTTGTTAGCAGTATCGCCATTGGCAGCTACCTATCGTAGAAAAAGATAATTTTCAACAAACATTATACGGGGTAATTCGAAAAGTTCTAAGCCTGATACAGAGTTTATGTAAGAATGATCAAATAACTATTATATTTATTAAGTATAATTCGTTAGTTAACGTACTACGACCTAAAACGCGTCACCCACCCATGGCTCAGGCCCCACAGTTAAATTGAAAGTCAGTTGGAAGTCCTAACACCTAAGGCCACTGAATGAGGCCTCCTGGGTAGCGCGACTTAATTACCAAGATAGTTTAATGTGGGCATTCACACACCAAACCCAACAGGAGGCGGGGTCTGGTCAACCATCGATGATTCTACTGCCACCCAGTTGGCTATGGTTAATCAGTCTGTCATACATTGTTCCATAAAACACGTGTGTTTAATTTATAACCAAAAATTTCGTATTTTTCCCCGTTTTACAACTTGTTCTAGATGTTTTGAAAACTATGCAAAATACGTTGGGCCTTACATAAACTCACAGCTATGAACAACATGATGAATAACATGATCTTTGATGTTGCGCCATTGTTCTCAAAATTTAAAAAAAAAAAGAATTTTCTGCATAAGATTGTGACCTGTGACGAAAAATGGGTCCTCTACGATAATCTAAAGAGGCGAAAATCGTTGATTAATCCTCGTGAGACATCAACCAGTACCGCCAAACCAATTAACCACGCCAAAAAGGTGTAGATCAGCTGGGTGTCGTCCAATACCAGTTAGACCAAAAATTTTGTATTTTCCCCGTTTTACAACTTGTTCTAGATGTTTTGAAAACTATGCAAAATACCCCTGTATCGCTCCTTAATTCAATAAATAAAGCCGTCATTTCCATTTTTTATATAAATATGTTCTGAAACAAACTCCATCTGCAACTACACAACTTTCAAAAAAAAATTGAATAATTCAATACTTTCAGTTTTCGTTTTGACACCTTGTCAGTACTGCTGTCTCAGCAGACTTAGCCTTGGGAATGATCTTGTAATGAGGCTCTTTGGAGACACTATGATGTCTAGGTGAAAACCAACTATATTTGATTTTGACTGATAATATCATCATCCAATCATGTAAATCACATAAGTTCACATGATTTTTGTAAATTGACGGCAATGCTCTTTTTGCGTTTCATTTAGGTAATCATTAAAACACCTTTTCATAGAAATGGCCTAGCACATCCCATTTTTAAGTATCTACTTCTCCTTTATATAATGGGATCATTGAAATTATTTGAACCGGACTTTGGAATGGATGGAATTAATGCGGGAATTTCCACAAGACCGCAGAGAGGGCATTTCTACAGTATTCAACGAACCTTTAAGGGCAGTTTTATTGTCTTCTATGGTTTAGTCTGTTGCTGTCGATTTTGCAAAAATCCAGTGGATAAGTTTTGTTATATATGCGAACGATTTATTTTATTTTATTTATTTTTCCCCATGTTTGATTCCAGTCACGTAAATTTAGTGCAGTGGGTGCATCGCAAAAAATCTATGCCGTTTGCTGTTCCTATGGTGTGGAGAGAACCTACCTAAACGAAATATTTCCTCAATTACATGATAAAAACTTAAAGAAGGCATATTTATTGGACCTCGAATATGGAAGCTTCTAGGTGATTTCCATTTTCAAGAAAAAATAAATAAAAAGGAGTTTGCAGCTTGGAAGTGTTTTGTAAGTGTACTGAAAGGATTTCTGGGTAACAAGAAAGATGAAAACTATAAAAGCCTCATAGATGAACTCCTGAAAGCCTATGAAATACTAGAGTGTCGCATATTGAGAGTGTCGCCATTTGAATTTTTTCCGGAAAATTTGGGTGCAGTAAACGACGAACAAGGAGAGAGGTTTCACCAGTACATCATGACGATGCAAGCAAGACATCAGGAACGCTGGAATCCATCAATGTTGGGTGACTACCACTGGTTTTTAAAAAGATATAGTGCTCAGAACAAAAGAGAAAAAAGTGAAAAAGTGAAAGTTTTTGTCACTTTTGTCATCTTATGTAATATATTATTTATTCACATAATCCTCAGTAATATATCTGCATATATTTAACACGTTTTACATGTATATATTAAATAAATATTATATATATTAAATATATTAAAATTATAAATAAAATTAAAATATATTAAAATTTAATATGTATATATTAAATAAATATTAGATTGTAAAAATATGTCATCTCCTTTTTTCCCCCACCTGCCGAACTAAGTTATAACACATGAATTAAAAAAATGAACTTATGTTTTATCTTAAAATATAAAACAGATAATATACAAAATACAAAAAATGAAAAATATAACAACAACTGTGTTTGTTACAGTAATTAGCTTATCAATTTTGTATATAGGACTACAAAATATTTCATATACACCTGTTCTCACCAATGTTACCTCAAAAAGTCAAAATTTGTTGACCTGTGTGTGTGTGTGTGTGTCATTTGTGTTCATTATTATAAATCTTACCCTATCAGCTCCAACGACCACCGCCGATATATTTCTGCTTTTCATTAGTGCTGCCACCATATTGTCACATATTAAAGTAGCAGGAATTTTTTCATGAACTAATTCATAAGCAGTAAGTCTGGCACCTTGGTTATATGGACGAGTTTCAGTACAATACACATGCTCTGAAATTAACAAAAAAAAGATTAGAATTTTATTTAAGCAATATGAATAATATAGAATATTATACATATTATAAAATTAACGGAATCCCCAAAAAATCCAAGAAAACTGACTTTGAGATACAAATGTCACTATGGATATGCTTTAAGTCAACAACATTTATCTATAAAGAATAGGTCTAAAGATATGTGGTTTAATAAATTAAATTTGGAAGCACTGTTGATTTTACCATTTTCTAATTTAAAAAAACGATATTTAATACTGTATAATTGTGCATTAAAAAAATCTCTAGAATTTAAGAGAATGATTTTGAATTTTTATTTAAGTTTTTGGATTTTGGAATTTCTGGAATTTTTTATGTAAGAAAACGAATTGGAGATTAAAGTTTTGAAACTTTCAATGGATAATCACTGGATGTTAGGTGTTAGGATGTTACAACTTGCTCTAACTGTTATTGTAATTATCTATTTCATTTTGGTACTCTAGTGCATTTTGATTTTAGCATTTTTTATTTTCTTCAAACTTTATTAAACTAAAAAAGATTTACCATTAAACACCAAAACACTTGATTTAAAATCTTGACACACATTTTGTTAATCATGTTCAGAACTAATCATCATCAGATGTTTTAATCTAATCAATCTTAGATTGAATCATAAATATATATTAATACATAATAATATGATGGTGTTGGCACCATCATAATCTGATGGTGCCAACATATTTAGAGAAACGCGCGTCGGGAAATGAAAATTAAGTGATATAATGGTTTAGTTTAGTGTCTTTAAGTTTAGTGTTAGGTTCTAATAAAAAAAAATTTCAAGCTTTATCTAAAAGGCTGCCACATTGATATAACACTAAATACACATACTACAAATTCACCAATAATATAATTATTAATCAATAATACATTCTGTAATTATTCATTATGTTGAAAATGAATAAAAGAAAAAAACACTACAAAAATCATTATAGATAATATAATTACCTAAACGCTTCAAAGCTTGTAAACTCCTAATAACTCCTAATGCAGTCCCATAACCAGCAGTAGCCAGTGACCCTGTATTACAATGAGTTATTATTCGAACTTGACTATCACCTGACACTCGAGATAAAATTTCTTTGGCACCATTATCACCTATCGCTGTATTATCTGCGATATCTTTTTCTAACATTTGTAATATTGTAGATAGGAACCTAAAATTGTAAACATTAATAATCACTAAATGGATTTAATAAATAAAACACACAAGTTGAACTTTATAACAAAACCTACATAATTTCAATTAACTTTGCCTAGAAAAATTATATAACTTATTTTATCAGTTAATTGTGGAAGAGCAGACATATATATGAAGAACACATTAACATAATAAAAACAGTCATTAATTATTACATGTTTTTAAATATAAACAAAATGAATTTTGCAATAACTTTAATATAAAATTAAAAAATCTTACTTTGATTTCATATCATCTAATGTAACATTTTCATCTTTACTTAGTTGGTTTGCCAAATCAATAAGTTCCTCTGCAGCTGTTTTCATATTCACTGCTGTTGGACGAGATGATACTAAATAATTCAATTTTCCCTCAATATCTTGTCTTAACTGCTTCTTAGATTCGAATTTTTCATTTTGCATTTCCACTGCCAAACTTAAACATCCAACAATTGCTATTGCTGGTGCTCCTCTAACCTATAGTACAGAGTCAAATATTGTACAATGTTATATTGTATAAAACTAATAAAGGATCCTATATAAGTAGCATATATTACATACTTGCATCTTATTAATAACCTTCCATCCATCTTCAACTCCTTTAACTTTTAAATATTTTGTGGCAGCTGGTAATAGGAGCTGATCTAAAATTTCCAAATTATTCGTTTCTTGGTTATAAATGATAGCTCTTAACGACATTTCAAAAAATTAAACTGGTCAAAACACTGGAGATTTTATGACACCGATTTGCTTAATTACAACATATATTTATCACAGCAACATTATCCTCAATAATATCACGTTTGCGTAATCACAAATCAAGGGATGTTATCAATTCCTAGGTACCGGCTTTAAAAAGAAAAAATTATGTCACTGTCAAATTACAAAAAATTGACATACCCAAGGAAGATGCAAAATTATATGAATTACTTTTGAAACGCTTCAAAGCTAGCTATAGAAGAATAAGATTTTATCACAGACTGCTAAACTATTAGCAATTTTTATTTAGATGTCAATATTATGTTGGCGAAATTGAGAACAAAGTCGAAACCATGGTCACATTGATATACTTTTTTAGTGATTAATTTCCTGGTGATGTTTTCTAAATATTCAAACCAATTTTTAAACACATAACTTTTCCTTCTTTCTTTTTATTAGGTATCATACACTAATCTAAAGAATCATATACATATAGACGTTTATTACCTAATCTATAGACAATGGTTTAGGTATATAATATATGATAGTCAAACTTTTCGTAGATAAGAACGTAATGAAAAAAAAATATATATATTTGAAAAATTATCCTAAAGAATAATATTATTTAAACACATAGTCTAATGTATCATATATTGAATATATGATACCCGGTAGCTGAGTTATTTTATGAATTATATTTTACAACTTGATATGATATATTGAAATACTTCCAGATCTCTGGAATGCAACTATAATTTGAGTGAAATTGGACACATATTTTGTTTAATTACAACAAATGAAAAAATTAGCGATTTCCTGAAATTTTGTAGGTTAAGACGATACTAATATGCTTGGAGTTTTATTAACAGTTTCTATAAATAAAACAGAAAGCATGCATATTTCATAAATACATATTTCTGTTAATGAAATAAGAATATATTATAAAATGGTATGTATATTTAAATCTACAACACGATCTTTCTGATGAGTCAATTTACCATGTAGGCTTTACTGGGGGCACAGTTAGTTATAACACTTATAATGATAAGTGCTATTCAAAAACTAGGACCACATTTTTCATTTGCTAAATGGTTACTGTGCTCAACAGGTTTAATTAGGTATATTTATCCAACAAATGATGAATTGCGCCAACTAGCTAATATACCAAAAGACAAGAACAAAGGAAGAAAAGCAAGCAAAAACTTTCAAAGTGGTAAAAACTCCCCTGAAACATTTCACATAGATAGATCTCTTGATGTTCAATTAGAAACAGCTAAAGTAACTCATTTAGATGTTATACATTTAAAATTTTATAGTGAATACCAATGGTTAGTGGATTTTTCTCTTTACACTTCAATTGTGTATACTTTAACAGAGGTAAAAATTTATATATTTGTATAATTTTTTTTGTACATTATAGTCTGTTTCAGATGTATCAGATATGGTTTTCAATAAAGGATGAAATTAATTTAAGTATGGTGTGGTGTTTATTAGTAATATTGTTTGCCCTGTATCCTTTGCTATATCTATTTTCTAAATTGTTAGTTTCTTATATATAGTTTTTTCTTAACATATTTTATAGAAAACTTCTGTTAACTCTCACTATTCAATATTTTAAAGGAGAAGAATCTGTAGGTGAAAGATCAACTTGTATTGTTATGGGTTTTATGTACTTGTTGATAGCTATGATCATATTAATTGTAGATGAAAGTACTTTAGAACTAGGATTAGAGACTGCTTATAACAGTTTTAATCAAAGTGCATCACACTTTTTGACTAGACAAGGTCTAAGTTCTTCGTAAGTTTTATAATATTGACGTAAATTTTTACCCAATGTTAAATTTTTTAGTGGTCCAGCTTCAAAAATAGTAATTAAATTTTGTATAGCCATATGGTGTGCTGTGTTGGGAACTGTTTTAACATTTCCTGGAATGAGAATAGCAAAAATGCATTGGGATTTGCTGAAGTAAGTTAAAACACATGAATTTGTTTTATCTAAAAATATAAAATAGATAATATACAGGAAATAAATTTACAGATATTGATATTTTTATGATTGTAAAACAATATGTTGAGCATTTTAATTTTTAAACAAATGTATTTGACAAAAATGTCAAATGCAACCAAGATATGGTCTACCAAGTTAATTAGTAATATTTTGGAGCTCTATGAACAATATTCATATTTATGGAATAATAAGATAGTAGATTATAAAGGTAGGACTAGAAGAGATGAAGCTTTAAGATCAGTTGTAGAAATGATTTCTAATTCAGTCCTAAATTTTGATTTAAATTCTGCTAAAACCAAAATACGTAGTATTTGGAATGCACATACTCTCCAACACAACTGAGTATAGAGTGTGCAGCAATTATCTGTTCAATATTTGAACAACAACGTTAATACCAGCGCGAAGAATTACAGTTGACGCCATTTTATAACTGAGCCAGTACATAAAATTGAATTTAATTAAATTAATGGTATATTTTTTAGGTACTTTAGAGAAAATAGACTTAAACAAATATTATTTAATATCAGTTTTGCTTTGCCATTTATTCTTGTGATATTATGGATTAAACCAATTTCAAAAGATTATTTAACTGTTCGAGTATTTTCTGGAAGAAGTGCCGCACTGTGAGTTAAATGCATTTTTTTTATGGGAGCAACACATTTTTTCTGTTATTGTTTTAGCATGAGTGAGGGTACTTTTGAGATACTTCGACTAGTAATTGTTATTTTTGCCATATTTCTTAAATTATGTTTAATGCCGTGGTACCTACAAGCCTACTTGGATATGGCGTACCATAGAACTGAAGAACAAAAAAAAGAAGCTGGAAGAATTACAAATATCGAATACCAAAAAAAGGTGCATATATTTTGTTATAATTTTTATTTTATATCTACATAGAAACTTTTATGCAAAATACAAAAGAACATTGTATTATTTATTTATTGATAATGGATAAAAAATCAGGTGTTAAAAAACTAACAAGCTATAATATTTATTTAATACATAAGCATTTCTCCATAATGGTTAAATTATTTGACTAAAAACCGGACTTTCACAATTCAATTTATGAAATTATCTATATCGCAATTTCGCACATTTTTTAAGAACTCACTATCGCTGTATTCTTTAGGAGCTAATGGGTGTATTGACGAGATTTGGTTGGGTTCAGTATTTATTGTGGAAAAAACAGCGATGGTGTTCCCCTAGAGTCTAGGGGTCTCCAAACTACGGCCCGCCAGTGTCATCAATCCTGCAAATCCAGCAAGCGTATGCTCGTTTAGGGCGCGTACTCTGCGACTAGTGTAGAGATTATTGATAATGGCAGGAGAATTAAAATGGTTTTGAGTCTTACAACTTATTGGAGTAATCAGTATGGCCCTAAGGCTGGAAAGTTTGGAGACTTCTGTCCTAGACGAAAGATGTGCAATGATCGTCGGACGCAGCGATGGACTTTGACTGTTTTTTGTAGAATACTTGATATGTCAACCGTAAATGCATACTTGTTATATAATTCTTACAAGAAACATAAGCCGTTATCAAGATCAGAATGTGTGAAAAATTTGTCTAAATCACTTGCAAAGACACCTATAGAATGGAGGGCTAACGACACTAGAATTTCGGTTCCGGTACAGATGCTAATTGAAAGAATATTGACAATTGGGGGAGAACACCAAAAAGAAGAACCTGATTTGTTGTTGAAAAGAAAGTACTGTTACTTTTGGCCCTCTAAACTACACAGAAAAACCAAATATGCATATATTGACTGTAAAAGACCAATATGTTTAGGGTGTACTAAAACGAATATGTGGTGAAAAAAGTGAATAATTCAACATGTGTTGTTTTTTTATGTTAAAATGGAAGGGTATATCGTTTGTTCTAAAATAATATTATATTTGTATATTAGTTAAGATTAAAAAGTTTCATTTTTGTTGATGGTAATAAGGCGAACTGTAGGATATTTTTGTTGTACAAAACACATTTTTTCAGCTTAACTATGTTTTTGTTAAATTTTCGTGACTCTTATATCGCAATAAAAAAATATATTGATCGTTTACTTGATATATTTGTGATTGGTTATGCTTGTATTGTTGTTTTCTAGTGGAGTCCCTAAGACTCCACCTCAGTAAGCATGTTAAAATATTTCACCTGAGTAGCTAAGGGTTAAATGAAAATGCGACTGATTGCTAAAGATATTTTTCAGGACCGTCTTTATATCAGAGTTGAACAAATTGTTCCCGCTGTTGCCACATTATGCAACTCAATTTTATAAATGGTAGTTTCTTATAAATGAAGAGAAAAAAACAGCTGTAAAATATGGACCAGCTTTAAACAAATAAATATTTGAAAAATTGTCATAGAAAAGTTCCATGTAAACGTTATTTAAGTTTTTTTTTATTTTTTTTTACAGTTTTATATTTTTTATTGATAATGTATATAAGTACATAACAATATAATCCACTTACCTTAATGCCTCACTGTTTGTTGGTTTTTTTAGCATTATCAATAATTATTATTTTTATTATCTTTCAGATAGCAGCGGTATTTTACTACTTATGCGTTGTAACATTGCAATACTTGGCACCTCTAATTATGTGTCTTTATCTTACATTCATGTACAAAACGTTGGGGGAATATCAGTGGTCTTGGTTAGTAAGAAATAGTGGTAATATTGAAACAATTTTGGCCTCAAGTGGATCAAGCACTACCTCTAGGAATTCTTTACCTATTGGGGATACTACTGAAGATTTATATTTAACATTAGATAGCTTAAAATCGGTAAGCATGTGATATAGACTCATCCATGTACAATGTGGTTCATTATACCTTATATCTAATTGCAACTGTATCATTATTTAATTTACGTAATATTTTTTTTATCTCTATTAAAGTGCATTTGCGATTCAATGGAAAGGCTTTTAACGATCAGTTTCTAATGACAATTCTTTCAAGTACTCTGCTAAGTTGATAATGCAAATACCTTAAAACATATTTGCATAAAAAATTAATGGGTTCTTCCATAAATTCTCGTCGTTTTTATTATTCAATTGTTTTTCGTCAATTTTTATTTTATTTGGCCAAGTGTATATATGAATTCAAAAACTTTTGTTACTCTACAAAACTATTGGCATCATTTTTCAGAAAAATGTAATTCCAATTAACTTTCAAGCTGTTGAAATGGAAATTCCAGGCGATATAAACATAATTGTCGACACTTGATATATATCATCTTCCGTCAGGGTCAAAAAGCTACAGAAGCAATTCGAGACATTAGACATTTATTTGAGGAGGACTTTATAGCCGATCAGGCTGCTCGATATTGGTTTGCCAAGTTTAAAAATGTCAACTTCGAAGTGGATGACGCGCTAATCGATCTATTGACTGCGACGAAACGGACCATCTTAAAGTTCTTTTGAAGGAAGACGGCCGTCGAAAATGCTGGGAAGATGGACTGCGACAATCTCCCGACATCGTCAATTTATCCGACACCGGGCAATACGCCGCTACAAGCAACGATGCTTAAACATGATCATCACTCGAGATGAGAAATGGTGTCTCTGCGTCAATATGAAGTAAAGGAAGGAGTGGGTGGCCGCAGGTCTACGTTTTGCGGGACTGGGAGGGTCTCATACACTGAGAAATGCTGGAGAAGAACAAGACGGTCGATTGCATCGTATAAATGAGGTTATTCAACTGAATCTACCTGATCGACAAAGTCAAGTTATCTTGCTCCTCGACAACGCACGACCTCACACAACAAATAACATCAAGGAGGCCCTTGATTGATATCGAATGGGAATTCCTTCCTCACACGCCGTATTATCCAGTTCTTGCGCCAACCGATTATCACCTCTTCCGTTCGTCGCCAAACCAAATGAGGAGCGTAAGCTTCGCCAATGATGAGGACCTCAAAACTGGCTTAAAAACTACTTTGAGCCCAGGCCTGGCGATTTCTGGGGAAACGACATCAATGAATTGGTCGAGAGGTGAGAACCGGTCGTAAACAATGACAGAGAATACATCATTCATTAATTTGTTGTTATAATTGTTACTTTTGTCAATAAAACTTTTTAATGAAAAAACGGTCGGAACTTATAGAACAACCCAATATTTTTATTGTTTAGTTTTCACTTACTTCCCTCATAATTATACACATCGATAAAAGTCATCCTTTGCAGCGGTATTTAATGAATCTGCTACGACTTTGTGAATGTTTTATCTATTAGAACGAGTATGTCGTTCGAAAAGCGACGTTTAAGATACCACCTTTTCGCCTTTCAACTGAAAAAAAATGCTGTCGAAGCTCAGGATATGATTTGTACAGCTTTGGGGGATAAGGCTGTTTCATACAGTTTTTGTAATAAGTGGTTCTAGTAATTCGGAACTAGAAATTTTTACTTAAATGCTGTAGGACGTGCGGGATAGCAAAAAAAAAATGAAGGATGAAGAATTGGAAGCAGCTCTGGAATAAAATCCTTGCTAGAACTCGGACAGTAATTTGGAGTAACACCGCAAACCATTTTTAAACTGTTACACAGCCTAGGGAAAATTCAAAAGGAGAATCGATGGGTCTCCTATGAACTCACAGTTGAGAATAAGGATAGAAGCTTCTGTGCTTGAACACAATCAAAATCACACACAACAATCATGGCTACGGGATTATCGTGGTGTGGTACCTATGGACTGCCTGACGAAAGGAAGGACCATCGCCAAAATGTATTACGCTAAATGTTCGCATCTGCTTAAAAAGAAAGTGCTCTTTCGCCAGGATAATGGGCCTGCATACTCGTCTCGTATTGTTGCTGCAAAACTCAATAATCTACGCTTCGAAGTAGTTCCACATTTGCAATATTCGCCGGATGTGGCTCCCTGTGATTATTTCCTCTTCCCAAACATTTACAAAATTGGACAAATTACACTGATGGTATTAAAAAGTTAGAACGTTGTTGATCTAAATGTATGAAATAGCAAGGTAACTATGATGAAAAATAATTTAAAAATTTCAAAAATCTAGTTCAGTTCAATTTCAAAAATCAGTCAATGCCAAACGGATTAATGGATGTAATACTAAATAAAGGACTACCAACAAAATATTGACTATAGGTATTCATACTTTAGCTACATATTTGTTAAGGTGTATAAGTTTCATTTTGACATAAAAAACCTTTTGTAAATTTGTGTTAACCGATATTACAATATTTTTTATAGTAATTAATTGTTATATCATATAAATAATATTTGCTTTTGTTATTGAATGAATTTTAGGTTTCTGTTTTAATTAACTATAAAATGTAAATTATAGCGCAGTGTACGAGTTTCATTTTAACTCACTCACTATATATAGAATAAAGCGTACTGGTGCTAATTTTGGACGTCTAATGAGAAGAGTGTTCAGTAACCAAGACTTGGGGGAACACACTAACGTCAGTGCTTACAATAATTATCTCTATTATACCACTCTTCTGTATGAAGCTAAATCCTGGTTCCTGTATTGGAAGCAAATAAAACATAAGATTCTCAGACCAATGTGGAAGTACTTGAAAAAGCTAACAGTTTGAGCATAGAATCCCAAATCATAAAAGCTCAGTTGAGATGGTTAAGTCATTGACAATGGATGCATGACACTAGGGTTTCAAAACAGGTCCTCTATGACGAGTTAAAGAACAAGAAACGAAATCTGGGATGTCCAATAAGGAGATATAAAGACGTAATAAAATCGTTTGTGAAGAATTTTATGTTGAGCGTGTGAATGGGAAAAGATGGCAAATGGCACGAGAAGACACACTGAGCTGTGCAGCTCAATGAGAAAGCTAATTACCAAAGGCGGATGCAAAAAGTCAAATAGACTATCTGCATCCTCGTGACCTTAAATACCCTAAGTGGAAGTGGGGCAAGTGGAAGAACATGTAGATCTAAGCTGAGTAATCTGATCCACTATAAAACCCATAATATTTCAACAATGGCTCGGCAAAACTAATAGATATGGCTGAGGGCATACTCATATTGAGTTAACAGTCATCATGACCTGTCAGTCCAGAGGTTAAATTGTGTACAATTCAAAAAAGTAAGAATTGTTAGTCGCGCTTTTATGAATATTATGGTTAAAGTCCTTTATAATTTATATCTGGAGTGAAATAGTCGTTGTATTACCTTATCAATGCGTATCTGTCAATTGTGTAGATTTGAAACTACCATTTTGGCGTTGAGACTCGAACAGATGCGTATGCAATGAAACATTTAAGTATCGATTAAATGAAAAGGGCTTATTCTTAAAAATGATGTATATTTAATACAGTTATGATTCACTTATTTTTAAAGATAGGATCTTTTTTCAGATTTTTAATGCCAGCGTATTCAGAGGAGTTTTTGGTTTTGCCACTTGGTGGTCTTGTTTTGCATATTTTGCCACAACCTCAGTAGGTCTGATATATCAGTCCTATTTTTCAACAAATTAAATAAATTTTAAGATCTATCTGTAATTTTCCATATTTCGTTAGATCATTATAAAAAAAAACGTGTTGGTTTATAACTATGGATTGTTTTTTTGATAATCTGGTATTACTTTAGTTTTTGTATATAGCTGTGTTATTTTTTATGTATTTAATTCATGTCAAGGTTTTTAAATAAAAGTTGAGAGTTAATAAAATGTGTTGCTTTTAATGTTGTTTTTTTTACCCATTAATTTCTATACTTTTCAAAGTAAATATTAAGAGCAAAAAAAATGGACATTTATTTTTTTAAGGCAATACCGCCGTGTTCCCCTTCGCATCCTAGGGGAATTCATAGGGCAAATCTTTCTCAATACTGCCTACTAAAAAGCAGCGTGTCTTCTATAAACATAACACTTGAAACATTGCATGCAGTGATATCAAAAAATGATAACTAAAACAACAAACCCAAAAGTAATAAAAAGTATAAGAACAGTTATCATAAGCAACTGTTAATATTAGTATTCTTTAGTACAAATTTTAACAGTTAATATAAATAGTAACAGAAAGGATGCATTATAATTTTTCAATAGATAACAATTAAGGTTCTGAACGCATTAATAAACGTTAGAATTATTTATACTGTAGGAAACAAAATTTGCCGATAACCTTTTATTTTTATAATAAAAATTTTTACATAGTAATCTTAAAAAACAAAAACTACAAACCAAACCATTTTAAATTTAACCGGGAAATATTCCACTTCCGGCAGTTGTAAACGATTATCAGAAAATATTGTCATTGATTTGATTTTTTTACCTTACTGAATAGTTTCTAATTCTAATAATATATTAAATTTTAATATATTATTAGAATTGATTAATTTTTTAAAGTGTTTTATTGATTTTCTTGTAAAAAAATTAATATTAAAATTATTAATTTGACTAGGTTCGTCCTCCTGCAATCAAACTAAACCAATCAGAATCCGTGAGGCAATTTAGTTGGGGTAAATGTCGTTGTCATAGTGATGCTCATTGGTTGATTCCTAGAATATTCTGGAAGGTGCAATCGACCTCGTATATATTCCGCCATTACCTAAGTTTTTGAGGACTTGATCGTTGTAGTTGTTGAAAGTCGCTTGTACTTTAAGTTTTTTTCGAAATCTCTTCATAAGTAGTACAAATATTAATTTTAGGTAAGTAAAATTTCCTTATAATTTTCGGTTTTTTTTTCAATCAATCGTATATTAACATTTTCATTCGCTTTATCGTTATTATAAGTTTAATACCACGTGCTGACAAATATTTGTCAAATGTTCTAGAAATTACCATCTTATTAGTAACATGATGAGTCGATACTAAATTTCATTATCAGCTAAGAAATGTTGAACACGAAACAATCATATAATAATTTTTTTGACCATTAGTTTCTTTTTAACGTTGGGCGTCGTACAGTTTTCAAGGTTACGTACATATAAGTAGCGTAGACTTTGAGCACATGGAATTTTACAAATTCTATTATCTTAGAAAATGGCAAAAGCACCAGCAGTTGGTATTGATCTTGGCACCACCTATTCATGTGTCGGTGTATTCCAACATGGAAAAGTTGAAATCATCGCAAATGACCAAGGAAATAGAACTACCCCCTCATATGTAGCCTTTACTGATACAGAGCGTCTTATTGGGGATGCTGCTAAAAACCAAGTTGCTATGAACCCAAATAATACAATTTTTGGTAAGTAATTGCAAATCTGTTTTATCAATAAACATAATAAATAATTGAGTTATATAGTAAATTAATCTGATATTATATGGGTATTTTTTGGTTCGCTAATTGTACAACTTTATGATATGTATACAATTTGAATATTTTTGCATTTAAAAAGAAGTAACAAATTAAAATGTTTACTATAATTTGATCATATACACATGTGAAGCTTGATTTTTTATATTTGTCTTATGTTTTTATTTAAAGACGCCAAACGTCTGATTGGTAGAAGATTTGATGACCCTGCTGTGCAGGCTGATATGAAACATTGGCCGTTTGAAGTAATCAATGATGACACTAAACCCAAAATTAAAGTAGACTATAAAGGGGAATCTAAGACATTCTTCCCTGAAGAAATTAGTTCCATGGTTCTTACAAAAATGAAGGAAACCGCCGAAGCTTATCTAGGAAACAATGTAACAAATGCTGTAATTACTGTACCAGCTTACTTCAACGACTCTCAACGTCAAGCTACCAAAGATGCTGGAACAATATCTGGACTTCATGTACTTAGAATTATTAATGAACCTACTGCAGCTGCCATTGCTTATGGTCTTGACAAAAAAGGTAACTATTATTAAGTTTTCTTTTGCTTATTGTAACTGTCTTTATCTTCTCAGGACATGGAGAACGCAACGTCCTTATTTTCGACTTGGGGGGTGGTACTTTTGATGTTTCCATTTTAACTATTGAAGATGGTATCTTTGAGGTAAAATCAACAGCTGGAGATACCCATTTGGGAGGTGAAGATTTTGACAACCGTATGGTTAATCATTTTGTTCAAGAATTCAAACGTAAATACAAAAAAGATCTTACCTCAAATAAGAGAGCATTAAGAAGACTGAGAACTGCTTGTGAGAGGGCAAAAAGAACCCTCTCATCATCTACCCAAGCTAGTATTGAAATTGATTCACTGTTTGAGGGCATTGATTTTTATACGTCGATTACTCGTGCCCGTTTTGAAGAATTGAATGCTGATTTGTTCCGGTCAACCATGGAACCAGTGGAGAAAGCCATCCGTGATGCCAAAATGGACAAATCCGCGGTACATGACATCGTACTGGTCGGTGGATCTACCCGTATTCCCAAAGTTCAAAAACTACTTCAGGACTTCTTTAATGGAAAAGAACTTAACAAATCCATCAATCCAGATGAAGCTGTTGCTTATGGTGCTGCAGTACAGGCCGCCATCTTACATGGTGACAAGTCTGAAGAGGTTAGTTTATTATCATTTAAAAACTTCTATTAAGATGATGTTTAAGGCACATCATCATGCTGACTCTCTCACCAACAGTTGAATTGATGAAGTTCACAGTTACATTTTTTGTTTTTTTAGGTTCAAGATTTGCTTCTGCTTGATGTCACTCCTCTCTCACTGGGTATTGAAACTGCTGGTGGTGTCATGACCACCTTGATTAAGAGAAACACAACAATTCCAACAAAACAAACCCAAACTTTCACCACATATTCTGACAACCAACCAGGAGTACTTATTCAGGTAATATTTTACTTTGAAACATTCTAGTTTTCATAATACACAGCGAGTCGGAAAAATAACGGAACTATTTTAATTTAAAAAAAAAAAAGTTATTTTGCCATTTTTTTTTTTTTTTTTTTGAAATTGTGTAACACTCTCATAAAACGTCCCTTTCATGGCTAGTTTGAGTTTCGGAAACGGGATATAATCACACTGAGATAAATCAGGTTAATACGGGGTATGTTGAAACACAGTTACTCTTGAGTATCTGTGTCGGAGTATGTTGAAACACAGATACTCGTGAGTATCTGTGTTTAAGGCGTGAGGAATAAATCGAATACAGACTTTCAGTTTGTTTAAGTCCTTTATTAAAATTTTGTAAATAGTCTTTAATCATATTTAATTTCTCCGCTATCCATCTCATAGTCGGATTCGCATCGTAGGCAATTATTCCCCACACTTTTTCTATCAACGCATAGCGTTTTTTTTTTTGCTGGCTTGATTTTGAGTCATCTTCAAAGGCATCATGACCATCTTGGAATCGCTTATACCACTCGCACACACTTGTACGGGAAAGATCACCAAAAACTTTTTTCTTCAGTTTAAATTTTTCTGTAAAAGTTTTACTAGGCTTGAAACAGAATTTAATATTAACCCTTTGTTTTATCGTGTTTTTGTGAGGTGACAAAAGGTGCTGTCGCTTTAAGCGCTATAGCTGACAATTTGTTGATACATTCTCATGATAGCAATCTCGTTTTATAGAGGAAATATACAGCTTTCAGATTGTATATTGTTTCAATAGGTAGTTCTGGAAGTTTTCTTTGAATTTAAAAAGTTTCGTTATTTTGCAGACATACTGCGCATTTTAATGTGATGATATTAAATTGTCATGCCAGACTAGAGTTTATGAGCTACATTATGATTATTTTTATAACTGAAGTTTTCTGTCATCTCATTACATTACATAGTTGGAAGACAATTTTTTAACACTGTTATGCGTTTTTAGGTATATGAAGGAGAACGTGCCATGACCCGTGATAATAATTTGTTGGGTAAATTTGAACTTACTGGTATTCCACCCGCACCACGTGGTGTTCCGCAAATTGAAGTTACCTTCGATATCGATGCCAATGGTATTTTGAATGTCAGTGCCATTGAGAAATCGACCAACAAAGAAAACAAAATCACCATTACCAACGACAAAGGGCGTCTCAGCAAAGAGGACATTGAAAGAATGGTCAATGAAGCTGAAAAGTACAGGAATGAAGATGAGAAACAAAGAAACACCATCTCAGCGAAAAACGCTCTTGAGTCATATTGTTTCAATATTAAGAGCACTGTCGAAGACGACAAAATTAAGGATAAAATCACTGACAGCGACAAGCAAACTATTCTGGAAAAATGCAACGAAGTTATTGCTTGGTTAGATGCAAATCAATTGGCTGATAAGGAAGAATACGAACACAAGCAAAAAGAATTGGAGAACATTTGCAATCCAATCGTCACCAAATTGTATCAGGGAGCTGGCGGTGCTCCAGGTGGAATGCCCCCAGGTGGTTTTCCAGGCGGTGCTGGGGCGGCCCCAGGTGCCGGAGCCGGGGGTGCTGGACCAACCATTGAAGAAGTCGACTAATTTTAATCATTCCATGTTCTTTCCACTGCTTTTCTTTACAGTATTACCGAAAATTATATCAATTTCACATTTAGCTTTTGGCATTACATTAAATTTGTTTTAAATATTTTAAAACTGTTGAATTTTAATTCAGAATTGTTCCATATTTTGTTTTTTTTTTTTTAATAAAAGGCATGTCCAGATTAACGAGTACTAGTATTTAGTTTAAGTTTAGGTCCCTTATAGTGTATCTAACAAGATTAGGATGGTATGTAATATATCTAGTTACTAAATGTAAAGTTAATTTAGCTTTTATTTTAGAAACAAAATTTGTGGGCATTAAAACATTTCAATTCATTGTGTACGCATGGGGAAATCCAGTAAATTCAGGTATTAAGTTTTTAATAATCACATTCAAATATTTTTTTAATGATGATATTAAAATGTCATGCCAGACTGGAGTTTATGAGCTACATTTATGATTATTTTTATGACTGAATTAGTGATTTAACATACAAATCTGTTACAATTAACAGCATTTGAACTTAGATGTTTTATATTTTAGATGATCACATCATTACAGATAACATGCTAAGTGTAACGATACGACAAAAGAATGAAAGGATTTTTTTTTTAATAAACTATATATATATATATATATATATATATATATATATATATATATATATATATATATATATATATATATATATATATATATATATATATATATATATATATATATATATATATAAAATAGAAGTAGATATGCATATCTCCCTAATATTAACTGGAATGGCTTAACTAGAATTGCTCTAACTGGGCGGCTAGTTGGGTACATGAGTTTGAGCAGCATGGTGGCAGCTTCCAGTCATTGCAGCTTTAACTATCTGGAAATAAAAGTAACCCTGAACACTCTGAATCCATCAAACTATTCTCTATTTACTATCTGTTACTTTAGATTTATCAGATCGATACAAATCATATACTAGACTGTTAGATAGATAGACTGTTCGATTACTCGTGCCCGTTTTGAAGAATTGAATGCTGATTTGTTCTGGTCAACCATGGAACCAGTGGAGAAAGCCATCTGTGATGCCAAAATGGACAAATCCGCGGTACATGACATCGTACTGGTCGGTGGATCTACCCGTATTCCCAAAGTTCAAAAACTACTTCAGGACTTCTTTAATGGAAAAGAACTTAACAAATCCATCAATCCAGATGAAGCTGTTGCTTATGGTGTTGCAGTATAGGCCGCCATCTTACATGGTGACAAGTCTGAAGAGGTTAGTTTATTATCATTTAAAAACTTCTATTAAGATGATGTTTAAGGCACATCATCATGCTGACTCTCTCACCAACAGTTGAATTGATGAAGTTCACAGTTACATTTTTTGTTTTTTTAGGTTCAAGATTTGCTTCTGCTTGATGTCACTCGTCTCTCACTGGGTATTGAAACTGCTGGTGGTGTCATGACCACCTTGATTAAGAGAAACACAACAATTCCAACAAAACAAACCCAAACTTTCACCACATATTCTGACAACCAACCAGGAGTACTTATTCAGGTAATATTTTACTTTCAAACATTCTAGTTTTCATAATACACAGAGAGTCGGAAAAATAACGGAACTATTTTAATCAAAAAAAAAATAGTTATTTTGCCAAAATTTTTTTTTTTCTTGAAATTGTGTAACACTCTCATAAAACGTTCCTTTCATGGCTAGTTTGAGTTTCGGAAACGGGATATAATCACACTGAGATAAGTCAGGTTAATACGGGGTATGTTGAAACACAGTTACTCTTGAGTATCTGTGTCGGGGTATGTTGAAACACAGATACTCGTGAGTAATAAATCGAATACAGACTTTCAGTTTGTTTAAGTCCTTTATTAAAATTTCGTAAATAGTCTTTAATCATATTTAATTCCTCCGTTATCCATCTCATAGTCGGATTCGCATCGTAGGCAATTATGCCACACACTTTTTCTATCAACGCATAGCGTTTTTTTTTTGCTGGCTTGATTTTGAGTCGTCTTCAAAGGCATCATGACCATCTTGGAATCGCTTATACCACTCGCACACACTTGTACGGGAATGATCACCAAAAACTTTTTTCTTCAGTTTAAATTTTTCTGTAAAAGTTTTACTAGGCTTGAAACAGAATTTAATATTAACCCTTTGTTTTATCGTGTTTTTGTGAGGTGACAAAAGGTGCTGTCGCTTTAAGCGCTATAGCTGACAATTTGTTGATACATTCTCATGATAGCAATCTCGTTTTATAGAGGAAATATACAGCTTTCAGATTGTATATTGTTTCAATAGATAGTTCTGGAAGTTTTCTTTGAATTTAAAAAGTTTCGTTATTTTACAGACATACTGCGCTTTTTAATGTGATGATATTAAATTGTCATGCCAGACTGGAGTTTATGAGCTACATTATGATTATTTTTATAACTGAAGTTTTCTGTCATCTCATTACATTACATAGTTGGAAGACAATTTTTTAACACTGTTATGCGTTTTTAGGTATATGAAGGAGAACGTGCCATGACCCGTGATAATAATTTGTTGGGTAAATTTGAACTTACTGGTATTCCACCCGCACCACGTGGTGTTCCGCAAATTGAAGTTACCTTCGATATCGATGCCAATGGTATTTTGAATGTCAGTGCCATTGAGAAATCGACCAACAAAGAAAACAAAATCACCATTACCAACGACAAAGGGCGTCTCAGCAAAGAGGACATTGTTATTATAATTGTGTAACTTATTTTGTAATTTGAAGATAAAAATGGTTCGCTGAAGTAAGGTTATGGAGTTTAATCGCAATCTGGCAACAGTGTAGCCGAAATTTTGATCACGTGCTTAATGACGTGCAACGGTTTTAATGTTGTACAAGCTATATAAAGTACCGTCATCTGAATTAGACTGCGCGAAACTAACGCGTTAAAAAAAAAATAAACGCTGAAAAAAACGTATTTTTTTTAAACGGCCGTAATTTTGTAAAAACATTTTTTTTTGCTTCTCCAAGGTAGGGGCGATAGCGACATCTTTACTGATTAAGAATACGTTAGATTTGTTTGTTTCAGATGATCAAAAGGGTTGGAATCATGCACGCAAGGACATCCCTGTTTACCCCCCCGACTTTACCAACCGATAACCTTTTTGAGTTTTGAATTTTTAATCTTTTTTAAAATTTTTTATGTATTATAAAATATAAATAAACGAATGATAAAAAATGTATAGTATTCATTCATTCGTTCATTCATTCATAGATTGTAAAAATATTCTTTGTTTTTTTTTACAGAGCTCGGAAAAACGTCTGAAATTCGTGCCTCTAGAATACTCCCTTTAGGCCTTTTTCATACTCTCCACTTCATGCCACGCCACTCCACACCACATGTCGTCAACATATTAGTCCTTTTCATACTTGTCCACGTCACGCCACACCACACCACTCGTCATTTCACACTTATCAACTTTTGCATCAACACCTTATCCACTTGAAAAGTGAGACTTTTCTGTTCAGTCTGTTTTTGCCTTCGTCATGGACTATTCGACTGAAGAGTTGGCTGGCATGAGTTTAATTGTCCTTCGAAGGTTAAGAAGGCGCAGGAAAAAAAAGAGAATTTTGGGTGCAATATTTCGACCCGACAAAAAAGCACTGCTTTTGACTATTTTGAGGAGCGCCTTGATAATCCCATGAAGTTTTTCACATTCTTTCGTATGAGCGTGGAATCATTTTAAGAACTGTCTGTAGTTTTAGCAGAAAGTTTCCGCAGGCCAAACACCGTCTTGAGGAAGCCTATTACTCCCCAGCAGATGCTGATAGTAACATTGAGGTATGTACCAATCAGTATATGTTCAAGGTAGTATTTTTACTACCCGTCCGTTTTTTCTGTGTTTCAGATGAATCTTACTTTAAAGATATTATTTTTGCAGACTATGTGTAAGGTCCCTTTACGCATGAAATGACGAGTACCAACATTCTAGTAAAGAAACCAAAATGGAACATTCAAGTCTCAAAATGGCCAAAAATGGACTTAAATCCCTTTCTGCATGATCCGAATCATTTATAACGTATATAAAAAAAATAAAAATTTAGCTACAATGAATCAAGTGAATAATCATATGATTCAGGGGAGTAACATGAACTAGGAGAGATTTGCGAATAACGTGTTTGAAGACTGCTGCATTGATTGGAGTTGGACTGAAATTGGGTAGAATTAATTGGTGGTGCATCTTGCGAGCAATATAAATTAGGTAGAGGGGATAAATTTTGTCGTTGTGATTCAGAGCGTGAATCAAACTTACCCTTCGGTTACGCGATTCACCGATGTTAGGTTTGGTTCCGGTTTAAAAAATTTGAAATGACTCGCATTAACTCCATCCGACAATCCAACATTTTATGACTTGGTACTTTTTTTCAGTTGGGGTTATAACGATGAAAGAAAATATCGACTGTCGTCATCTTTATGTTCCACATTTTTTTCTAAACTCTGCGACAAAGTGACCATTAGCTCTTTTCTTCATTCGACACAATATTTTCTCTATTCCTATACCTTTTAGATGGAGGGGGGCGAAGTGCTGTACTAAGAGCAGGACTAATTTCTAAACCAATTTCTGTTTCATTTGAGTCTTGCTGTTGAGATAGTATATCGGAGTCTTCTTTATCGTTGGCTCGTGATGAGTAATTTTCACTTGCGATGTCTATGTTTGAAGCAGTTCTGAAAAAAAAATGGAATAAGTATTGCTATTTGAAATAAAAATTTTATGACAAACCGGTTTTTTAAATAAAATTTGCTTTTTTCCTGTTACAAAGAGAAGTAAAAAATTAAGCTGGTCAAAATGAACGTACACTTTTCTCTGAGAGCCAACTGATCCCGATGGTAAGTTAGATTTAGAAAGTTCACGTGCGAATGCACTTCGAATATCCTTCCACTTCTTTTGCACGTCCAGTTCTAAAAAATATTTGAATACAAATAACAATAATTGATATTTTTATTAACAGGATGTACAGTGACTGATCTGCAATTATACTACAAACTTGGAATATCAACTTTAAGTTGCAAAATTAATGAAACATAAGGCAATATGGAATTTTCTTTAACCAACTGTGTTACCTTTTCCAACCGAAGAGATGCGGACGTCTATAGCTGTGCAATTTTGGGAGCGAACTAATTTTCCTAATTGTATTGGCGCAATAGATGGTAAACATATTCGAGTTGAGTTATTCAACCGGAACATTCTGGATCTCTTAATTTTATCTATAAAAATACTTTTCTATTGTACTTCTTGCCTTATGTGATGCAAATTATTGTTTTACCTATGTTGATATTGGAAATTATGGTAAAAACCCAGTTTCATCTGTTTTTAAACAATCTACTCTTGCGAAAAAGTTGCAAAGTAATAGTTGTAATATTTCTCAGCCAAGAGATAGACGTATGATTGAATGTACATTCGGCATTTTAAGCAATAAATGGCGCATATTTCACATTGCTATGAACGTTCGTGAAGAATTCACAGTAGATATAGTGAAGGCTTGTGTAGTACTTCACAATTTTGTAAGATTAAAGGACGGATTTTCATTTGAGGATACATTATCCCAAACTGGGTTGCTTGACATCACCGAAAGTAATAATGAAAGATCACGTCCCGGTACAAGTATTAGAGATAAGTAGGCAGATTATTTAAGTGGACCAGGAAGTGTACCCTGGCAAATGTCCAAAACTTAAGTCTTATAAGTATAGTTAATAGTTATGCTACATAGATATTTTATTTAATATATTATTTTTATATTGGAATTATTTCTTTATAAATATATGTTTATAAACCAACTTCTGTTTCATTTGACTCTTGTTCAGAGGGCATTTCGTGGAATTTTTCAAAATTTAAATTTTTCTCGGCTTGTGTCTCTTGTCTTTTGCCCCGCGTCCCGACCACTCCTGCCGCCAAAAAAATTAACTGGGATCGTTAACTTCTCATTTTATGTTGCAAAAGGGCGCTCAGCTAGATTTTGCACGATGACCGCGCCAAATTATAATGGCACGGTCCTGCTATTGAATTGAAAAGAAATAAATTTCTGCATACTCAGAAAAGAATGCATTTGCAACTTCAGACCAAGCAAACTGTTTTTTTTTTTGTTTATTTGACTAATCACCGAGTTATACGTTCCATAAACATTCATTTTTCTTTACTCCGTCTATTAACTTTTCAGTATCAAAAAACTTCATGTAATCAAAATTACAAAAAAAATAATTAAAATTACAAAAAAAGTAATCAAAACTAAAAAAAAAACAACCGGTCTGTTGTTGATCTCGAGTAGAACCCTTGTGGCTGAATATAATTGTGTAGCGTGACGTGGTGTGGATAGGTGTGTAAACCCCCATCTACTCCTCTGTACTTATTGTGGCATGGTGTGGGGTGGATAGTGTGAAAGGGGCCTAATAGTCACACTTCGCATAATCAAAACAGGAATCATTTTTATCTAATGTCCCAATTTTATGTGCAATGGAGTCAAAATTATTTTCCTTCTAATATTGTTTGTTTTGAATGAATTGAATTGTTTCCCAACTGTCAAGTATTTTCTTTCAAACCAGATTGTTTTAATTCAATGCTCGGTTTTAGCTCTGTCCGGCAAACAGAGAAAACATGGAAATTTCACGTAGTCGGTTTGTGGAGCCAATAAAAAGTTTACCATTATTAAATCAACGCATATAAGCCACTTATGATCATGGTACATGCACTTTGCAATACAATAGATATGGTTTCATACTCCGCCTTTAATTTAGTAGCATGATCAATGGGAAAATCACCATGCTAATTGCCATTATTTAGCAAAACACATTTCAAACTGCGCTTGGAACTGTCTATAAAAAGTTTCCATTCACTTGGCTGGTTATTCAAGAAACCCATTTTTGATATAAGACCACCGACATCATTACAACAAACATCAATTTCTGAGCAGAAAAATTAAAGTAGTTCTTTTTCTCGAGTACGATAACATGTAATTTTAGTACTTGGAGAAAGTAAATTCCTCTCTTTGAGTCTGGATGCCAACAGTTACGATCGTTCTTATGAAAGGTCGAGGTCCCTGATAAGGTGACTTAAAGCATCTTGAGTAAGGGTTTTAACAACGTACCTTCAAAATGATCACTTTCTTGGCTATTACCAGCTTACCGATCTTTGGAGGCCACGAAAAGTTGAAACAGGGTCGTCGTTTAAATCGACTAATGCAGTAAAACATTTTATTTTAATTTCATACATATTTACTTATTATAACCTTTAATATAAACCCCTCCTTTTTCCCTACAATGTCCTATGAGAATCTTCCATTTTTCGAATCAGTGCTGGAAGTATTTTTCTGTCAGCTTCTTTAGAACGCGTCCCACTCATTCCCCTCAGAGCACTCGTACTGTACGAACGTGTTTTCAAGAGCTCCCATTGGTTAGTTACTCCAAACTACCCAAACTGCTTGGTGGCGTGACTAGTGACGTCACCAACGGTTTTTCTCAGTGGTATTGATTGTTTTCCTAAAAACAATTAATATTTCACAGCTTTTTAACGATTTTCTCGCATTTTCGCGAATTATTTCCGAAGATCAGGCGGCAATCTTGCAGCAGGATTAGCCTTTGGGCGTAAGTAGACATATTTTCGGACATTTGGGTCACTATTTAGGCACATTTTTGGTGTCTATCTAGAAATTCAAGGTGCTCGGAAGATTGCTGGTGTCATTGGCAAATTAATATGGCTTTACGGGTATCGGTTCCGACCTTCGGGCCCGACGAGGTAATAGCTAGATTTCAGGAGGAGCTTGAACGGTCGCGCCGCAACAATCATGGTCTCAACGAGACGATTTTTGAAGGTCGAGGAGCTCATTAAAGATCTGAAAAATCAAATAGCCATACTAGCGGCAAAGATCGATAAAAATGAACAAGAGACCGCCCGCACCAACGCGCCGGTTGAAATTAACATCGAATCGGACACGGGAATTTTGATGGACAGCGACTTCCCGCCACTCAAACCTCCGAAAGGTACTTTTTCCCCAAATAAAACGGTTACCCTTACCTCCAAATTAAATCATGAAATGAGCAAAGGAGAAATTCTCTCCATTGGTGGAGAGTCGTCCGACTCGGATTTCGAAACGTGCTCGGCAAAGAAAAGGCGACGCACAAAGCGAAGGAAAACACAGGAAAAAGACTGCCAGAGAGGCAGGTCCAAGCGATGCCCCAACAGCGACTCCAGTAGCCAACGCGGCTACTGAAGCGAAAGCACCGGTCGCAAACGCCGAAAAAGTACCACCGGTGGTAGTTCGCATCAAAAATCATTACATGAAGGTAATGACCTTCATTGCAAAAGAGAAAATAGGAACGAATGGGTCTTACTTCCTCAGAAGTCATGTATGTGCAGGTGGCTCTGGAAGGCAATTGGTAAACCTATCCTCATGGGACCAGAGAGTTTGCCACGACTTCGATTCAGGTGAAGTTGGCAAGCTCCTGAATAACAACGCTCCATTCATCATTGGACGCCCATAACCGATCGTGGAGGTCGGATCTGACAAACAGGAGATGAGCTGACCTGTTATCTTTGGCGGAAAGATACGGGCTGAACCTCCTCGTTCCAGACGAACCTTTCCGCTACCGCAACTTCTTAGATTTCTTTATCATAAAGAATCTAACGAATCAATCCGAAGTCCAGATTGTCCATGAGCTTACCTTGGACCACTACCCGGTAGTGCTAACAATCGGCACCAAGGTGGACACCTTCCCGCCGAGAAAGAAAACTAATATCTGTTGGAGCATTTTTCAGCGGCATTTGCAGGACAGCGGACCCAACCCGCGTATTGGTAGCGTTCAGCAGCTCGAAGATGCGGTCGAAAAATTTACTCAAGATATAATAGAAGCCATGCAAGCGGCTACTAAAACCTCTCCAGAATCAACTCGGACTACCTTGGATATCCGGTTCGAGGTAAAAGGGAAGATTCGTATAAAAAACCGGCTCTACAGACGCTTTCACCTGACTGGCGACCCTGAACTCTGGCTTCGTACAAACGAAGCCAAGAGAGAGTCCCAACGGGCTCTCCAGGAGTTTAGAGACGACAGGTGGGATGATTTCCTGGCGTCAATCGATATGGCTGATCGATCAGTTTGGAAAACAGCCAAATTCATGGTGGGTAAGGTGAGGGCGCTGGTTGCCCCCCGGAGGACTGGTGATTCGCATGCCGTCACCGGGGCGGAGAAGGTGGAACTCTTTGCCGTAACCTACCAAAAGCAAATGACCTCTCCTTGACCCTCAGTCGAGAAGAGGAATAAAGTTGACAAGTTCAAGCAAAAAATCCTTTCTTATCAAGGAACTCCTAACCCCGGCTACTTGATCAGCCAAATTGTCTCGCCGAAGATAATACACGATATTATCCGAGGTTTGAAAGTCAGAAAAGTTTCTGGTCGTGACCGCATCTC
Source organism: Cosmopolites sordidus (assembly GCA_031761425.1). Classification (NCBI taxonomy): domain Eukaryota; kingdom Metazoa; phylum Arthropoda; class Insecta; order Coleoptera; family Curculionidae; genus Cosmopolites; species Cosmopolites sordidus. Next base: position 179,855 of record JARFXV010001466.1, on the reverse strand, counting down.
ACCGATGCAGCTGAAACGGCTATCTAACAAGCAAATTGTGCAGTTGACTAACATAGTCAACGCAATTTTCAGACTCCAGCATTTTCCATCTCTATGGAAACATGCCCAAATCATCGTAATCCTCAAAAAAGGAAAAAGCCCACCAGAGCCAAGTAGCTACAGGCCGATTAGCTTGCTTAGCGCCCTCGGTAAGAATATTCTGCCGGACGAACAGTTTGGTTTGCGGAGGGGGCACGCAGCCGTCAATCAGGCGTCGCCGTCTCTCGATGGAGATCAGGCAGGGGTTCGACAGAAGGCGTCACACGGGAGCCGTCTTTCTAGATCTCTCGCAAGCATTTGACAGGGTCTGGCATCTTTGACTCATAGTCAAGATGCTCAGACTCGGTATACCAACCGACCTAGTCAAGCTTTTGGCATCATTTCTGACTGGACGCACTTTCCAAGTGCTCGTCGATGGTGCTCTTTCATCAGTCCAGCGAATCGAAGCGGGAGTACCGCAAGGTTCCCCTCTTGCCCCCGTAATCTGCAATGTCTACATGGCGACTTTCCAAAGATTCCGCACGTGCAGACTGCATTTTATGCTGATGATACGGTTTTTTATATGTCGGCCCACGCTCCCTGGGTGATTATATCCAGGCTCCAAAGGCAGATGTTAAAAGCCTCGAGATGGTTGGTCGAATGGCGACTAGCACTCAATCGCAGAGAACCCAGGCTGTATTTTTTACCCGAAGGCAGCCGATAATCCGCCAGAATATCCTTATACACGGAATCCCTATCAAGTGGGCCAAATCGGCTCACTATCTGGGGCTCGAGTTCGACAAGGCCCTTAAGTTGATTTCGCATCTCAAGAAAGCCACCGGGAAAGCATACGGAATGCTCCGTATGGTGTACTCCTTAATCAACAGAAAAAGTAAGCTCACCTTCGACAACCAACTAACCCTGTATAAGTCCATGGTCAGATCAGTCCTCCCAACCTCATCGATTAAAAGACTTCAGTCTTTTCAATCATGTGCGCTTCGCACTATAGTAAACGCTCCCTGGTTTGTAAGGAATGCGCAAATCCACCGGGAGACAGATATTCCAGAGCTTCAGACGTTCCTGTCCAGACTACTGGACAAATTCCTAGCGATGGCGTCCCTTTCGGACAATCCGCTAATCAGAGCCATGGCAGCTTCATTGCCGGCCGTTGCCCCAGTGTGATCACTCACGTCGATCACCACAATCCTACCTAAAGAACGGCAAATAAACTCTCCGAATAAACGACATTGTCGCGACATCCGGAAAAAACCAGAGAATACAAGTCAGGGCCTTCGGATCAACTTACCATCCAGGAAGAATAAGTAAGTAAACGCGTCCCGCTTTCTCAGCTTTCTCTTTCACAGCTTCAACGGACTCAAATCTTGTTCCTTTTAAAGCAAATTTCACCTTAGGAAACAGATCACTCGAGCTCACTCGAGCTTTTTTGGCTCTCGGTGAATTTGGGTTCTTCTAGTGGATGGATTGGCGCTTCGGTTCAGGATTATAGTAAAAAATGATGATTCGTCATATGTTAATATCAACAACATAAGTGTCAATACAAACAGTTTTACGAGCTTCTTATTGCTCCAACGTGACAATTTTAGGCACCATTTTGGCACACACTTTTTGCATGTTAAAATTATTATGTAAAATTTGTCGTACGATTTTTTCGATATTGTCATCGGTTTTTGACGTGGAAGGGCCGCACAGGCGTGGATCATCTTCGACGTCTTCTCGCCCATCTTGAAAACGCTTAAACATTGTCATACAATTCTTTCAATAAATTTTAATTTTCAGTAGCGGTTTTTCCAAATTTCAAGTGAAATTTTGCAAATTCGTTGCTCTATTACACTTAACGTTTTTCCGGCGAAATAAAAAAACAACTCTAATACGAACGAAGGCTACTGTTATACAGATTTGTTTACAGAAGCGAGAGGTACTGAGAAGAAGTACTGAGAAGAGAAGGCTTCACGGTAAACAGCTGTAGTCGCTGTCGTTTGGCGCATGCGTACTCCTTCTGTAGCAGCGTCAGTCTCGTTATTTAATAGTCACACTTCGTACTTGAATATTTAATAATATTCGTTATTTTTTCTTAAAGCTTTCTTAATTAACTTCTTTAATTTATTCAACTTGCTCCTCAAAAAACTATGATGGGGTCCTCGATATAACTGTAACATTTCGCAAAGTTAACTTTCCACGTGTTTAGATTCCCATCATTCTCTATATTTTATTAAATGTATTTTTCGGTTTTATCGATTTCTTTGTAATGAATTTGTCAGGTCGTATTATTAAAATGGTTTAATTTTAAGCTTCGTTTTCTTGCCTGAACAAATTTTGTATCTTGTTATTAACTAAAACATATAATAAATTGTCAAATCAAATGTTTACGTATAGGGTGATTTTTTTAGTGAATCCGAACTTTAATTCAAATAAAATAACAATCAAATTAGACGTTTTGAAACTATTTAATTAAAAAGTTACTTTCCTAAGGGGTGGTTAAGATATGTGGATGACGTTTTTGCCATTTTCGATTCGAAAAATGAACATTTAAATGATTTTACTAAGAAATTAAATAGTAAATCCCAAAATATAATATTCACGCATGATCCCGAAAACAACGATAGTTTACCATTTCTGGATGTATTAGTCAGTAGAAACAATAAAAATAGATTAGATTTTGATATTGTCAGAAAAAACACTACCACTTCGAGATACATTCCTAACTATTCAAATCATACCTTCCAAATTAAGACGGCTAGTTTAAATTTTCTCGTAAATAAATTAATATTTTTTTTTAATACAGATAATTGTAACAAAGAATTAAAATTAATTAGAGATGTATCTGAAGCGAACGGTTATAATAAGTACATTGTAGATAAATTAATTAGAAAACATAAGTTCAGAAAATTATTGAAAGAATCTTTGACTTTTCAAAAGGATCAGAATACAAACAAATTCATGGTAATACCATTTGATGCCCAATTAACAAGAGGGCTAGACTAAATTTTGAAAAAAGTGGACATTAAGGTTGTGTACAAACCATATAATAAATTAAGAGAAGTTCTGGGTAATCCAAAGGATAAAGTAGAGCAACATGAAAAGTCGGGGATTTATAAAATTATCTGTCAAGACTGTTATCGAAGGTATATTGAACAAACGAAAACACTCATATTGACAAGATATAAAGAACATATTGCCCACATTTGATATGGGAGAAATGAAAAATCTTGTGTCGCCCAACATGCAATCGAACATGACTACAGTAAAGATAAGACTAATTAAAAATGTTGATAATAATAGGGCTTTGAATGCATATGAAAGCATTCAAATAGAAAAATGTAAGAAAATCATGAACCAAGATAAAAGACCTATTTCGTTCAGTCAACTTTTTCAATTATTAATGTAAGGCTTAGTAAACTTCACGGTTCATGATTTTTACACGCTTCATTAGGTAGGGTTTTCATATAAATAGAACATAGTTTATTATTAGATTAAATCATCTCCTAATGATGCTAACATAGTTAGCAAAACGTGCGTCGAAAAGTACAAAAAAAGTGATTTGGTGTTTAGCGGTAAATCTGTTCGAGCTTAGTGTTTTACACCAAAGGTTCCAACAGAAGAACTGATCAATGGCATTAATGTTTGAAAACAATTTCGGATAATTCTTCGTTGCGGCCGCTTCTGACAAAGTGCATTCTATCAATCTAATTTCCGACTGCTTTTTCAAGCAATTGGGGTCTTAAGCCCGCAATGCCCTCGTGATTTTGACTTTTAAAAATCAACTTCAACTTATTCAAATATTTAATATAACCCCAAAGGAAGTAATCTAAGGCATTAAATCATATAACCTCAGTGGAGATTGTTGTGGTGGCTTTATGACATACACAGCCGTCCTGTTGGAATCACATCTCCTCCAGATCAATTCTATTCAATTCGGAGAATTAAATAATCATTTATCATCGCTCTGTAATGATGCTCATTAACGGTAATGTGTTTTCCAGCTTGATTAAAAAAAAATACGCCCCTGGAATACCACCTACACTATACGATGCATTTTTCTGAATACAGCGGTAATTGTTGCACCATTTGTGGATTATTTTCACGCCAATGGAAAAATTTACCAGGCAATGGTAAGGGGTATGCCGATTTTTCTCGAATCGACTTTTATGGCCTCTACGGACCTACGGACAAGAACTTCAATACCTTTTACTTCGATTGTTTGAATGAGGTAAAACAAAGTATCGAAGGGCGGGACTGGAGCAGTGATGTCAAAGTATGGAAAACTCTGAGTTTAAACATTTTACTCTATACAAATTAAGAAAAGTTGTGTTTAGCTTAAAAAGTCATATGTTAAGTTAATTGCTAATACTTGGATATGTTTAGTTTAAGTTATATATTTTAGCGTGTTGCAGCCAATACTGCAGCTTTGGATACAACTTCTATTTGTTACACCATTTACATCATATATGAACACAGTAAGTATTTATAACCTAAGAATTGCAGAAAAGACTGGGCAGCATGTAACTTTGAATTCCTTACAAAAACAATTAAAATAACGTTGCTCTAAAAATATAGATTTTTTGAGAGGTTATATGAAGTAAAGTTTTCGTCGAACAAGCGAGCGAGACGGACGTATAGACAGTGTATCATAGGCATAGTGTTAAATATTTGAAGATCTGAAATAAATTAATCAATAAAAGTGACAGTGAGAGTGAAGGTTGTGTGTAAATAGAAATAGAAAGAAAATACAAGAGGATTAAATAAATATAAAGGTGATAATATAGTTTGGTGGATCGTATTAAAATTAAACCAATTAACAAAACTACCAAAAAACCGCACAGCTGATAAGAGCAACACTTCCGAACCGTCGAGGTGGGTGAGCTCTTTACGCGGCTGGAGCGCCTTGTCGAATAAATTGATACCAGGGGAGTGTGTAAGATATAAGAACATGGATTCCGAAGATTGTACCACGGATTAGGGGAGTAAGAAGCGTAATGGAGACGACTTGGAAGCAGTATTTAAGAAGAGTAAAAGGATTGTAAGAACGCCCACAAAAACTGAACAAAAGTAAGAAGATAAACTGGATAAAATTCTGATGACGATGACAAACATGACCTCGCAGATGGATGGAATGACCCAACAAATAAAACAAATAATGCATGAACAAAGAAATTTAGCAGAAGAAATTAAAGCAATTAAACAGGAAAATAACACACTGAAGGTTGAGAATGGAAAAATTATGAAGGAAAACTGCAGAATGCATGACAAAATTAATGAACTTTGTGAAAAAATGGAAAGACTGGACAAAGAAGGGGAGAGGACACTATAGTCATAACAGGACTTAAGGCAGACTCGAATGAAACAGAGGCGCTAAGAGAAGAAACCCAAAGATTTTTAAATGAAGCCCTAAAGATCAAAATAAGCGTCAAAACAGCTAGAAAACCAGGACCGCAAACATGCCTGGTAGAAATTAAATGCAAAGAAGATAAGATTAAAGTAATGCAAAACAAAAAAAAACTGAAAGACAATGGAGATGGGAGAATTTTTATAAATAACGACATGACTAAGGAAGGGAGAAAGATAGGCACACTTATAAGAAGGGTAGCTCAGGATGAAAGGAGTAGGGGTAAAGCGGTAAGAATTGGATACAAGAAAATAACAGTGAATGGGAGATTGTATGTATGGAATAGGGACAAGGAAGAACTGACAGAGTCAAAAAACAACATCGTAACGTCACCAACAAAAAACTCGCTACGGAACGCAACGGCACACTAAAGGACGACGATACGACAAGGGAAAGGGAAATGAAAAAATATTGTATTAATGATAATTAGAGCAAAGGGCTAAAGAAAATGAAGAACAAAAGAAAAAGAATAAAAGGAAACAAATCAAAAGAGATATAGTAAGAATTGCATCCTGAAACGTAAGAACACTGCTAGCACCTGGGAAAACGGAAGAGATAATAAGAGAGCTCCAGAGATACAAAATTAGTATAGCGGGCCTGCAAGAGGTTAGATGGTGTGGGAAGGGAAAGATTGATAAGGAAAAATATGCAATATGGTATGCAGGAGAAGCAACGCAGGGGCACAAGGGAACAGCTTTTGTTATACATAATAGCTTAAAGGATAGGGTCGTGCAGTTTGACGCAGATGGGGGAAGAATATCTTATATAAGAATAGAAACGAAACCAAGGGGCTTATCGATAGTTAACGCATACGCCCCCACAGAAGATGACAATGACGAAGAGAAGCAAAAGTTTTACGAGAAACTAGAAGAAATACTAGATAAAACACCAACTAATGACATAAGGATAGTACTGGGGGACTTCAACGCTAAAATTGGAAAGGAACAATGCTACAAGGAAGCAGCGGGTGAACAAACAATTCATAATGAAACGAACAACAATGACGAAAGGTTATGCAATATGACGGCGGCTAGTGATATGTTTCTGGTTAGCTAATATCGATTCAGATCACTTTATGGTTATGGCAAAATGTAAAATCAAGGTAAACAAGTACGGAAAAACTGTAAATATAAAAAAGAGATGGAATAGAGAAAAGTTTGAACAGGAAGAATGGAGAGAGAAGTATAGAAATACGATCAAGCAAAAAAATAAATCAAATAAATGAAAGCAACAGCATAGAAGAAGACTGGATAGCGATAAAAGGATGTATAACACAGGCAGCAGAAGACACCATATCATACAGGAAAAAGAAGAAGCAATGGTTCGATGAAGAATGTGAAAATATGATCGAAAACAAAAACAAAGCAAGGAACACGGGGCTTAAAACCAGAAAACCGGAAGATTATAAGATATATAAAGAAATTAGAAAAGTGAACACAAAGCTATGTACAATAAAAAAGAATAATTGGATGGGAGAAATAATAAATGAAATTGAAGAAGAAAAAAAGAAACGAAATATGAGTGCTATTTTCAAACATGTAAATTAGTGCAAAATAAAGTAAGCAACAGTAGTAATTGAAAATGAGATATGGGAAAAACATTTCAAAGAAATGTACGATGAAAAAAAACATGAAGAGGTGACGGGAGGAACAGAACTGGAGAAGGATCTGACAGAAAATGAGACGGTAAGAGAACCCGAGTACGTGGAAGTTGCTCAAGCGATTAAAAAACTCAACAATAAAAGAGCTGCGGGATGTGATGAAATGTGCGCACAACTAATTAAACATGGAGGGGAAGAACTACATCAAAAAATCTACCAAGTTATTTTACGGATATGGCGCGAAGAACACATACCTGATGAATGGAAAACAGGCATTATAATACCGATACCAAAAAAGGGTGACTTGACACAATGCAAAAACTATAGAGGAATTACATTGCTGAATGCGGCATACAAGGTATTTACAAACATAATAAAAGAACGACGTTCGATAAAATCAATAGAGAACAACTCATGGAAGACCTAAAAAGAATCGAAGTTCCAAGAAAGATTAGAAGATTGATAAGTATGACAATGAATGAGTCTGAAGCAAGAATATATACAGAACAAGGAATGACAAATAACATAAAAATCAAAAAAGGGGTTAGACAGGGAGATGCGTTATCGGCACTATTATTCATAATATCATAGCATAGCATACTACAGAGAATTGAAAATATAGGAACATTAAATAAACATCTTGTACAGATAGTGGCATATGCGGATGATGTTGCAATAATTGCTAGAGAGCAGAGAGAGCTAAAGCGCGTAATAAAAATAATTGACCGCGAGTCTAAGAAAAAAGGGCTGGAAATAAGTGAGCAAAAAACAAAGTATATGTACTGCAGCAGAAATGAAAGAATACTGAGACATTTGGAGTGCGGAAGCTATACATTTGAAGAAGTAAAAACATTTAAATATCTGGGAGTCATAATGGATAGAAGGAATGAGGGACTTGATATAGAAGAGAAGATACATAAAGGATATAGAGCATTCCATAGCAACAAGAAATTACTGAAAGACAGGAGATTGAGCACAAGGAATAAATTAGGAATATGCAAAATAATAATAAGACCAATAGTAACATATGCCGCAGAAACTGTAGCACTCACAGCAAAAGAGGAAGACAAACTAAATATTTTTGAACGCAAGATAATGAGCACCATAATGAGTGCAAAGAAAGTGGGAAACAACGAGTACAGATATCTGATGAACTTTGAAATCGACAACTTGTTAGGAAGGGCAAACATAGTGAGAACAATTAAAGCACAAAGAATAAGATGGTATGGACACGTAATGAGAAGAGGCAGGGATATACCAATACGAGAAATAACAATATGGAAACCAGCACAGAGCAGACCGAGAGGGAGACCCAGAGTCAGACGGAGACCGCAGGTGGAGAAAAATATAAAAACAGTAAACGCAGAGGGATGGAGAGGACAGATCGCAGACAGGAGGAGATGGAGGAATATAGTTGAAGAGGCGAAAACTCACCAACAACTATGAGAAGGGCAATAAGAAGAAATGTGGACTGATCCACCACACTAAAAGGATTTGAAGAGTTCCTTAGAAAGGAACAGCTACAATTTCAAATATGAAATGTATTAGCTTATAATAATAATATGAAGTAAAGAAAAAACGCCTTGTACAAATTTGTATTAGATGAAACCTGGATTTTTCAAAATGGTACTGTAAGTTATTCATGGCAAGATAATAACAGAAGTAGTGTAAAAACCATCAAAGTTGACGGTAAAAGGTAAGTTACATAAATATGTAAAAAATATGAAAAGTTTTTATTGAAATTTTTTATTTTAGATAGTGGCAAGAAAGTTCTTCCCTTAATTATAAATACTGCAGATGATAGCAATGATTCCAGCCAGTACTTTTCAGACTCCGATTAATGACAATAAGTGCATGCAGATATTTCATTGCTTTTTTTTTAGTACTTGTATATTATATATCAATAAATGTCACTGATAGTTATATAAACTTTTTATTTTAATAACCATTCAAATATTAAAAAATGTCGATGGTTTTTGAACGAAACATTTTTACATGTGCTGAATATATCTAGAGGTTAGTAAATCACTAAATCAACGACAATTGCAAGACTTTCAACATTTATTCTAATTTTGTAACTTACTTTGTAATTTGCATTTAATTTGGAGATATTTTTTTAATTGTTCTTAAAGTAAAATTGTAAAAATGATTCGCTATAGTAAGGTTGATCACGAAATTTTGATCACGTGCTTAATGACGTGCAACGGTTATAATTTTGTACAAACTATATACGTGTACTCTTGAACTGTAATAGGGATACACTTATAGAGGTAATGTTGCCGTTATTGGACTGGTTTTCTGTTGCGCGGGCCATTGAAGGGACTAACATTCGAGTGATATATAAAATAAAACATAATTTGTTGCCCCATTATTTGAATGCTTTTTTGGTGTAAATGGCAAACATGCATTCTTACGATGTTCTCTACGACTATGATAATTACTGGTCTACAGAAGTCATTGTTTTGGGAAGGTGTTGCCTCTTCAATGCTTTGCCCGCCCACATAGAGAGCGCTCCTAATGTGCATGCATTTAATAAACTGTTGAATTATTATTTGAAGCAATAGAGCGTTTTATCATTTGAATAGTGTTAATTATTACATTTTTATTGTATTTTCTTTTGTTACGATTTCTTAGAATTTTTTTTACTTTTATTTTTCTTGTACCAGGTGTCCCATTAAGGATGGATCGCGGCCGTATCTTGAAAACTATTTATCCCACAGCTTTGGGAAAAAAATTGTACTAAAAATGATCATGAGAAATTCACCAAAAATACTTTTAAGCTTCTAAAACGACAGCAAGAGGGAGTGACGAGCTAAACATTTTTAAAAATCATTTTTTTGTGTGTATTTTCAAGTGTTAACCGAGTAAGAAAAATTCTCAGTTATAATTAGCAAACTGTATCCTACAACTTTGTTTTATGACATTTTGTCGTAATTTCACGAATAGAGGGGTGGGGGAGAGTTTTACCTATTGAGATAAAAAGTCGTCTAATGTCCGTTTGCCTAAACCGATTTTCCTCAATTTGGATTCATTTAAAAGGCAATTGCTGGGACAATCAGATAATCTGGGCGATAAATTATTTAGTTTTTAAATGAAACCGCGAGGTGGCGTTACATTCAACAATAGTTTTTTGAAGTTTTGTTCAGTTTTTTCAAATGGAATGGTACAGCTTTTACTACATGGCAAGAAAGGTAATTTAAAGAGGAATCTTCCAGTGAAAACCCGAAATCGATATCTCTGACATGTCAAGAGATATTTCGATTTTTCTGAAAAAAATCAGTTTTAATTTTTACCGTAATATTAAGTTAAAAATTGGTCTTAATATTTAGGTCGCAATCGCAACCCCCACAATTTTATTTAAAAAATAAAATTATCTATTCAGTATCAATCATCATAAATGTTCTAATCCTGACCCGATAATATTTTCTAATTTAATTACATAAGCGGAAAAAGTGCCTTTCCCCAATTGTTGGATTTTCTCTTTTGTGATGCTTAAATACTACTTGACAGAATATTGAAATCAGTCATTAATAAATATACCTACTCTTTCTTTTAAACTAAATCAATGGATGATTGAAATTATGCGTTTTCGGGTTTCCAAATAAAGGCATGCAATCCTTAGGTACATTACACAAAGAGTGTAAGAAGGGAACCATGGAAACAAACCAAAACACTCAAATTAACTTGTCAGTTTTGAAATGCATTACATTTTCAACATTGCATTTATTGATTATTAATAATTATTATAATAATATCTAACAATGCCTTTTACGAATAACGAGGCCTATGACATGTTGGCGGTGTATTTCCAATGTTTTGAAAATGTATGTATTGCAGAGCGGCAATATGCAAGTCAATATCCCGAAAGAAGGCATTATTCGAAGAAGGTGTTTACACGTCTAGCAAGACGCTTACGAGAAACAGGAATTGTGCATCCAGATCCAGTCCGCACCAGGTTACGTTCGATTCGTAATGGAGATAATGTCGTAAATGTTCTGGCTTATGTTGAAATCAACCTCCATTTAAGTATCAGACAAATATCTGAAGAATTAGGTGTTAGCAAGACATCCGTTCATCGACTCTTAAGAGATAACAAGCTGCACCCTTATCATGTTGTCTTACACCAAGCCCTTTTGAATAACGATTTCGACAGACGGTTAGACTATTGTCACTGGTTAAAAAATATGTGTAGTGGAAATAAACAATTCTTAAAACGCATACAATGGACTGATGAAGCTACTTTTAGCAGTGATGGAGGCGTTAACTTACATAATATGCACTACTGGGCAGTTGCTAATCCACACTGGATGTTAGAAATCAACCACCAAAATTGATGGAGTGTGAACGTATGGTGTGGTGTTTTGGGAGACAAAATTATTGGTCCCTTTATTTTTATTGGACATTTGAATAGTGAAACATATTTAAATTTTTTACAAAATGGACTGCCAGAACTAACGGAAGATGTTTCGTTGGAAACAAAAAGACAAATGTGGTACCAGCATGATGGATGCCATGCCCACTTCTCGCAGGTGGTTCGAAACTTCTTGGATGCTTCGTTTCCAAATCGTTGGATAGGACGGGGTAGTTTATTTTCGTGGCCGGCGCGCTCACCGGATTTGACAGTCCTCGATTTTTACTTGTGAGCAAGACTAAAATACCTTGTTTTTCAAACTCGTCCTACCACACGAGAAAACATGATTGAAAGAATTCAAAATTCAATAACCAGCATTTCAAGAGCAGAAATTGAAGCTGCCGTTTTTAGTACTCGTCGAAAAATAAATCTTTGCATTTGTAAGGATGGAAGGCATTTTGAACATTTAGAAAGGCGTTAAAGTTCAGATTCTGTTAATTATTAGACTGTTGTGCCGTAATTAAGGCCCGTTGGCCTTTAAACACGCTCCAAATTAATATGGCACGAAGAATTTGGACCAGTCCTAAGCCTGGGTAAAGTGTGAAAAATCGAAATATCTCTTGACATGTCAGAGATATCGATTTCGGGTTTTCACTGGATGATTCCTCTTTAAATTACCTTTCTAGCCATGGAATAAAAGCTGTACCATTCTATTTGAAAAAACTGAACAAAACTTCAAAACAATTATTGTTGAATGTAACGCCACCTCGCGGTTTCATTTATAAACTAAATAATTTATCTCCCAGAGTATCTGATTGTCCCAGCAATTGCCTTTTAAATGAATCCAAATTGAGGAAAATCGGTTTAGGCAAACGAACATTAGACGACTTTTTATCTAAATAGGTAAAACTCCCCCCCACTTCTTTATTCGCGAAGTTACGACAAAATGTCATAAAATATAGTTGTAGGAGACAGTTTGTTAATTATAACTGAGAATTTTTCTTACTCGGTTAACACTTGAAAATACACAAAAAATGATTTTTAAAAATGTTTAACCCTCTTGCGGTCGTTTTAGAAGCTTAAAAATATTTTTGGTGAATTTCTCATGATCATTTTTAGTACAATTTTTTTTTCCCCAAAGCTGTGAGATAAATAGTTTTCAAGATACGGCCGCGATCCATCCTTAATGGGAGACCTGGTATATTATCTGTTTTGTTACTGTTAGCATATGTAAAATATAGTGAATATTTATTAATTTTATTTAAATGCCGCAATTTTGTTTACTAGCGTAACCATTTAACCAGAATGAGCTTCGCCTCTGATCAAAATTTTGCAGTAAATTTTGGGTCAAGTTGCAATTCATTGAGCTCATTTACTCATTAAAAGTACGTCTGAAACGATGGATTTGCGTCTTGAGTTCTTGGACAAGCTGGATCTTAAAGGGCACCAGCCCAAGGTCTTAACGCAAAATTTTCTACGTAGTCCAATAACAACGTTAAACATCCTGAGAACGGCGACAAATTGATAAATTTGGATCTACATCAACAGTGCCAGTCAAGGCGTTTGATTTTTCTGCTTTTATTTTGAACCTGCAATATTTTGAAATTACTAATGAATCAATGATTTTAGTTCAATAAATGAAGGGCGTAATTAGAATTGTTTTTTGATTAAAAAAAACTTTATTTTTGGCATTTTCATGAAGGATAATGTATCCAGTGACGGTTCGTGAGGGAGGGCGTTGGGCACCGCCCCTCCCGCATTTATCACGTAAACAATTCTTCAAAATACGATATTTAATTTTCGTTCAGTTTCTTTCCTTTAATTCATTTTCTTGGTTCACCTCCTGTATAGGGTTTCAATAGCACGAAAAATAAAAAGGAGGAAGGGGAAAACAAAAAAAATCTTCAGCAGCGCTATTTTCTTCTACGCCCTCCCACTTTAAAAACCCACGAGCTGCCACTGGATGTATCTATATGTACGTATGTATGTTTCTTCACACGACCCACAATATCCAAGATTTCGTCATTCAGCCATTGTCGATCCACTGCAGAATGAAGGCCTCCCCAGCATGTTTCCATCTGTCCAATATATTTAATGATATCATCGACCCACCGTATTTTTAGACTTCTTCGTGGACGCTAACGATCAAGCGGTATCCATCCCAGGATTGTGCAGGTCTTTCTGTCCCGCTTTGTAATGACAAGCATACACCTTTCCATTCCCCTCTCTGCTACCCGAAGTTTCTGAACTAACTGTGATGTGAGAGTCCATGTTTCACTTCCGTATGTCAGATCAGGCAGCACATACTGATCCAAAACATTTATCTTCAGAGAAAGTGGGAGTTTGCTCTTAAACACTATATTGAGCCTGCCAAATGCCTGCCAGCCACACTTAACACGCCGTTCCACTTCCCGAACAGTCTTACCCTCCACTGAAATCCTTTGCCCAAGATATATGTAGTAGCCAATAACCTTTAAATCGTTTCCTAAAATAGATATTTTTCTATTTTCAGCAAATTTGTTAAACAAGATGAGCAAATTTGTTGAACAAGATGAGCAAATTTCTTGAACCTGACTCTTTTTCAGGTTTATTTTCAAGCCAAATGGTCCTCCCACCCTTTGCAGCTCTTGTATGTGTTTTTATAATTCATCTGGGTCTTGTGATAGAAGAACGATACCATCTGCAAATCTAAGGTGGTTTAAGTAGGCACCATTAATTTTTATTTCCTTGAACAGGCGATATTGAATTACCCTGCCGTATATCCCGTTCTATATTGATTTTAACTTCAAGATTATCCATATGAACTGTCGCTGTAGCTTTATCATACATGGATCTCAGTAGGTTCACATAGGCTCACATAGTGAAATACAAGCTGTCTGACTTTCTTACCACAATGTATCAGTGGTTTGAGAGGAAATATATTAAAGTGGCATTTACATCGGGAATGTAATTCGATCGGGAACCTATAGAAATAGTTAAAACGACGTTATGATGGTAAAAAATGGCAAACATAAATACATTGTGGTAAGAAAGTCAGACAACTTGTATTTCAGTACCTTTAGAAGCAAGTTGATATCCGATCGACTACAATTCAAGAAGGTGTCAATCCATAATTGAGAATAATGGTTATACTACAAAGTTTCGGTAAATATATAAACTAAACAATTTTATTAGAGAATTGATCCTTTTAGTTTTATTATGATTTGTAAAGCAAATGACTCTTATTTTTTTGACCGTAATTTTTCCAAAACATCTCATTAACATATATGCTCTGAAAATTCATTCTGAAATCATCACTGTATTCAATTATATATATATATATATATATATATATATATATATATATATATATATATATATATATATATATATATATATATATATATATATATATATATATATATATGTATATATTCACAGTTTTTCTCTATCACGTCAAGTTGTTAGGCTACAGCATACTCTTCATTTTACCTTAAAAGTGTACATACGAAAGGAAATAAGGTGAGATCTGACCAAATAGATTAGAATATTTTATTCATACAGATGTTAACATATTATTAAAAGTTAAATTGTGTTTATACAAAAAATAAATATAAGATATTACGGTAAAAATTTCTTCTTATAGCTTTTCCTGGAGTGTTCAGTTTGTGGATATTTTCGTTTGATGGTCTGTGTCAGCCACCATACTGACATCCCATCTACCTTGATACCGCGCTTCCATAACATTTAGATCTTGGTGGAATCGCTCGCCCTGTTCATCACTAACTGCACCAATATTTTCTGGGGAAGTTAGCAAGATGACTATGTAAGAAATGCAGTTTGATGCTCATGTTTTAAAGCTCTCCAAGAGTTGTTGAACAATTTCGATGTAATTCGGGGCTCGTGTATTTCCAAGAAAGTCTTTAACAATATTTAAACCAAACCAAACCAAGCATTCCTTTCAAGTTCGGTCATTGTTTCAGTGAATTTTTCATCTTTAACTGTTACCGAATCTGTGGACCATCAAACACACCAGCCTTTATCTTTTCATATGACAAGCTGCCGAAATGATATATTTGAGGGAATGCCGAAATGATATTTAAAGCAGTCTCCTTCAGTTGACATAGCCTTAACAAATTGCTTCATGAGACCTAGTTTTATATGCAAAGGCGAAAATACAATGTTTTTTCTGTCGACAAGTGGCTGATTTAAAATGTTTGGATCACCAGGTCTTAGATCAGATCTTGGCGGCCAGTTCGATTGCACCCAATGCTTCTCACGAGCTCTGCTGTCCCACATGCACAAAAAACAGGAATACTTGGTATATCCGCGTTGCTGGCCAAGAAGGAAACAGACCTTTTTAAGGTCAACACAGATGATCCATTGGTGCATGTTATATTGCAACATGTCAATGACTTTCTTTATGTCGCCATATTCTTCACGCAAAGAAACTGAATGACCTATTGGCACTGAACTGTATAAATTTCCATTATGTAGGAGAACACACTTCAAGCTACGCTTTGAGCTATCTATTAACAATCGCCATTCAGTTGCGTTATAGTTAGAAATGGCCAATTCTTTCATTAAATCTTCTACGTTCTGGCAATATACAAATCCGTCATTATTTCTGAAGTACTGTCTAAATTCAGTGACTTTAGCTCCTTTATAAAGCAAATTTGTTTCGTGCTGTCTTGATGCTAATAATTCCGATGCTTTTTTGGATAGTCCCAAATCTCGTCCAAATTCGTTTAATTCATGTTGATTGAATCCTTTACGAACAGAATCACTGGAAACTTTGAATTCTTCGTCGGTGGAGTTACTTCGATCTTCACTTGATTCACATTCTTGTATTTCTAAAGAAGGTAATTCTTGAAAAACTGGCACTGGAATTTCAGCTGAATGAGGCACAGGGCGTATAGCTGACGGTAAACTAGGGTAATCAATTTTATGTTTGTTTTTCTTGTTGAATCCTGATGTTTTCACTATGCAAAAGTAGCAATCACTTAAGTGATCTTTGGGCTCTCGCCAAACTATTGGTATTCCAAATTAAAGTTTATTACGTGTTCTCTTCGTCCACATTCGTAAATTCTCTACACACTGCTTGCACACTTTATGAGGGGCCCATGATTTATCTTGGTCACCTATTTTCACTTTAAAATAAGCAAAATAGGCTTGCCTGACAAATGTACTAATATTAGTCCGTTGAATCGGGATGGTAAAACTGCCACATATATAACAAAATGAATCAGGACTGTTTAAGCACTTACGACGTGAACTACCAGAGGCAGACATATCGAAAATCTGTAGTTGTGTATGTATACTTTGACTTCACTATATCAGAGCGACACAGACCCGCGTACTTTAGCATCTCATGCGTACCTGACCGAACTAGTTTTGGATGACGCAACGTCATTCACGCCCCCACTCCTAGGTCGAAGAAGGTTCGCCGGTAGGAGAGCAGTAGTGACTTCTGTGATTCGCCAAGCTTAGTCGGAAGCGCAACAACTATAGAGAAAGCACTTGACGTGATAGAAAAAAACTAAATAAAGTTTTGGTATTAGCATGTCAATTGACGTATAAAACAGCTTAAATATCGAACTCAACAGAAATTATTTTTCAAATTGTTCTCCAGTGTTATTATTGTTATTAATATTCATGTGTTATTTATTACTAATATTCATTAATATTCAGGCGTTTGTTGTTAACCTTTCTTTGCACCCATACTGATTTCATTCTTTCACTATGAGCTTTTTTAGTTTCGTCAGACCAAGCTGTTCCGGTCTTCCTACATTTTTCTTTCTGAACAACCTCCCAAAAGTCAACCTTGTGTCTGAAACAGTTTCTATCTAGAATTTTACCTTGGGTAATATTTGTTGATCTGAGGTCCTCTGATCCTTTTTAATTGCAGCAATCCATTTAATTGTTTCTATTTTAACTCTACTACTATTTTCATAAAATTCAACTATTTGTTAGTCTACTCGGATTTATCCCTTTTATGTGTCCGATAAACTTAAGTCTTTTTTTCATCATACCGCTATGTATATCTGCGAATTGTTTGATTTCTTGGTTTTCTCGAAGGCGCTATGTTGTGCTATTTATTTGTTTGGGGTCTCAGATTTTTCTTATGATTTTTCTTTCTTTTTAATATCCTCAATGATCCTTCTTTCTATTAAAAATTAGCGTTTCTTCACCATATAGACATTCTGGCTTAATAACTGTGTTGTAATGTCTCAGTTTTGTGTTTTTAGATATGCATTTTTTTTGTCAATATTTTGTGTAAGTCTCAATGCAGTTTGCATTTTTTGACATCTACCCTTATTGGCCGCTTTTTCCAATCCGTTTTCCATCATTATTTCACCCAAATATTTAAATTGAGATACTCCTCTGATGTTGCCATATTTTGTTTTTAGAAATGGTGTTCTTAGTCTGTTGCAGGTCATGTAATGTGTCTATTCACATGAAATTTAAAGTCCTACATTTTCTGCTGTTTCTTTTAGGATTTCAATCTTTTTTTGTGTCGTTAATATATCTTGAGCTAAAATTGCTAGATCGCAAACGCCAGACAATCTATATTGATGTTGGTTCTCCCCAGTTTAACGGGCTGGTCACAATATTCAGGGCTGATTTTTTTCACGCTACTCCTGTATTACTTTTTCTAGAACACAGTTAAATAAGAGTGGCGATGGTCCATCACCTTGTCTCACTCCAGTTTTAATTTCGAAGGGCTCTGAGATGCCACCCATGAATTTAACTTTTGATCTTGTGTTAGTTCATGTTGCTTTGATAATTGCCAGCGATTTCAGATCTAGTCCTTGATCTTTCAAAATTTGGAATAAAAAATCGCGGTTAATAGATTCATATGCTTTTTTGAAATTCACAAATGTACAGACGAGATTTTTATTGTATAGTTTTTGATGTCTTAGGATCAACTTTAGATTCAGGATCTGTTCAGGGTAGGATCTCCCCGTTGAAAACTTGCTTATATGTCCCTGTGCTCTGTTTAGTAGACATTAAGGTCTCATTTGGCATTTTCAAATATTGTCCGCTTCTTATAGGCGGCTGGCAACTGCGCATATTGTATTGAGAATCGCTGTTCAAGTAAATTTTTAAATGATTAACTTATTAAATGACCAACTTCTTCTTTGAATGTCTTCTTCTGTATGTCTGATGCTGTGCATCCAGATCTGTGGTATAACTGTTGACAAAGCTTCTTTCCACATATCCAAACAGTTATCAATGGTTCTTCCATCTCTCCACTCTGCCACATATTCTGTTTTTTCTATATTCTGTTTTTTAGGCTTGTTCTTAAAAAGAACATTATGAAACACAAACTTGTCCCTTTAATTGCTGCTTACCGAAAAACGATTTGCAGCAGTTCCCTTTTCAATATAGTGTTTTCAAAAGAAAGATTATGTTCCGTCAGCTATTCTGCAATTTTTGGTTTTGTTCGTGCACTAGTTGGAGATTTATCCATCAGTGTACTGGGATATGGTGGACAATAACTGATGGTTATCCAAAATCCAAATAACCAAAATCAATCAGAGATTCGTCTTTGATATTTTAATACATCTTCCAAAATTGGATTCGTGTAAATGCAATATCTGGAAGTTCCATCAGGCCTCTACGTGGATTATCTTTACTCCTTTTGAAATCAATTTCATTTAGAAGCGTACGAAGCGAAGTTTTACATCGATCAAAGAGCTACATGTTATTTAGTTTTCAATGAATACTTTCAAGATTAACCGTTTGTTCTGAAATAGTTCAATAAAATTTGATAAAAATACAATATTACCATGTAAATCTACACGCTTTTTTCATACATTTCATATATTTGATTGCGAATTGAGCCCACATTCCACAAAGGAAGAAGGACAGAGAGTGCTTTAAAGTTTAAATGATTTTTTCTTATGGATTTAAATTGGCAATACGTGCAACTATTGTTTCCTTATGCAACTATATATATATATATATATATATATATATATATATATATATATATATATATATATATATATATATATATATATATATATATATATATATATATAACGGACCTTTCCTGATCAAGGGATTTGAACTTTTGAAAATGACGGGTGCAATTTTATCGAAGCATGAAAAAAGAAATACTTCTCAATATTTAAATAGAAACTTTTGACAAAGAGAAACGCACTAACGGATGTACCTCCGGAAAAATGGAATTCACTCAGCTATTGTCCATCCACTGCATGAAGAAGATCTCTCCAGCATGCTTCCAACCTGAGCTCTCTTCTGCCATTCGGATCTAATATATTTAACGATGTCATCAGTACATTGTGCTATTGATCTTTTTCGTGGACGTGTATGATCAGGCGGCATCCATCCCAGTATTGCTTTGATCGGTCTGTCGATACATCGCCTCGCAATATGACCTGCCCACTTCCATTTAATTTCCTTTACTCTTTAAATGATGTCACATACTTTCGTTTGTTCTTGTAATGCCACGCATAAAACTCGTTGACATGACAGAAAAAAATAATGAACTCACTGCTTAGAAAAACTGTCAAAACCGTACTAAATATTATATCGGCTTGATACTCATGGTGAGACAGCTTCTTTTCAGAAATGCAATCATCCTTGTGATCGCACCGCCGTCTATCGCAATAGTATATGACATTCTCTCTATCCTCGTTTATTGGTTAATTTTTACTATTATTGACCGAAAAAATAAAATTTCATAATATTGATATTATAAAAATTCTAGAGGGAGACGATTTAACCGCAGAAAGTATATTCGGTGATTTGTTTGTTTATTTTCGTCATTCTAAATATATATCTGGAAACTATTTCAAAATCCATAACACTCTATTTTTAGATAGTATATTTAATATTTTTTATATATTATAATTCAGCATTAAAACTAAATCATTAAATCGTTTGTAACTTTTACTTTTATTAGATTAATATAAGTAATATATAATAAGTAATGTCTGAATGACATTAAATGACAAACACAGATAGGTATCTCAATTTCTTTTCCAGTTATTCAAAATCGGTCAAAATAGGAGTAATTGAAAGTTTATATGACAGAGTAAAGCTTCTTTATACCGACAGTGAGACACTACAAAAGAAACAAAACACATAAAAGACATTTTAATAAAAAACAATTACCCAAAAAATTTTATAGATAAATCGTTTAAAACTTTTGATACCAGACAAAACAGACACATTATTAATAACAATAATAATAACTCTCAAACAATTAACCTCACAATTCCTTATATCCGCGGTATTTCTGACACAATTAAAAGAATAGGAAATAAATACAACATAAGAACCGACATTTAAAACAAAAAATACTCTTAGATCTCTATTAATAAAATCTAAACCAAACAACACACAACAAAATACCAAAAACGTTCTAGCCAAGGGTTGAATAGTTATAATAAGAACATTGTAGATAAACTAATTAGAAAACATAAGTTCAGAAAATTATTGAACGAATCTTCGACTTTTCAAAAGGATCAGAACACAAAGAAATTCATGGTAATTCTATTTGATGCCCAGTTGACAAGAGGACTAGACAAAATTTTGAAAATAGTGGACATTAAGGTTGTGTACAAAGCATATAATAAATTAAGAGAAGTTCTGGGTAATCCAAAGGATAAAGTAGAGCAGTATGAAAAGTCGGGGATTTACGAAATTAGTTGTCAAGACTGTGATCGAAGGTATATTGGACAAACAAAAAGATCCATATTGACAAGATATAAACATATTGCCCACATTAGATATGGGAGAAATGAAAAATTTTGTGTTGCCCAACATGCAATCGAACATGACTACAGTATAGATATTAGTAATTTACGACTAATTAAAAGTGTTAATAATAATAGGGCTTTGCATGCATATGAAAGCATTCAAATAGAAAAATGTAAAAAAATCCGAGATAAAGGACCGATTCCTTTCAGTCAACTTTTTCAATTATTAATGTAAGGCTTAGTACACTTCACGATTCATGATTTTTACACGCTTCGTTAGGTATGGTTTTCATATAAATAGAACATAGTTTAGTTTTAGAATTAGATTAAATCATCTCCTGATGATGCTAACATGGTTAGCGAAACGTGCGTCGAGCAGTTCAAAAAAGTGTTTTGGTGTTTAGTGATAAATCTCTTCAAGTTTAGTTTATTCTTTATGTACTTTATTTTGGAGTATGTTTTCTCACACAAGTAAGTAGAACCAAAAACAGAAAGCAACTCAAATTGTACCAATGGAAAACTCTTATAAAATTCCAACAAAGATGGGTATTGATATATGTGCTTAATTATATTACTGCACTGTAAATAATTTTTATTTGAAGTTCCGGGGCTAGTGTTTCAATGTCAGTATTAAGTCAGTGTAAGTTAGTTGTAAAATATCGAGTTGTAACACAACGTCTTATAATTTCATATTATAAATATATACAAATAAATGTATCGTGAATTTAAATCATAAACATAAATATCCGTCTTTCGAGACAGTAGCCTCGACGTAATACGACTTCGAGTAAAATTTTCTTATCCACATTTGAATCCTTTTGTATCTATGAATGAGACTTGGGTTTACCACTATGATCTTGAACTGCTACAACAAACCGCAGAGTGAACTGAGCCCGGTTGTTCAGCCCCGAAGCAGCCAAAGTCGTCAAAATCGAACAAAAAAGTAATGTCATCAATTTTTTGGGATGTAAAGGCTAGGTATTACCTTTAAATCGGCAAAACAATAACAGTACAGTATTACTCAAAGCTATTGAATGAATCGGACGCAAAAATTCGTGAAAAAGACCTGGTTTAGAGAAGAAAATAATATTTTTTTATCAAGACAATGCACCTGCTCACAGAGGTGTTCTTGCAATGGCCAAATTAAAGGTGTTACACTATCAATTGTTGGGGCATTTACCATATTCACCAGATCTGGCCCCGTTTGACTTTCATCTGTTTCCAAACTTTTAAAAATTCCTACGTAGCAAGAAGCAATTTTTCATCAAATGAAGATCTTGTTTGTTTGTGACCTATTATTTTCTCTTTAAAACAAAATAAAAAATATATAGATCACAGCGACGGCAGCTATTCGCCGGGAGCACCGGGAAGAAGGTCCAGGACAGAATGAAGCCACGACAAAAGTTGAGCGCCGTTGAGCGCCGTTGACGAAATTGATTACAAAAGCACACTCAAAAAAGAACGACACAAAGCACACAAAAAAAGGAATAACTAAAACTATCAAACCAAAAGACACGGGAAGGTGGTTCTCCAAACCTTACTGAGAAAGAAATCAAAAATCAAATAAACAGCTCCGAATTACACCAGCTGGTCTCTATGTCCCTATACTTACAAATTAGAGGTTATTTCTGACAATAGTAAAAAGATAAATATATAACGCTAGGGTGACCAAGAATGGTCAGACGGCAAATAGATACAAAATATAAGGTGATAACGTGACCATTATCAGTATAAGAAATTATGGTAAAAATGTATTTGTGAAAAATTAATGGTAACTACAATCCTTAACGGTACATGAAAATATAATAAAAAAAAGTGTTTATCTGGCCTTATTTCCTGATGTTGTCTATCCTTGCCTATCAAGGTACTGGGTGTCCAAAAAGACTGAGTACGACTGCGGGCAGTCCGGTATGCCTATGCGGGGGTCCCAAAATAATCCCGATCTGACCAACCGGTTACTGTGCCATGTGGCCCGGCCCCAAAAAGGTGTAAGGTTTCCACGATGGTCGGGCTCTGTAATAGGTGGTCGTTCAATGGCCTGATGTCTGTTCGGAACTACCCCGGTCGGAAGGGTAAGGAACGGAACGCTACATGTTGCCATCTTTTTCTTATGTTTTTCTTTTGGGCTACTAATTTTTTGATTTCTCTGGGGTAGTTCTTTTCAGAAGTCAGCCTTTTGATTTCAGCTGTCGAACGTCAACTACCAATTTCTCTGCTTCTTGATTTAATTGCCCCACAGTATTAAGTATTACATTAAATTGCATGAAATTGGTCAAATTTTCTTGAAATCCCTTTCAATTAGTGTATTTGTTAACTCATGGTGGTTTATGTTCTTATTTAATGATGCCTTTGCTCAATATTAGTATAGAAGGTGAGTGGTCTAAGTCTAAAACAAAATTCTCTTCCATAAAAAAACTTCCATATAGTTCGATGAGATTTTAGCCCCACCGCTGAAGCCAGCGAAAGTGTGGGTTGTTTTATTGTGGAGAGGGGCTCCCTATTCATGACGAGAGAGCATATATCGGTACCCTGATGAGTCTAACCACAAACAGACGAAACATGTGTCCTCCAATGTGAGGGATGGATGGAGCTTCCTCCCAGTCAAGCAACTAACGAATATTCATTTTGGCGGAGACGCAGGTTGTTGAGCGTTCCACATGAGAGCATGGAACCCAACGGTCGGGGGTGTATAACTCCTGACTACTGTTGTCTCATTGGACGCAATCTAAAGAAATCAAAAAACTGCAATTATAAGCCATCCGATGAGAAGTCGGCGAAAGTATGGGTTGTTTGATTGTAGAGAGGGACTCCCTATTCTTGACGAGAGAGCATATGTCGGTACTCTGATGAGTCTAAATACCAACAGACGAAACATGTGTCCCCCAATGTGAGGGATGGGTGAGGCTTCCGTCCCGTCAAGCAACTTACGTATATTATATATATATATATATATATATATATATATATATATATATATATATATATATATATATATATATATATATATATATATATAGCTTCCTAAAGCTCCAACCCTTCGTCCACGTCGCAGGAAGCGGACAACGGCTGAATCCGAACGTTTATTTCGGGAACAGACGGCTAACAAGGCTTTGGCAAAAAAAAAAACCCAGGTCGCGTCTGCAATGGCTACCACCGGCAACCTGGTCGGCGTCTGTTCACCCAGAGGGTGCGGCTGTACACCACGCTCCAGGAACTAACAATCCCTGGTTCTAAACTCCTAGTAGAAACACTGGACCCATAAGCTTATAAGCAATCATGACTCGTGCAAGTAATAACAATAATACCCCAGGTGGTAACCAATCCACCCGTCGACAGACGGCAACCGGGTGCTCGGATTCTGGGGAACCTGGAATTTCACGATTTCAAAAAAAGTCGGAGCCTTCCGGCAAATGCCTATATAAAACTCCTACATACATTGGCACCTTTAACATCAACACGCTAATCCAACCAGGAAAACTTCACAACCTAACCTCAGAATATAACAGACAAAAGATACTTGTGCTTGCCCTACAAGAAACACGCATCACAGATGAGGATACGGTAGACTACGGGAACTATCGCATATTCAAAAGCAGGACAGACAAATGAGTCGCCAGGGGTGCTCCGCTTCTGGGCATGGCCTTTGTGGCACACAAAGGGATAGTTAATTCTATTAAGGAAATTACTGCCATAAACAATAAACTGATGACAATGCTCATACAGTGCGCCAATAAAAAATACACCATGATAAACGTACATGCCCCCACAAACGGGGACAACAAGAAAGACCCCAAGTCTACAGAGAAATTTACTGGGCGACTTTAACACACAAATCCGTAGGGAAAAAATCCGTAGGGAAAAAAACGGCATAATACTTGACTGAACTTGACTGAAGATCATGTCAACATCCCTCAGAAAATCTCCACGAAAACAGAAGACATGGAGATCGCCAATACAACAGATTGGTGAATTCCAGATAGACCACGTTGCGATCTCATACCCACAACAGAGAGAGATCCATCAAGTCCGCAGAGGCGCAAACATCGACTCAGACCACTACCTAACACGAGTCAAAGTAAAATTCACCCCAAGGAGAATTCATCAGAAGAAGGCACATCTACAGAAATTCGACACGAAAAGGACCAAGGAATCCAACATAACAAGGAATGGGAAAAGGAACAGGCAGATACATGGGACAAATCCACACAAAAATTACACAAAAAGCACAGGAACTGATCCCATTGAAAAAGAACACAAAACACCCGTGGTGGGACTCGGAATGCGGAAGTGTATTGCAGTGACGCAAACGAGCATTTCAGGAGTACAACAGTAAAAAATCCCCAGAAAGCCAACATCAAAAATTACCAGATGAATGGAAATGTGCTCTTATACGCCCGCTGCACAAGAAAGGAGACAGAACAACTACAGAGGAATCTGCTTACTACAAGTTACTTACAAAATCTTCTCAGCATGCCTTCTCCAGAGAACACAAGAACAATTAGAACACAAAATTGGCGAGTAGCAGGCAGGCTTTCGCCCTGGTCGCTCATGCACTAAACAAATATTTAACTTAAAAACAATACTGAAATACAAAGCTATCAGGAATGTCCCAATCATCTGCACATTCGTGGACTTCAAGAAAGCATACGACTGCATCGACCGAAAATCTCTGTTCAACTTCCTAGAAGAACAAGGACTCGACCCCAGAACACTACGATTGATCAAGCAGTCACTGACCGACACAATCTCTAAAGTGAAATTTATGGGAGAAATTTCCGAACCCTTCCTGATTAAAACCGGAGTACGCCAAGGAGATGGGTAGACAATGAAAAAAGGGCAACCAAACAGATCGAAGTCCTCTAGGAATGTGCAGAGAAAGTTGGCCTACAAATATCCTTTCAAAAAACCGGATGCTTCTGCTCAAAATTAAATGTCCAACATTTGAACACCAAATATGGCAAAATAAATAGGGTCACTCACTTCAAATACCTGGGCGAGATCCTCGAACCCACAAGAGGAGAGAAGATAGCACAGAAGACTCGATTGCAGAAGATGAAGAGGGCATACGGCAAGACACACAATATCTACAATAAGAAATGCTTATCCACACACCCAAAAATAAGACACTACAACACAGTAGTCAAACCAGAGGTACTATATGCAATGGAGACACTTACACTCCATACAACAAGCGGCATAAAAATATACTAAAAGAAGAACGCAAAATTGAAGGAGAACGCAAAAAAGAAGGTTGAAATTCTATGGACATATCAGTTTATGGACATATCAGTAAGCATAGGTCAGAGCTGATCTGGGAAAGGCAACAGACAAATGGTTCCGACAGAGATTGAGGATAGAAGAACGTACAGACACAAAATACATATATAGGTGTGGAGGAATAGAAAGAACACTCGAAAATGAGTCAGGATGCTTTGCGTGATCCAACCGGGTCTAATAATAATAATAATATATATATATATATATATATATATATATATATATATATATATATATATATATATATATATATATATATACATATATATATATATATATAATAATATATATATAATATATATATATATATATATATATATATATATATATATATATATATATATTTATTATTATTCACGTATGGGCCCTGGTGGACCACGCGAAGTACAATTAGAGGCGTTTGTTGTTGTTAGCCTTCCTTTGTGCCCATACATTTCATTCTTTCGCTGTGAGCTTGTTTCCTTTCGTCAGACCAAGTTGTTCCAGTCTTCCTACATTTTTCTCTCTGGCCAACCTTCCAAACGTTAACCTTGTGTCTGAAACAGCCTCTATCCTGAATTTCACTTTGTGTAATATTTGCTGATCTTAGGTCCTCTTTAATTGCAGCAATCCATTTAATTATTTCTACTTTAGCTTTACTCCTATTTTCATAAAATTCTACTATTTGTCTAGTTAACCTACTCGGATTCTTCCGTTTTATGTGTCCGTAAAACTTAAGTCTTCTTTTTCTCATATCGCTATGTATATCTGTGTATTGTTTGATTTCTTGGTTTTCTCGAAGTCGGTATGTTGTGCTATTTATTTGTTTGGGCCCTAAGATTTTTCTTTCTTTCTTTTCAATGTCCTCGATGTCCCTCTTTCTATTCAAAATGAGCGTTTCCGCAGCATATAGACATTCTGGCTTAATATATATATATATATATATATATATATATATATATATATATATATATATATATATATATATATATATATATATATATATATATATATATATTCATTACATATATTTTTGTAACCGTTTAATATATTTTTATTTATTTATTTTTTGGGATTTTCGATCAATTCTTAAATTATTATTTTTTTATTGTTTCGTTTACGTTTCAGTTTATTACATACTTCAAAAAAAAGGTAAAAATGTGTCAATTGAAAATTGGAAAAATTGTCATATATCATTTAAATAAACTTGGGAAATTAATTGTTAAATTAGATCTAGCGAGTTGTTCTGAGGATGGTTTGGTAACAAATTGAAACGTAAACAAAACAATAAAAAAAATAATAATTGATCAAAAACCCCAAAAAAAATAAAAATTAAATATATATATATATATATATATATATATATATATATATATATATATATATATATATATATATATATATATATATATATATATTATATTAATTATTATTAAGTGCGTATAGGTTCGGTTGGATCACGCAAAGCATTCTGACTCATTTTCAAGTGTTCTTTCTGATCCTCCACACCTCTCGCATCCTTTCTCCGTGGATTATTTTTCTTTCCTCCGTCCACTCTGTTCCCGATCTCCTCGAAACTTCGCTCTCTGATGCAACCTTCCACATATGTATTTTCTTTCTGTACGTTCTTCTATCTTCAATCTTTGTCGGACCCATTTGTGTCTTTCCGAGATCAGCTCTGACTTATGTGATCCATGGTACTGTTGACTTGACTCCTTGTATGTATGTAAGAATTCTGTTGGTGAGTCTTGTCGGTGGGAGTCTACTGATATGTCCATTAAATTTCGACCTTCTTTTTCTTATGTCTGCCGCTACCTTGGACATTCTCTCTGTGGTCTTTCGAGAATGTAGTCAGTATCCTTCATCTGACAGTTTTGGGCCGACAATTTTCCACATAACTTTGCGTTCTTCTTTTAGTGTATTTTCTATGCCGTTTTTTGTGTGGAGTGTAAGTGTGTCGCTTGCGTATAGTACATCTGGTTTGATTACTGTGTTGTAGTGTCTTATTTTTGCGTATTTGGATATGGATTTCTTATTGCAGATATTATGTGTCTTGCCGTATGCACTCTTCATCTTCTGTAATTGAGTCTTCTGTGCTATCTTCTCTTCTCCTGTGGGTTTGAGGATCTCGCCCAGGTATTTGAATTTGAATATTTATTTCGTGTGTGTTCGAATTTTGGACATCTAATTTTGAGTAAAATAATTCGGTTTTTTAAAGGAAATTTGTAGGCCACTTTCTCTGCACATTCCTTGAGGAATTCGATCTGTTTGGTTGACTTTTTTTCATTGTCTGCGAGTATGGCTAGGTCGTCTGCGAAGGCCAGGCATGATATTTCTATGTTGTTTTTGGATCGTCCGAGTCGTATTGGTTTCCAGTGTCCTTGATTTTTCAGTTCTTTTTCCCATTCCCTTATGACTTTGTCCAGGACCTGGTTGAAGAGAAATGGGGATAACCCATCTCCTTGGCGTACTCCGGTTTTAATCAGGAAGGGTTCGGAAATTTCTCCCATAAATTTCACTTTAGAGATTGTGTCGGTCAGTGTTTGCTTGATCAATCGTAGTGTTTTGGGGTCGAGTCCTTGTTCTTCTAGGATGTTGAACAGAGATTTTCGGTCGATGCAGTCATATGTTCTCTTGAAGTCCACGAACGCGTAGATGGTTGGGATGTTCCTGATAGCTTTATATTTCAGTATTGTTTTTAAGTTAAAGATTTGTCCAGTGCATGAGCGACCAGGGCGAAAGCCTGCCTAGTACTCGCCAATTTTGTGTTCTAGTTGTTCCTGTGTTCTCTGGAGAAGACACGCGGAGAGGATTTTTTACGTGACTTGTAGTAAGGAGATACCTCTGTAGTTGTTCACATCTGTTCTGTCTCCCTTTGTGCAGCGGGTGGATAAGAGCACATTTCCATTTATCTGGCAATTTTTCTGATTGCCAAATGTTCGTGATAATATGCGTAAGTTCTTGCAGTGAATTTGGTCCGAGGTTTTTCAATAGTTCCGCGGTGATACCATCTTTACCGGATGTTCTGTTATTCTTTAGTTTGCGTATGTGCCTGTGGATTTCTTCCTGTGTTGATGGTGGTGATACTGAGTAGTTATAGATACAATTTTCTTTCGGGAATCTTATGTCGCGTTCGGGGCAATTGAGATCAGAGAAATAGCTAAAAATATAATGCCAGCACCTGACAATTCTCCTGACTGGTTAACGCTAATCTCCCGTTCCGCTTTCTGAAGCAAATATTTTGTGGTGCGTATCCATGGATTTCTCTTGCAAAAGTCCTATAAAAGTTTTTCGTGTTATAATTGCGGAAATTCTCCTCTATAGAGTCTAGTTGTTCGTTCATGCACTTCCTCTTAGTTTGCCTGATAACCTTTATGGTCTGTTTTCTAGTTTCTTCAAAAAGCTGTTGATTTTCTGGGGATTTTTTTAGTGTTGTGCTCCTGAAATGCTCGTTTGCGTCGCTTCAATGCACTCTCACATTCCGAGTTCCACTAAGGGTGTTTTGTGTTATTTTTTAATGGGATCAGTTCCTGTGCTTTTTGTGTAATTTTTTGTGGAATTTTTCCCACGTATTTGCCTGTTCCTTTTCCCATTCCTCTGTTATGTTGAATTTTTTGATCTTTTTTGGGTCGGATTTCTGTAGATGATTTCGTGTCTTTCTTTTGATGAATTCTCCTTTGGGTGAACTTGACTCTGATTCGGGTTAGGTAGTTGTCTAAGTCAATGTTCGCGGCCCTACGGACTTTGACATGGTCATGTATAATTCCCCAATCTCTTGTATAGGCGATCTCCATATCTTCCGTTTTCGTGGAGATTTTCTTACGGATGTTGGCATGATCTTCAGGTTATTTTGTTGGCATAGTTCAATGAGTCTTGTGCCATTCTTGTTGGTAAATTTGTGACCGGGAAATTTGCCTACGGTTCTCTGATGGATTTTTTTCTTTACCGATTTGTGCGTTAAAATCGCCCAGTAAAATTTTGATGTCATCCTTTGGGATCTTTGCCATTACCTTTTCTAGTGTTGCCCAGAATTTTTCTGTAGACTTGGGATCTTTCTTGTTGTCCCTGTTTGTGGGAGCATGTACGTTGATTATGGTGTATTTTTTATTGGCGCACTGTATGCGTATTGTGATTAGTCTATTGTTTATGGGGATGATTTCCTTAATAGAGTTAACTATCCCCTTGTGTACAAAGGCCATGCCCAGAACCGGAGCGCCACGGGCGACTCTAAAGACTAAAGTCTGTCCTGCTTTTAAATATGCGATAGTTCCCGTAGTCCACTGTGTCCTCATCTATGATGCGTGTTTCTTGTAGGGCAAGCACAAGTTTTGTCTGTTAAATTCTGATGTTTGGTTTTTCTGGTTGGATCAGCGTGTTGATGTTGAAGGTGCCAATGTATGTAGGTGTTTTATGTCCAAATTTGCAGGAAGACTTCGACTTTTTTGAGATCGTGAAAGTCCTGGTTCCCAGAATCCGAGTACCCGGTTGCCATCTGTCGACGGGTGGATTGGTTACCACCTGGGGTATCATTGTTATTACTTGCACGAGTCATGGTTGCTTATAAGCTTATAGGTCCAGTGTTTCCACTGGGAGTTTAGAACCAGCGATTGTTAGTTCCTGGAGCGTGGTGTACAGCCGCACCCTCTGGGTGAACAGACGCCCACCAGATTGCCGGTGATTGCCACTACAGACGCGATCTTGGTGTTTTCTGCGAGAGTCCTGTTAGCCGTCTGTTCCCGAAATAAACGTTTGGGTTCAGCCGATGTCCGCTTCCAGCAACGTGGACGAAGGGATGGAGCTTTAGGAAGCTATATATATATATATATATATATATATATATATATATATATATATATATATATATATATATATATATATATCCCCTTTTTGGATCAGATCCGGACGTGGTAAAGGGGTTTGAATAAGGCACTGAAGCTCTGAGCTATGCCATCTGGAACCTATGCTCCTGGGAGGGTCACCCCTAGCGGACAGGTCAAGGCAGAGTCTTTGGACTAACATAATCCAAAATCTGCCAATCCGCATTGGACCAGCGTGGTAGATTACGGTCCATGCCTTCAACATGGTGTTCCAATATGATAGTACAACCTCAAAACAAGACCCTCATTCTCCGGAGGCCAAGGGACAACTACCTGCGGCAGGGGGAAGACCTACCCCAAGGCAGAGTGTGTTAAGAATCCCTGGATTAAATCAGTTTGCCATTGGACTTTTGACATTGTTACTCTTAATATACGGACAACGAAAACGGATCCCCGACTCCAAGAACTGTTGATCGAACTTGATAACATACATTGGGATATTATTGGACTATGTGAAACACGAACAAAGGGCGAAGAGCTAATCCATCTGGATACAACTGGTCACGTACTCTACACTCGGGATAAGGAGAATGGACGATGTGGTGGAATTGGATTCCTCATCAATCGAAAGCTAAAGGACAGTGTAGTAAAATTTGAAAGTATATTTGAGCGACTAGCCCAATTCAAATGGAGATGGGCAAGTCATATAGAAAGGCGATGGGGCGACAGATGGACCACGACAATCCTGGAGTGTATACCGCTTGATCGCAAACTCTACGAAGAAGACCGTTAGCACGATGGACTGATGACATCCTAGTGCCCTAAAATTACATCTAGTAGTAAGAAAGTAGAGAACTGCTTGTAATTTTCTTTCAGAAGACAATTCGTAGCTCCTAGTTCATCTCATCTATTGATCCATTTTCGTACCCATAGCTTCTTTTAATTTATCACACTAATTTCCTCATCCACCTCTTCTAAAACAGCCATTACGATAAGCCTAATCAGTTTATTGACTTTATTATTCATTGCTTGCTGTTCATTTTGCAAAACACAACTTACTTGTGAAATGTACTCGATCAAAGTATGAACGATTTTTGGTCAGTGGCGAGTATTTTAGCTACTGAATTAGTGGCCACTCGACAAAATTACTAGTATAGCCCAAACCAGGCTTTCAAGATTGAATGAAGAATATTCATTAAAATTTCGTAGTTTAAAAGATTTAAATCAAAAATGTTTTTTGCGGAAAAGTAAAAATCAAAGCATATTCACTACTAAAAGTTAATCAATTATTATAAATGAAATTTGCTCGTTCTTTTTAATTATACATTATTTTCTAGCTCTATCTTTATTAATTTTCCTTTTCTATGTTCTGTAAAGCGAAGATATTTACGAATGGTTTTCAATACTTTTGCCTTTGATTATATCTACGATACATCCTTATCAAGATCGAAGAGATTATCAATACAGATATATTATGAAGTAAAGGTGAAAGTCAAAACAGAGGGTCTAAAAATAAATGTAGACAAATAAAGGTAATCTACTAACAGAAGGGAATACTATTGAATAAATAGCGACGACAAAATTGAAGTTGGATTTTTGAATAAAAAATAATTATGGATTTTTTTACTTTATTTTAAAACTTCATTATAAATAATATTGATAATCAATGCGACAAACTTTTTAAAAACTTATAGATTTTAAAACTTTTAGAATTAAAAAAAACGTGTCTACGAACGCGCCGCGATTGGCTGCTATGATTGTGACGTCAGAATACTAAGTGTTTTCACGTCAGTACTGACAACGGCTTCTATTCATATATATATATATATATATATATATATATATATATATATATATATATATATATATATATATATATATATATATATTTATATATACATGGCAGTTCTATTCCTACTGTGGTAGAAGCAGCATTAAAAAGTAGTTGGCTAGTGGCGATACCCTTCCATTGAGAGTTAACCAGTTTTTTTTTATACTAACCACCTGTGTTCTTGTCTTGGTAAGTTTTTGGGCCTGTATTGTAGTTTCATATTTCTGATTTTTTTTTGTATTTTATTTTATTTATTTATTTATTTATTTTTTTACTATTATATTATTTGTTGTTACCTCGTAAATAACAAACTTCTTCAGTTTGTGAGCGTACAGAAGGGGGGAGGAATCCTCTCCCCAAAAAAAATTAATGAAATTATAGGTGTAGATGTAGGGAATAGTGAGAGTAACATATCTCACGTTGAAAATTTTCCCGATAAATCAAAGAATGTTAAAACTTCTGACAATCCGCAAATTCTTTACAGTGCGAATGACCTTGGACCCTTTATAGTTTATATAGAATCGTCGAATGAAGCTAATAACGATCATATAGGTAGATTTCCTATGCTGCGAATTGCTCGCGATATCTTCGACCTTAAATTTGACATTAAAAAAATTGGTAACAAAGGAGCAAATCGTTTTGCTGTGGAATTTAACAACTATGTGTCCGCAAATGAATTCCTAAATAATTGCAATCTAAAGGAAAAAGGATAAAAACTACTTATTCCATTTAATTTTGTTACCTGTAAAGGACTTATAAGAAAAGTTGATTTGTGGCTTGATGTGGAAAACAATTTTTCATCTATATGTAAATCGAACATTCCAATCCTAAAGGCAATACGCATGCAAAGAAAAGTTTTTAAAGATGGTAAAAATGGAAAAAATTCCGACCGGTACAGTTCTTATAACTTTTAAAGGTACAGTACTACCTCGCAATGTAGTCTTTTATGAAAAATTTCTATTCCCTGTAGCTATTTATGTGTCACCGGTTACACAATGCTTTAATTGTTTGCTTTATGGTCACACGGCGACAAATTGCAAAAGCAAGAAAAGATGTGTAAATTGCCCTGAAAATTTAGTAAATCCGGAAGAACATGAAATGTCAAAAGAACCATTAAGTTTTTTTTGTAAAACTCTGTGCCGCTTCTGCAAGAAAGGCCATAAGACAACCTACAAAAAATATGCGTGCTTGCGTCAACAAGATATCAAAAAACTAATGGCGTTTGAAAACCTTTCTTTTTACGATGCCAATAACACTTGTAAAAAAAGCTATATAATGAACGATGAGGAGACAGAATTTACATACAACCCTAGCAATTTTCCAACATATAATACTTCACAGAATGGTAATATAAATCCCGAAAACTTTATTTTTGCATCTCAACGTAGATTATTTGACTTGAACTCAAAAAATAAAAAGTCATATGCGCAAGCTGTCTCACAAGAACCTAATAAACGTAGAATAGTGATGAAAGGATATGACAAAAAAGCGCACCAGGATGCCTTATATACACCTAATGGCAGACCTATAAATTATAGTTCAAACAATAATAGTTCATTCCCGTCAACCAGTAATAGTAATAACCCTAATATGGTAACCTCCTCAGAGCCTAGAAATAGTGCCCCAGTAAATGTTTCCACAGAGCCTCATAATAGTGTCCCAGTAGAGTTTTCTTTAAATTGCTCCTCTTCGCAATCATCTTTTGGAGACAATTTTTGCCAATATTTATTTAAGAATGCGTCCAAAATATCAATGAAAAAACAGTTCATGATAAGTAATTTCTTTGGTAATAATTGTATTATAGATCAAGCTAGTATGAATCTAGACGCCCCTTTTGATACATAGTAAATATATAATTAAAATTCAAGTCCAAACTTCAAATTATACAATGGAATATTAGAAGTGTAAATGCAAATAGAAGTAACCTTTTAAATTTAATCAATAAATATGATCCGGATATTATTTTACTAAATGAAACCTAGTTTAAAAACCATATTAACTTTCACTTAAAACGATAATGTTTTAATAATAATCAGGATGGATTTAGTAATAATCAGGATCGATAGAGTAGATGGCTTTGGTGGTGTGGCCACGTGTAACACATGGGCTGAAAAGTCCCGGGCCTAACAATGAAAACACAGTTTTTTTGCTTCAAAATTAGCTTTATTCATCAACATAATCTCCATCCAGAGCAACGCAATCATTCCAGCGCCCCTCTAACATTTCAATACCACTTTTGTAGAATGATTTATCTTTTGCCTCAAAATAGGCCTCAGTTTCAGCGATAACCTCTTCATTCGTGCGAAATTTCTTACCGGCGAGCATTTTTTTCAGGTCTGCGAACAGCCAGTAGTCGCTGGGAGCCAAATCTGGCGAATACGGTGGATGTGGGAGCAATTCGAAGTTCAATTCATGTAGTTTTGCCATTGTTTTGATTGACTTGTGACACGGTGCATTGTCTTGATGAAACATTTTTTTTTCTTTGCCATATGCGGTCGTTTCTTTGCAATTTCGGCCTTCAAACGCTCCAATAACGCTATATAATATTCACTGTTAATGGTATTTCCTTTCTCAAGATAGTCGATGAATATTACACCACGCACATCCCAAAATACCGAGGCCATAACCTTTCCGGCCGATTGTTGTGCTTTCGGGCGCTTTGGACGAGGTTCACCAGTTGCTGTCCACTCAGATAACGATCGTTTTGATTCCGGAGTGAAGTGATGGATCCATGTTTCATCCATTGTCACATATCGACGCAAAAATTCCGGTTTGTTACGTTTAAACATGGCCAAACACTGCTCAGAATCATCAACACGTTCTCGTTTTTGGTCAACAGTGAGCAAACGCGGCACCCACTTTGAACAGAGCTTTCTCATAGTCAAATGCTTATGCAATATAAAGCCAACACGTTCTTTTGATATCTTTACGATGTGAGCTAACTCACGCAACTTCACTTTTCGATTATTCAAAACGATTTTGTGGATTTTTTTTATGTTTTCTGGTGTTACCGCCTCATTTGGACGTCCACTGCGTTCTGCATCATCGGTGTCTCTACGACCACGTTTGAAGTCAGCAAACCAACGTTTTATTGTTGTTTCTGATGGAGCGGAGTCCTCATAACACTTTTCAAGCCAATGGTTCGCTTGAACGGTATTTTTTCCCATCAAGAAGCAGTGTAAAATTGAAACAGGAAATTGTTTTTGATCCATTGTTTTGAAAATAACAAAAGTAGCATCACTCTTAGCACAATAACTCACAAACTAATGAATATGATATCATGAAATTTT
Source organism: Cosmopolites sordidus (assembly GCA_031761425.1). Taxonomy (NCBI): domain Eukaryota; kingdom Metazoa; phylum Arthropoda; class Insecta; order Coleoptera; family Curculionidae; genus Cosmopolites; species Cosmopolites sordidus. The sequence goes on along the minus strand of JARFXV010001466.1, from coordinate 143,575 downwards.
AACAGCTGTCTTTTGAAGGTTAGTATTAACTGAAAAAAAGGTGACTGCAATAAAACTAGCGCCATTTATGTGTTAGGCCCGGGACTTTTCAGCCCATGTGTTATACGTAGTAGCATATCCTTCCGTGTTGACAAAAGTTTTGGCGATGAGTCTACACAATATATCACTGTTAAAATCAACAATTTAAATATTGTGAATATATATGCAGCTTCTCAAAACAGCATAAATTTCGAAATGTTAAACAACATATTTTCCTCTGATGAAAACTTCCTACTTATGGGTGACCTAAATTCACATCACCCCTTGTGAGACGAATGCCTGATGAATGCGGGAAGAAGAATTATAAGCGATTTTGTTTTTAGCAGAAACCTTAGCATTTTGAATGACGGTTCTCCTACCTTGTTCCAACATCCTAACCGCAGGGTTAGCGCGATGCGATAGATATTTCAATTATCTCGTCTGGACTGGGCAATAGCCTCTGTCCATTTGGTCTGCCCTCCCTGATTGTGGTAATAGTGATCACTTCCCCACTATGACATCACTTAATATAAATGATGCAGTTATGCACGAATGGCCTTTTCTCAAAAATTATAAAATTAGAAATCATAAGAAGGCAAATTTGGAGCAATTTTCTGTGGAAATCATGATGGCTTCTGAAGCGATGTATGATTCCATGAAATACGAAGACTTCATAAAAATTGTTAATGAAGCAGCTGATGCGAATATTGCACTTAAAAATTGTAACATTGCGTGGTGGGATCAGGAATGTACAGATCTCAGCAAGGATAGAAAAAAAGCTTTAAAAAAAATTAAAATAACACCGACTTTAAATAACTACCTAGAATCTAAAAAAGTTATAGCGAAAACAAAAAAAAATGCTTAAAATAAAGAAAATTAACAAGTTCAAAGCTTTTTGCGAATCTATTAACAGAACATCAAACATGTCGTTGGTATGGAACACCATTAAAAAATGTTCCAATGTCAATAAAACTTTTGACAAAAACAAACTTGAAGATGACCTAATTTTGAAAATACTTCAGGAAATGACTATTAGTAATATATACCCTAACTTTTGTTTAAAACTAGCGAAGGGCGATGTTAAACCCTTCTCTATACAAGAATTGAACAATAGCCTGCGAGGCAAGACTCTATCTGCGACGGGAATGGACGACATTTCATATAAGATGATTAAGGCTCTCCCTTTTAGTGCAAGAAATCAGCTGTTGAATATATTCAATGGATATTTAAAGGGTAATCCCCCGCCGTCCGACTGGAAAAAATTTAATATCATTAGTTTTGTCAAACCAGGTAAAAATCCCAATCTACCGAACAACTATAGATCTATAGCTCTTTCTTCATGTGTCCGTAAAACCTTGGAAATTATGATTAAGAACATGTTTGAGAGGTTTTTTGAAAACAAAAATTTATTTTCGTTCAATCAGTCAGCTTTCAGAAAGGGCTTAGGAATAAACAATACAATTGCCAGTATTACAACTATAGTAAATTTAGCTTTTCAACAGAGAAAAAATGCTGCGGTATTTCTAGATTTAAAATCGACCTATGACTCTGTCAACATTTATAAACTCTACAACAAAATGTGCTCCCTCGATGTACCGATAGATCTGTGCAAACTGATCTTCCATCTTTTGGAGAAAAGATTGATTTACTCAAGAAACAAAAATAGCGAATACCTTGGTCCATTTCTTACTACTCAGAGTTTACCCCAAGGGTCGCCCATGAGTACCATTTTGTTCAATATATACATGTGGGATTTGATTAACATTAACATTAAGATTAACACGGGGGACGTTCAAATCTTTGGGTACGCTGATGACTTGGTAGTTATTGGTGTAAATCCTTGTCTGAAGATAAAATATAGAAAATATAAATTAATTTCTAATTGATGTAAACAAATGGATATGGGATAACAACTTCGTCCTGTTTGCAGATAAATGCGAATCCGTGTTTCTCTGCAGTTTATCGTAACGTTCCACCTGTTAGTATTAGAATAAATGAATATATCACACCCTTTAAAAATCAAATCAAATTCTTGGGAATAATTTTAAATAAATCTTTAAATTGGGATGCACATATCCAAAAAATAATAATATATATAATAAAAATAAAAATATAATAGCCCCCCCAAGGGGGGGGGGGGGGGTTCAACCTCTCTCCCCCCGAAATAAGCCAAATATTACCTAATATTATACTGAAAAAATACGAGGAGTGAAGAGAGTTAAATTATTATATTTGAATTGAATATATATCCGAACTAGTGGACGTTGCGCACAGTAACGCCATCTCTTGTCGAGTAGTCGAACTATTTTGTATCGTATGGAAACTTTGCGTTGTTCTCGATTATTCGCCACGCCCCTCGGTCGGAATGAGCGGAGCTTTGTGGAAGTTTGTGGTAATTTCTGGACGGCTACTACTGAACTTTTTTTGAAAACCCACTTGCACTGAACCACTGTTCCACTGTCTGGATGATATACCAGATCCCATGTATGATTTTCTTCTAATGAACTCATTTCCTTCTCCATTGTTTGCTGCCAACATAACCTATCTGGTCTGGAAAACGCTTCCGACACCGCTATGGGAACATCTTCTAGATCTATATCACCAATACACATGTATGTAACATAGTCATCAAAATTCTTCGGTTTTCTTTCCCTTTTTGACCGTCTAGTGGGCTCACACTGGTTTACTGTGTCATCTGATACAAGAAAATCACTATCATTAGAATCATCCATGTAACTTTCAGAGTCATCATCCATGAACTCATTGCTGTCTATAGATGTCTCCCCCACTGGTTCAATATTCTCTGAAGGATTATCAGTGATTATGATTGAAGTTTTTTTGCTTCTTTTCCTTTTCTATTATAGTTACATCTCTTCTTGTAATAATGTCTTTTGTGTTTGGATCATAGAGTCGGTAACCTTTTATATTTTCATCAAATCCAACAAGTATCATCTCTCTGGATTTTTTGTCAAATTTTCTACGCGTTTCTTTTGGAATATAAACCATCACTTCACTTCCAAATATGCGTATATGGCTTAAATTTGGTTTCTTACCATTCTATATAGTAAAAGGTGTACTCTTATTTAAACCCGCTGCCAGACTGCGATTACGCAAGTAGACTGCAGTATAAACGGCCTCTGCCCAAAAATTTTTTGACAAATCTACATCGAAAATCATACATCTTGCCTTTTCCACAATTGTCCTGTTCATTCTTTCAAGCATCCCATTTTGTTGTGGAGTATAAGGGTTAGTCTTTTGATACAATATGCCAAATCTTCGAAGAAATCTTTCAAATTGTTCGCTACAAAATTCTCCGCCATTATCACTTCGTAGTATTTTTATTTTCTTGTTACATTGATTTTCAACCATATCTTTAAATTCTTTAAAGGAATCTATCTATAACAAAAGCCATTCTACTATAATCGTCTTCACATAATAGAAAATACCTTGATCTTCCAATAGAAAGTTCATCCATTTGTTCATCCATATATCAGCATGTCCCACTTCCATGCCTTTGTTTGTAAATGGAAGTCTCGATTGTTTCCCTTGACAGCAAACCTCATAAACTTTACTTCTATTTAAGTTATCATTGCACGTAAGCCCTTCAACTGCTCCCTGCTGCATTAGTTTTAAATCTGTGTAATTTAAATGAGCAAACCTTCTATAAAATATCAGCTGTTACTGTTAAGTTAACTACAGGTTTTTGATATTGTTTTACATATTTCAGTTCATACACATTATTTTTAATGTCAGCTACAGCAATAAGATCTTTGTCATTAAAAATTTTACAACCATTCTTTTCAAAGATGATTCTGTTTCCATTTTTAATCAACTCACCAATAGACAACAAATTTGTGGTTAAATCAGGGACATATAAAACATTTTTTATAATAACATCATGCTTCTCATTCTTGACAACTGTTTGAATTTTTATGTCTCCAGAACCCACCACTGGCACAACCATTTTGTTCGGAATCATAATTTCTTTGGGTTTTACATGGTAATTTATGTTTTCAAGCCAATCCTTTCTTGAAGTTAAATGTACACTTGCTCCTAAGTCAATATACCACTCGTTTTCTGTATATTGTTCACTTAAGAACAGTGCACTGAAATCAATAGATGTTTTGTTTTTGCCTGAGTTTTAGTTTCGTTTATTTTGGGGGCATTTATTCATTTTTTTTTTCATTTTTCGTTTACAACGAAAACACTTTACCCAATCATCGTAATTTTCTCTGCCGGGAAGCTTTGGCATACTGGATAAGCAACTTCCTACCATTTTCGAGTTTTGCACTATTCGACGACGTTAAAAAATCACTTACCGATACTACGCGAGAACAAAACCACGTGCGTCTGGGTCCATAATCTGTTAAAAACGGAGGGGTAGCGGTATATGATACGCTCCTGTGGAATGTTCGATGCTAACTATATTCGTATGGTAACATGACTAGTTTGACATTTGTATAATTGAGTAAGTGTCCGCTAGATGTCTCTCATGAATTTTTGATATAAATTCCAACATATTCTTGTCTAATTCTTGAATACTATTAATTCGTATCCTACAAAATAGACGATCCTGTAGGGCTTTCTCATTGTTACTACCCTCGGTTGTTTTACTACATGTAGATTCTTTGCGGACACGCAGGAATATTCCTTTTTATCAATTGTGCACGTTAATTTGTTTTCCCTACATGAATTAAATAATATAAATAAAAGTTATAAACACGAATGCAAAAAACAAAAGGAACCCTAATCTGATTTCATTCTGAACTTACCTTTGAGCCTCCATATTCTTATGGAAAGACATATGAGTATAACGTCGAAAACTCCACAGAAAGCCCAAATAATAATTAGAAGCAAGTTTATTTTCAAATCGATAGCAAACCAACAAATGCAGCCAAATATATAGGTTAAACCTATAGAACAATGACTAAGATCGATATATTGTTTTATTTCTCGAGACCGTGTACTTTCCGAATGTCTTTTCAGAAAGAGTGCGAAAGAAAATTTCGGTATAACCCAATTGCTCTGAGCCGAACCGATATTGGCGATATTGGCCTTCTGTTCTTATTCATTATTGTTCTGGTTTTTTTCGGGAATTGTTTGCGTGTCATTAGTACCTGGTTTAAAAATGTATTTTCAATTTGATATAACTGTTTAATTATAAGGAACAATAAAAATAGTTTTGTTATAAAACTTATATATAATACTTCCATTTGACAAAAAAAAATGTTGTTCATAGGCCCAGTTATGAAGCAATTTGCATATCTGGAAAGCAACATTATCACATGAGATATAACAAATCCTATTATGAAGGCCAACAACACTATTTACATCTTAAAGTCTCTCTTAAGATCTAACCCTTATTCTTCATAAAAGTTAAGATTTAAAAAACATTAATTCAGCTACTTAGTGAACATATCGGTCGATAAGTCCTCGGTCTGACGTGTAGAAGGCGTCACTTACGAAAAATCCTTACCACAGGTCGATTGTACCAACCAATACAAAACAATATTAGTTTCGAAGTTGTTGTTCTTTAAGTGACGCTAGATTTGTTATTTTCAGAACGATGAAAAAAAAGAAGAATTTCGCGTGTTGATTAAGTATTTTTTTTTTTGATGAAGAAAAATTCAGTTGCAGCAAAACAATGACTTGATAAATATTACCCGGACTCTACCTCAGAAAAAACCAACCATAATTGATTGAAACGAGGGATATTATTTATATATCCGGAATAATAAATAAAAACAAATGTTTACCATTGAAAATGGTTTTATTGTCTTTAAAAATATTCTCCGCGATGATCGATACACTTCTGTATACGTTTCAATCAAATTTCATAGTACTTTTTCATTCTGGTTGATGAATCAGGACTGTACGGCGGATGTGGCTATTAAATAACGAGACTGACGCTGTTACAAAAGACGTACGCAAGCGCCTAACGCCAGCGACCAACAGCTGTTTAGCGTAAAGCCTTCTCTTACGAATGCAGTACCTATCGCTTCTGTAAACAAATCTATATAACCGAAATATTCGTTTGCATTAAAGTTGTTTTTTTTTGTTTCGACGGAAAAAAATGTGAAGTGTAACAATAGAGCAACGAATTGTTGTGAAATTTTACTTGATACTTGGAAAATCGCTACTGAAACTTATAATTTATTAAAATAAGTGTATGACAATGAATGTTTATCGCGTGCACGTGTTTTTGAGTGGTTAAGCGTTTTCAAGATGGCCGAGACGTTGAAGATGATCAACGTCAAAAACGAATGACAATATCGAAAAAATCGGTAATTTGGTTTGATCTGGCCGTCAGTTAAGTATTCGTGCCAAATGCTGAAACCGTAGGAATCGACAAAGAATGCGTACGGCAAATTTTACATAAAAATTTTGACATGCCTAAAATTCTCACGTTTGTAGAACAAGAAACTCGCAAAAATGGTTATACTGACACTGTGAATGCCACTGAAAATGACCTAAACATATTGGATAGGATAATAACATGTGACGAATCGTAGTTTTTTACTTATGATCCTGAAACGAAACGCCAATCTATGCTCTGGAAGACTCCAAATTCACCGAGAACCAAAACAGAACAAAATTCAAAGCAATGATGATTGTTATTTCGATATTCATGGGATTGTATACTTTCACTGGGTTTCTATTAATCAGCATTACTACCTTCACGTTCTTGCTAAACTCCGTGAAAGAATAAGGAAAAAAATGACCGGAATTGTGGTAGTACAAGTTAAGACCAAGGCAATGCACCGGCTCATTCCGCATTGTTCGTCAAGAGGTTTCTAACCAAGCACACCATCCCAGTGTTAGACAATCCGCCTTATTCGCCTGATCTTGCGCCGTGCGACTTCTATCTGTTTCCTAACGTGAAATCTGCATTAAAAGGACCAAGAGTTAAGTTCGTTGAAGCTATGAAAGAGAACGCGGCACGCGTTCTGAAGTAGATGATAGAAGAAGACTTCCTGCACTATTTCGAACATTGGAAGATTCGCATGGAGCGTTGTAGGGTTAGAGGAGGGGTGTATATTGAAGGTGATAATAATAAAATATAGAAGTATCGACGATGTTGAACGCTCTGGACGTCCAAGTGGGGTGCATAAAACAAGATAACATCAGAAAAATTTACAAAATTATGTAACAAAAGCGTAGAGTAAAGCAGCAGGAGATCATGAAGATATCGAAAGTAAGAGTTCACAAGCTATCTTATATGATCCATGACCTTACATGATACATGATCCATCTTACATGATCCATGATCCACTATCTTACATGATTACATTGAATAGTGAACTGGCAATACTATTTAGATGGCTATGTAAAAATAAACTTAAGCTAAACGAACTGAAAACGAGGTGCATGGTGATAGGGTCTAAAGCAAACTGTAAAAGATTTAATGAGTTAGGGTTAAAAATAAATATAAATAATTGTGATATTGAAATTGTAAATGAAATTAAATACTTAGGAGTACTGTTGGATCCTCAGCTAGCATTTTGTAATCATGTATCTATGTAGAAAGATTGAGAAAAAAATAGGGTTCTTTAATCTTGTATATAATACTATAGTTTTACCCCATTTTACCTATTGTATGTGTGTGATGATATCATGTAATAAGGAGAATATTGGTAGACTTCAAATACAGCAGAACAAGGCTATGCGTGTACTATTGAACTGTAATAGGTATACATCGATAGAGGTAATGTTGCGGTCATTGGATTGGTTTTCAGTTGCGCGGGCCATTGAAGGGGCTAACATTCGATTGATATATAAAATAAAACATAAATTGTTGCCCGATTATTTGAATACTTTTTTGGTACAAAGAGTAAATATGCATTCTTACGATGTCCGTTCTAAGAACAATTATGATGTACCAATTGTGAGAACTACTGCTCTCCAGAAGACATTGTTTTAGGAAGGTGTTTGTCTCTTCAATGCTTTGCCCGCCCACATAGGGAGCGCTTCTAATGTGCATGTATTAAATAGATTGTTAAATTATTATTTCAAGCAATAGAGTGTTTTATCATTTGAACAATGTTGGTTATTGCCTTTTGATGGTATTTTCTTTTGTTAAGATTTTTTAGAATTTTTCTTACTTTTATTTTTTTTGTATATTGATTTAGTTTTGTTACTATTAGCTGCATATGCTAAATAAAGTGTGTATTTGTTTATTTATTTATCACTTGGGAATGAATAAATTGCTATCGAAATCGCTATTGCGTTTGCTCGCAGCAGACTGAAAACTACAACGTATTGATCATTCTACATTCTTCTATTGAAACCTTGTGAAAATTTACGGAAATTTACCACTAAACCCCGAATCACTTTTTTAAAGTTCTTGACGCACGTTTCGCTAACCATGTTAGCATCACTAGGAGATGATTTAATCTAATTCTAAAAATTAAACTATGTTTTATTTATATGAGAACCGTAATTGTTAATCTACTACCCAGGAAGCGTACTACCTACCTAATGAAGCATGTACAAAAAGGATACAAAAAAAATGGGAAGAACGTGAACAAAAGAAGGAAAAAAAATAGTCTTGAAGTTTACTGACCCTAACATTAATAATTGAAAAAGTTGACTGAACGGAATAGTTCCTTTTCCCCAAATTTATGATTTTCTTGCATTTTTCTATTTGAATGCTTTCATATGCCTATAAAGTTCTATTATTATTTACACTTTTAACCAGTCTTGAATTATTAATGTCTATATTGTGGTTATGTTCGATTGCATGCTGGGTAACACAAAATTTTTCATTTCTCCCATATCTAATGTAGGCAATGTGATCTTTATATCTCGTTAATATGAATCTTTTTGTTTGCCTAATACACTTTCGATCACAATCTTAACAGCTAATGTCGTAAATCCCCAACTTTTCATGTTGATCTACTTTATCCTTTGGATTTTCCAGGATTTCTCTTAATTTATTATATGGTTTGTACATAACCTTAATGTCCACTTTTTTCAAAATTTTGTCTAGCCCTCGTGTTAATTCGGGCGAAAATGAATTCAATTACTTTCCGAAGGTATGGTTAAGATATGTGGATGACATTTTTGCAATTTTCGATTCAAAAAATGAAAACAGATGATTTTATTAAGAACTTAAATAGTAAATCTCAAAACATAGTATTCACGCATCAATACGTTGTTTACCATTCCTGGGTATTTTAGTCAGTAGAAACAATAAAAATAGGTTAGATTTTGATATTTTTTTCCATTATTTGAGTTTTTCGCCACTATCTAAAACTCAAAAAATATCAAAAATACCTGCTCCTATTTAAAGAAAGAATCACTGGGTAAAAACAAAAAACCAAACGAAGACAAATTTCTCAGTGATTCTTTTTGGTAATAAATTTGCCTAATGAACAAAAATTTAAAGTTATAAAAATGTTATAAAAAATTTTACAAACTTTTAACGTTAACGTTTCGGAAGGTACTCTCCCCCCGTTTTCAAAACTAAACTAAAAAATAAATTATATTAATTTGTAATATATAAAGTAAGGAGTGAAAGTAAATATATTTTTTTTGTATATGTCAACGATACTTATATTGACAACAGTAGATTTTCATGACAGTGACATACTACCAAAATATATATATATATATATATATATATATATATATATATATATATATATATATATATATATATATATACATATATATATATATATATATATATATATATATATATATATATATATATATATATATATATATATATATATATATATATATGTATATATATATATATATATATAGGTAATGTTTACTGTGTGATTGTTTATTGTACTGATTGTGTATTCAAATATTTAAATGTGTTTAATTGTATTCTTTAGAATCGGGAACCATATTGAATTTAAATCTACCGAAGGCATTGCAATACAGTTATTTTTATTTAAATTAATTATAGCGGTTTCTTTTAATCTTCTCTATTTTGTTACCGATTCTTTTAATACCGTTTTGGAATTATTCCAATTGATTTTATGACCCGATTCCCATGCATGTTGACAAATTCTAGATTTATTAAAATCGCTCTTTCTAAGAAGGTTTTTTTCTACTCTTTTTTTTTCTTTTACTCTCACATCTAACAGTTTAGATGTCTCACCTATATAGAATTTGCCACATTCGCAGGGAATTTTGTAAACCACATTTTTGGTATTTTGTTGTATATTGTTTGGTTTAGTCTTTGTTAATAGAGATCTAAGAGTATTTTTTGTTTTAAATGTTCTTTTGTTGTATTTATTTCCTACTCTTTTAATTGTGTCAGAAATATGGCGGATATAAGAAATTGTGAGATTAATTGTTTGAGAGTTATTATTCTTGTTATTAATAACTTGTCTGTTTTGTCTAGTATCAAAATTTTTAAACGATTTATCTGTAAAATTTTTTGGGTAATTGTTTTTTATTAAAATGTCTTTTATGCGATTTGTTTCTTTTTACAGTGTATCACTGTCGGTACAAACAAGTTTTGCTCTGTCATATAAACTTTTAATTACTCCTATTTTGACCGATTTTGAGTGATTTGAAAAGAAATTGAGATACCGATCTGTATTTGACGGTTTTCCGTAAATTGTAGTTTTTAATACTATACTATATTGATTGTTACTATATATTGATTATACTATATTGATTGTCAATACTATATTGCCATAAAGCAAAAATATCATCAACATACCTAAGCCATATTAATGGCTTTTTAAGAGATTTATTTAATATGTCATTCTCGAGTTCCTCCATAAAGATATTACTCATCAAAGGAGAAAGAGAATTTGCCATTCCGAAATTTTGTTGATAATAATCATTTTCTAATTGAAAATATGTGGTTTTTAAGCACAGAGTTAATAATTCCAAAATTATTTGTATTTATGTTTAGTTTAGTGCGGTCTTTTAATGTTGTGTCATATTCTAATCTCTTTCTAACTATTAAAAGTGATTTATCAACTGGTACATTAGTAAATAAACTCACCACGTCAAAACTAACAATTAAATTTTGGTTTGTAATTTTATTGTTCGAAATTTTATCTAAAAAATCTGAAGTATTTTTAATATATGAATTTGTTCTACCCGAAAGTGGATTTAAATATATGAACAAAAAAATATATGAATACGCCACAATCATTCAGACATTACTTAGATTTTGATATTTTTAGAAAAACACCAACACCTCGAGATACATTCCTAACAATTCGAATCAAAATAAGATGGCTAGTTTATATTTTATGGTAAATAGATTAATTAATTTTCCATTAAACAAAGATAATTATAACCAATTATTAAAATTAGTTAGTAATTGATTAATTTTTTTTCTTGTATCCTTTTTTTACACGCTTTATTAGGTAGGTAGTACGCTTCGTAGGTGGTAGGTTAGCAGTTAGGGTTCTCATGTAAATAGAACGTAGTTTAGGTTTAGAATTAGATTAAATCATCTCCCGATGATGCTAACATGGTTAGCGAAACGTGCGTCGAGAGCTTTAAAAAAAATGCTTCGGTTTTTAGTGGTAAATCTTTTTGAGTTTATTCTGAGCAATGTTTGGAGGTTTTTTCATGCGGTATGTGACTATAAATTGACCCATTTGGAGGAGTCTATGAATGGACCCATGGAATGGAATGGATGGATGAAACATGGAGCCATACGGAGTCAACTTGGTAGTCAGCTGAGTGAACAGCAGTCCGTGAAAGCCCTCCAAAGCGATCAAAATCGCAACCATAGGCAGGCAAAGTTATGGTTTCTGTATTTTGGGACGAGCATTGTTCATCGATTATCTCGAGAAAGGTAAAACCATCAATAGAAAATATTACATGGCATTATTGGTTCGTTTGAAGGACGAGACCCCAATGCTCCAAATGAACAAAAACAAAGTGTTGTTTCAACAGGACTGTATCGTAAATCGCTGGAAACAATGGCTAAATTACATGAACTGCACTTCGAATTACTTCCTTATCCACCATATTCTTCAGATCTGCCCCCTCCCCCCCAGCCATATTTCCTGTTCTCAGACATCAAAAAGAAATATTGCTCCAATGAAGTGGTTATTGCCGAAAATAAAGAATATTTTGAAGGCAAGCAGAAATAGTTCTATGAAAGGGGGTTGAAATTTTAGAAAAGCGTTGGAATGATTGTATAGCTCTTCAAGGAGAATATATTGACGAATTAAGGCAAAATGTACAAAAAAGGGTGTTTTATTTGTCAGATCGGAGGCCTATTGACTGATGTGTTACCTACGGTGCGAGACGTCGACCATTACTAAGAAATTAGAAGCGATGCTTGTAGTGTTTGAAAGAACAGAGCTCAGAAGAATTGTGTTGGTGCTGTGGATGATAATGGAAATTGAAGGACAACTTTGAACTTTAACAGCTATAGAACTATTTGTATAGTGTAGACTATGTGAGAGTTCAGCAACTCAGATGGACAACCATGTGGCGAGAATACCAGAAAGAGAGAATGCCACCAAAGACCTGGTGCCAAGAAATGCAAATAGATATGAAGAAGCACTACTATACATCAAATTTTAAGAAGGTAGCCCCACAGGACTAAGAACAAGAAGAAAATAGATATATATTAAGGGTAAAGTGGTTCGACTAACATTTCCTCCACTCTTTCTATTCCTGTTTGTTTCTTTCTTTAATTGAGAAGAAAGTTAACTTTCATTTTTGTACTACTCTACGACTTTATTTTCTTCTTCTGTACATTTACAGTGACATTATTAACTAACAATAACGCAGTCAAAATTAGGACGATCAGAAATGTTATAGAACAGCTATAGAACTATTTGTATAGTGTAGAGTATGTGAGAGTTCAGCAACTCAGATTTTCAACCATGTGGCGAGAATACCGGAAAGAGAGAATGCCACCAAAGACCTGGTGCCAAGAAATGCAAATAGATATGAAGAAGCACTACTATACATCAAATTTTAAGAAGGTAGCCCCACAGGACTAAGAACAAGAAGAAAATAGATATATATTAAGGGTAAAGTGGTTCGACTAACATTTCCTCCACTCTTTCTATTCCTGTTTGTTTCTTTCTTTAATTGAGAAGAAAGTTAACTTTCATTTTTGTACTACTCTACGACTTTATTTTCTTCTTCTGTACATTTACAGTGACATTATTAACTAACAATAACGCAGTCAAAATTAGGACGATCAGAAATGTTATAGAACAGCTATAGAACTATTTGTATAGTGTAGAGTATGTGAGAGTTCAGCAACTCAGATTTTCAACCATGTGGCGAGAATACCGGAAAGAGAGAATGCCACCAAAGACCTGGTGCCAAGAAATGCAAATAGATATGATGAAGCACTACTATACATCAAATTTTAAGAAGGTAGCCCCACAGGACTAAGAACAAGAAGAAAATAGATATATATTAAGGGTAAAGTGGTTCGACTAACATTTCCTCCACTCTTTCTATTCCTGTTTGTTTCTTTTTTTAATGAGAAAAAGTTAACTTTCATTTTTGTACTACTCTACGACTTTATTTTCTTCTTCTGTACATTTACAGTGACATTATTAACTAACAATAACGCAGTCAAAATTAGGACGATCAGAAATGTTATAGAACAGCTATAGAACTATTTGTATAGTGTAGAGTATGTGAGAGTTCAGCAACTCAGATTTTCAACCATGTGGCGAGAATACCGGAAGGAGAGAATGCCACCAAAGACCTGGTGCCAAGAAATGTAAATAGATATGAAGAAGCACTACTATACATCAAATTTTAAGAAGGTAGCCCCACAGGACTAAGAACAAGAAGAAAATAGATATATATTAAGGGTAAAGTGGTTCGACTAACATTTCCTCCACTCTTTCTATTCCTGTTTGTTTCTTTCTTTAATTGAGAAGAAAGTTAACTTTCATTTTTGTACTACTCTACGACTTTATTTTCTTCTTCTGTACATTTACAGTGACATTATTAACTAACAATAACGCAGTCAAAATTAGGACGATCAGAAATGTTATAGAACAGCTATAGAACTATTTGTATAGTGTAGAGTATGTGAGAGTTCAGCAACTCAGATTTTCAACCATGTGGCGAGAATACCGGAAAGAGAGAATGCCACCAAAGACCTGGTGCCAAGAAATGCAAATAGATATGATGAAGCACTACTATACATCAAATTTTAAGAAGGTAGCCCCACAGGACTAAGAACAAGAAGAAAATAGATATATATTAAGGGTAAAGTGGTTCGACTAACATTTCCTCCACTCTTTCTATTCCTGTTTGTTTCTTTTTTTAATGAGAAAAAGTTAACTTTCATTTTTGTACTACTCTACGACTTTATTTTCTTCTTCTGTACATTTACAGTGACATTATTAACTAACAATAACGCAGTCAAAATTAGGACGATCAGAAATGTTATAGAACAGCTATAGAACTATTTGTATAGTGTAGAGTATGTGAGAGTTCAGCAACTCAGATTTTCAACCATGTGGCGAGAATACTGGAAAGAGAGAATGCCACCAAAGACCTGGTGCCAAGAAATGCAAATAGATATGATGAAGCACTACTATACATCACATTTTAAGAAGGTAGCCCCACAGGACTAAGAACAAGAAGAAAATAGATATATATTAAGGGTAAAGTGGTTCGACTAACATTTCCTCCACTCTTTCTATTCCTGTTTGTTTCTTTCTTTAATTGAGAAGAAAGTTAACTTTCATTTTTGTACTACTCTACGACTTTATTTTCTTCTTCTGTACATTTACAGTGACATTATTAACTAACAATAACGCAGTCAAAATTAGGACGATCAGAAATGTTATAGAACAGCTATAGAACTATTTGTATAGTGTAGAGTATGTGAGAGTTCAGCAACTCAGATGGACAACCATGTGGCGAGAATACCAGAAAGAGAGAATGCCACCAAAGACCTGGTGCCAAGAAATGCAAATAGATATGAAGAAGCACTACTATACATCAAATTTTAAGAAGGTAGCCCCACAGGACTAAGAACAAGAAGAAAATAGATATATATTAAGGGTAAAGTGGTTCGACTAACATTTCCTCCACTCTTTATATTCCTGTTTGTTTCTTTCTTTAATTGAGAAGAAAGTTAACTTTCATTTTTGTACTACTCTACGACTTTATTTTCTTCTTCTGTACATTTACAGTGACATTATTAACTAACAATAACGCAGTCAAAATTAGGACGATCAGAAATGTTATAGAACAGCTATAGAACTATTTGTATAGTGTAGAGTATGTGAGAGTTCAGCAACTCAGATTTTCAACCATGTGGCGAGAATACCGGAAAGAGAGAATGCCACCAAAGACCTGGTGCCAAGAAATGCAAATAGATATGATGAAGCACTACTATACATCACATTTTAAGAAGGTAGCCCCACAGGACTAAGAACAAGAAGAAAATAGATATATATTAAGGGTAAAGTGGTTCGACTAACATTTCCTCCACTCTTTCTATTCCTGTTTGTTTCTTTTTTTAATTGAGAAAAAAGTTAACTTTCATTATTGTACTACTCTACGACTTTATTTTCTTCTTCTGTACATTTACAGTGACATTATTAACTAACAATAACACAGTCAAAATTAGGACGATCAGAAATGTTGGCAAAGTCATCGTATAACATGTTATAGTTGTTTATTTATTTATAATGCTTTGTTTTGCCTACACACAATATTCTAGTATAGATTAAGAAGAAAAGGTGAAGTTACATTTTGATTTTATTTCTATTTCTTAACATATATTGTATATATTTTGAAAATTTAAAGCTTTGACCTTACGACAATACAAATATTAAACATATACAACCAGCCATTCGTTTATTTAAATATTTATAAATTATAATATCAATATAATAGAGTAATATATTAATTAATATATTCGAAATTAATTTATATATAATAATAACTATTTTAAAATAACATTAATAATACTGTAAAATGTGTCACAGTCGTACGGACTAAGCTTGGTCATAAAACAAAAAAAGTGTATTTTTAGTTGCATAACTATATTAACTTTATCGTATTTTTAATATACTGCAAGACCATCTTTTTCTTTATATATTTTTAAGTGTACTAACGTTAAGTAGCATTTATGATTTCCTAATAAGAGTTTCGATTTTTCTGAACGTTTTATAGTCTGAATAATATGATATGGAATAATTTCTATAAATGCTAATTAACGTGAAGCGGTTCCATTCGGTTAAAGTTACAGCTTGTAGATGGTCTTAAAAGCGTTCGAAACTTCGTTCCAGCTTAAGCTTCGTCGTCGCTGCGGCGTCTTCTGCCGGGGCCGCCGGCGAAGTTGGCGGCAGCTAAGCCCATCAGGTGTTTAGCGGCCTGCGATCCGGAAAATCCTCGTCCCAAGCCCAGATCAAGTCCTCGCTTGGAGCTGTAAATAAATTTTTTCAGTTCAGTTCAGTTTTGATTTCTTTACGACAGAATATTTTAATCTTTTTTTTTTATTTAAGAAGTAGATTTCTAATTTTAGTATTAGCATCAAAAAGTAAAATAATTTTTAAACTCTTTAAAAAAAACTATTTCTATTTATCTAAATTTAATTTGGTTCTTTCAAAATAATCCTCTTTCGCTGTAATATACCTACTCCAACGTTTTTCCAGTGTTTGAAATAGTTTTCGTATTTGACTTTTAGTATTTCCATTCGAAAGAATAGGATAAAGTGACATGGTGCCATATCTGGTGAATATGGCACTTGTGCAACGGTATTTGTTTTACTTTCAGTAAAAAATTGACAGTTATTGCAGTGTGCGATAGTGTATTATCGTGTTACAAAAACCATTGAAAGTCTTGTCATAATATTGAGGTAATGTCGACAATGTGTCTAATACTTGATAATAGTAATGCTTTCTTTATTTGTTGTTGTGGAAAGTCTTCCTGAACGAGGTTCACCTTCAACTCTTTTTTTTACCATTACTAAAGTTTTCGTAGTACTTGTAATAACAAAGGTAGGCATGATTTTTGTAACATTAATGAGCATGCTCTTTTTGCGTTTCATTTAGATGATTATTAAAAGACCTTTTACAGAAATTGTCTAGCACGTACCATTTTTAAGTATCTGTTTTTTTATATATCATGGGATTATTGAAATTATTTGTACCTAACTTTGGACTGGACAATATAGGAATTACCACGAGACTATAGAAGGGGTATTTCCACAGTATTCTAAGGGCCTTTAAGAACAGTTTTATTGTTTCCTGTAGTTTAGTTTGTTTCTATCTCGTTTACAGTATAGTCAAGTATTTAAGTTGATTTTATATAAAAAGGAAGTTCAAGTCGTCCATTTTGCAAAAATCCATTGGACAATTTTTTAATAACATACTGAGGAAGTCAAAAAAGTCTACCTTTTATATTTTAAGTACTTCAATAGAAGAACTTCAAAAATAAACCCATCTTCAACACCAATCAATCAATATTGATTAAATAAAACAATTACAAGAAAAAGCTAAGCTTTTAAAAATTCCAGAGACTACCCAATTACATATAATGGCATTAAGCTCAACCACCCTTACAACCATCCTCATAGTGCGAACCATAATGAATATAATCGCATGGAAAGTATACAAATGAAAAAAAGAACTCGGTCCAAACCACCAACACAGTCAAGAAAAGAAAAGAAGAAATACCACTACAGGATATGGTCGAAAACAAACATTCACCCCTTTTGTTTGATGTGACAAATGATGTCATTGCTGATATAGCCCTTAGCTCAGCATTTATTTTTAATATAAATATTTAAAATTGTAAACAACATTTAATCTTTAGCATACTGTCAAAAGTACCGTTACTCTTTGTACAACCCAAAAACAAAAAAGTTTTTACAAACGCTTCCACGTTATTTCTAACTTTAACTATAAATTAATTATCTTTTTTTATTCAGAATCGATGCATTTCCTTTAGCTTGATATACAGTGGTAGACAAAAGTATTGGTATAGCACATTTTGTTTTAGATATGTGTGGGCGTGTGTGTGTAATGTGAGTGTATATAAGTGTGTGTGTAGGGTAGGAAATAAGACGGACACAAGAATTAAAGAAAAATACCTACCCCAGCCCTGGAATCAACCAGCTACCTTTGGATTGCCCTGAGGACTTCCATTCTCGAAGAAAAATTTCCTTTAATTGACTTTTGCTTGAAATTTGATGTTTTCTGACCCGTTTCTCTAGTTTATTCCACAGATTTTCTATAGGATCCAGGTTAGGCGTCCAAGGAGAGGTGTTTAACTGATGTGGCATGCTATAAGCTATCCACAGTTTTACTATATAAGCTGTATGTTTTGGATCGTTGCCTTGTTGAAAACAGAAACTGTAGGCAATATTCAGCTTTTCAGTACTTTGTCGTAGAGTGTTTTTTAAAATATTTAAATAAACGGTTTTGTTCATTATTCCACCAATGAGTTGCCGTTTCTATTTTTACTGATGAATCGCGTAATTTTTATTATTTTTTAATTGTTTGAACAATATTCATAATTTATTTGTAGTGTATTCATTAAATAATAACCAATTTCCAACGTTTCCTGCAGCTAGACATCCTCACACTAGGATACTTTCACCCCCATGCTTAACTGTTTGATGTAAGTTCTTTAACTTAAGTTTTGTGTTTTCCTTTCTCCAGACAAGAGATCGTCCATCCGAATGGAAGATCTTGTATTTACTTTCATCTGAAAAGATTACTGTCTCCCAAAACTCATTAGTTTTATCAACATTCTGGTTTTCTTTGGTTGACTTTGTTAATGTATCGTTTCTTTCGGGCAACCTTTGCTCTATAACCAGCACGATGCAGAACTCTCCGTACGGTTTTAGCACTAATATGTTTATTATCCTGTTCTTTGATCATTGAAGTAATTTCCGACGCTGAGGTATGAGGATCCTTTTTAATTTGTCTAATTATTTTTCTTTTTTCCAATTCTGTAAGTTTAGATGGTCGCCCTGTTCGTGGCATATTTTGAAAATTGTCGCTATTGTTAAACTTTTTAATAACACTACGAACAGTGTAACGACTTTTTCTCACTACGTTCGCAATTTCAGAAAACGATTTACCGTCACGATGCAGATTAATTATTATTTTTCTTTCAGTCACTGTAGTTTCCTGTCCTTTACGACTCATTTTATTTAAAATTATGTATTTTCTAGATACTTCGACGAGTGCTCATATCAGAAGGCTACGCGATAGTAATATTCGACCACAATAAATACTTTTCCATAGGTAGAAACAAGTTTTTATCAGCGTCTTGCTTTAAAATATTTGATAAACATTTAAGGGTGCCAATACTGTTGTCCATTCAATTTTTGATATAATATTCATTTTAAATTTATTTTATCTACTCCATTTGTGATTAACAATTTTTCTTTTGCGAAAAATTTAGATTTTGGTTGGCGATATAAAATAATCATTTGATTATTTTTTTTCGTTTGTATTTTTAACAGAAATTTTTATTATAAAATCAATATGCTGTGCCAATATTTTTGTCCACCACTGTATTTCGCCCAAAGGTTTTTAAACTTTTTTTATACCTTTAAAAATGTATGACTTGTCGAGCTCTGGAAAATATAGGCCGTTTGATGTAATTTTTTTCTAGATAGCAAAGTTTTAATTTTTTTTTAGAGAAGCGAAGTCGAAAATATCGAATTTATCTACTTCGGAAAACTGTCGAAAGAAAACTAAATGCCACGTCGGTTTGAAATTTATAAACCAATACTGCAATTTAAGCTACTTTCCAGAAATACAATCACTTTTTGGATCGTGATGCCGTCTAACGCAAAGCTATCAGACTTTTCACTCTGTCCTGGTATATCGCGTTTGTAGACTAGGCCGAAAGCTATTTGAGGGATACAAAACAATTGGTTTCAACAATACCCTTTTATCCCTATTATTACTGGGATGAATTATGTTTTGATTCAATTTTCGATATGTGTTTATCTGTTTAGTGGAAGAAAGTTGAGGGCTTTTTTTCGAACATATAACGTGTCCCAATAGTGCGATATCGGTTGATATCTTAATAATGACTAGAGACAGAGAAAAAGTTTAATTATGAAAGTTGTACAATTAAATAGATTGCATAAGTTAAAATTAATTTTATTTATACAGCCGGCCGCTGTGGTCTGGTGGGTTAGTCGCCTGTCTGACAATCCAAAGGTAGCTGATTCGATTCCAGCGCTCGGATGGGGGTTTTTCTTAAATCTTCTGTCCGTCTTACTTCCTACACACATACTTATATACACACACACGCCCATACTCATCAACACCTAAATACCTGTGATTGTTTCTAGGCAAGAGTGTAAAATCTGATGACGAATTATTCCTCAGTCATGCCAGGTAAAGGCTGGGTAAGGTCGGATGCCTTTTGAGAAGTGTTCTACGATGGTTACTCGCCAATCGGTAGGTTTCCTGATAGACTTATGGTCACTCATTCCAAACTCTTGAACTTTACTCAAAAGTATAGCCGAATCAATTTTATCAAATGCCTTAGATATGTCCGTGTAAATTACATCGACACGCTGTCGAGCATTTAAGGCATTAGCAACATATTGAGTGAACGATACCAAATTAGTTACCGTAGACCTGCCCTCTATAAAATCATGCTGTCTTAGTGAAAGCATACCCAAAATCTCAAACACCTTAGCAAAATTTGACAACACTGCCACTGGTCTATAATTTGAGATCAAATGCCTGTCACCCTGCTTGTAAACTGGACATACTTTAGCTAATTTCCATGCTTCGGGAAAGGTGCATGTCTGCAAGGACAAGTTATAATTTTTTGTCAAAGGTTTAGAGAACACAGACAAACAATCTCGAACCAAAAATGCTGGAACATTATCATAGCCCGATGTTAATTTTGGCTTAAATTTTTTTATTGCATCCTTAACTTCTTGTTCATCAAAAGAGTCAATAACTATGTGATCAGCAAAATAAAAATCACTCACCCTTCTCCCTAAATGGCCAGTAGCAGTATCATAAACACTAGCAAAAAAAAGTCGCAAAATCATTCACAATGGAATTTGTGACAAAAAAATCATAAACCATCCTACCCGGTATTATAGTTGAATTACTTTTACTACTAAGATACGACCAAAACATTCCAAAATCACTGGAAATGGAGTTCTGAACAGTTTCCATATATATCTTATATGCAATCTCAATTTGCAACTTAATAATTTTTCTTAATTCTTTGTACTTTAATAAATAAACATTCAAGAGTGTTTCTTTATACTTTATATAATATCGTGACTTTAATTTAATATTATTGATTATTTCTGTGGTATACTACTTAGGATATTTCCCCTTAAAATTATTGTAAAGTGGAACATAAGAATGAAATATCTGGTAAAGTTTTTTATAAGATTTATCAATAATACCATCAATATTATTACAATCGTCCAAAAACTGCCAGTTCATTGAGAAGACATTCATACATTTCCACGTAATTACCTTTTTTAAAGTTATAACTTTTTATGTGCCTATCATTCGAAAAATTTGTCGTCTTAATTGACATATCATTAACTATAATAAGCGATAGGTGGTAGATATCCTCATCAACCAACTTGGCATTATTGTGCAAAACCCAACAATTATCATTACAAAATACCAAATCAAGCAAGCGGTTAGAACAATTATATATCATATTGCACTGAGTGAAGCCAAAATGTGATTGAAATATCATCAAAGTCTGTTTCCTTATCCTCATTTTACTACTAGCTGCAAAATCCGACACATTAAAATCACCAACAAAACAAACTCTATTGCCATACATGTACTCTAATTCAGCAAATTCCTGAAACAATTCATTAAACAAATCTGCATATAATGTAGGTGGAATGTAAACTGCTAAAACAAATATTGAAACTCTATCAAAAATACATTTACATCCTACCAAATCAACAAGTGCAAACCGATCAAACCCCGATAAATCAAGCCTCTGAGACTTAAAATCCGACTTACAAGCTAAAAGCGTCCCACCTCCACAAGACAGACAGATTTAACCGATTCAACCTTCTATCCGATCTGTAGACCACATAATCACTCGAAAACAATTCACCGTCACAAATATCATTCCTAAGTCACGTTTCAGTCACGTTCTATGTCAAATTCAGATTGGGAGATCGATGAATAGAACTGAACACACTTTGTATTCAGACCTCGTACATTCTGGTAGCAAATTAAAAAATCTTTTTCTGTCACTGATTTGATACTGTTGGGCAGGGTTAGTTTGACTCACTTGCCTCCTTAATTATAGTTGGATACCCCCTAATATATCTTAAGGTATAACGACCATCACCCTCCGCACGACGCTTATCCAGTTCAATCTTCATCTTTTTGTGGTATTCAATTTGACGCGGTGTCCTGTCAGGTGATAGAAATACACTATTAAATCTAGAATCTCCCTTCAATTTATAAGCATTACGAACAATAACCTTCACGTGATCCTCGCTCTTAAATATTACCCTGATCAAGCAGGAACGTTGAACATTAAATTTGCCCAACCTTATAGGTCTAATATATCGTCATCAACGTTACTACCGATTGCCCCCATAATATCCTTTATCCTGGCCTTATCAGTTGCCTTCCTTTCTTCGATGCTCAGATTCTGATCTGGCTCATTTATACCAGATATTATTAAATTTGTTTTCTTGTAATTCCTTTCATTAATTTCATCAATAATCTTCTCAAAAGCGGTATCAGCAAGGGCATCAGGTGATTGCACAATTGGAGACCTCAATGAACGGACCTCGTCTTGTAACTGCAGCACAAGGGTTTTTAATTCATTTAAATCACACTTAAATTATCGACAGTTCTTGCATGACCAATCATAACCCTTATTCGCCGCTATAACTCTCACCTCACTATTTGTTTGTAATATCTACACAAGTGTTTTTAAATGCCTTATGGCACATTGAGTACATAACCATGAACTGTTTATCATAACTAATGTTGCAGCAAGCACATGTAAATTTATTTGAAGGCATAATCGAGATAAATGAAAAAAATGCAAAACATCATGTCATTTTTGTTTAATAGAATGGACCATGGCAAAAAACGAAATATTTAGAAACAAAAAAAAAAAAAATTGGAAATTATAACAGATAGGTATAGGACATGTTTAAGAAGTATAGAAATATTTTATTACAGCCATTATCAATATATTAACCGATATCGTATTAACCGGACATATATATTTCCAAAATACAACCGTAAAAAAATATAATTACTTGTTAATTTTTTACTTCCAACCAAAATCGAAATGTTATGCAAAAAACATTGTGAAACTCAAATGAAATAGATAAAATAAATTTAAAATAAATATAATGAAAGAACCAAATTACAAAATTAATATTTTGTAGGATGGCCTTTTCTCTTGATAACTTCTCTAAGACGGTTTGACATGGAGTTAACTAGTTTTTGAGTTTGAGTAATTTCTTGCCCTGAAGACTTCCATTCTCGTAGAAGAATTTCTTTCAATTGACTTTTGCTTGAAATTTGATGTTTTCTGATCCGTTTCTCTAGTTCATTCTACAGATTTTCTATAGGACTTAGGTCAGGTGACTAAGGAGAGGTGTTTAACTGATGTGGCACGCTGTATGCTATCCATTGTTTTACTATATAAGCTGTATGTTTTGAATCGTTGTCTTGTTGAAAATAGAAACTGTTGGTAATATTCAGCTTTTCAGCACTTTGTCGTAGATTGTTTTTTAAAATATTTTTATAAACAGTTTTGTTCATTATTCCATCAATGAAGACAATATTTCCAATGTCTTCTGCAGCCATACATCCCTACACTAGGATACTTCCACCCCCATACTTAACTGTTTGATGTAAATTCTTTAACTCAAGTTGTTGGTTTTGCTTCCTTCAGACAAGAGATGAATGAAATGACAACGAATGAAATATATTGTATTTAGTTTTATCTGAAAATATTACTGTCTCCCAAAACTCCTTAGTTTGTTTTATGAACATACTGGTTTTCTTTGGTTGACTTTGTTAATGTACCGTTTCTTTCTGACAACCTTTGCTCTATAATCAGGACGATGCAGAACTCTACATACGGTTTTAGCACTAATATGTTTATTATCCTGTTCTCTGACCATTGAAGTAATTTCCGACGCTGAGGTAAACCTTTTAATAAAATTACGAACGGTGTAACGATTTTTTCTCACTACGTTTGCAATTTCAGAATACGATTTACCGTCACGATGCAGCTTAATTATTATTTTTCTTTCAGTCACTGTAGTTTCCTGTCCTTTACGACTCATTTTATTTAAAATTATGTATTTTCTAGATACTTCGACGAGTGCTCATATCAGAAGGCTACGCAATAGTAATATTCGACCACAATAAATACTTTTCCATAGGTAGAAACAAGTTTTTATCAGCGTCTTGCTTTAAAATATTTGATAAACATTTAAGGGTGTCAATACTTTTGTCCATTTAATTTTTGACATTATATTCATTTTACATTTATTTTATCTATTCCATTTATGATTAACAATTTTTCTTTTGCGAAAAATTTAGATTTTGGTTGGAGGTATAAAATAATCATTTGATTATTTTTTTACGTTTGTATTTCAAAAACAGAAATTTTTATTATAAAATTAATATGCTATGCCAATACTTTTGTCCACCACTGTATTTCGCCCAAAGATTTTTAAACTTTTTTTATACCTTTAAAAATGTATGACTTGTCGAGCTCTGGAAAATATAGGCCGTTTGATGTTTTTTTTTGATAGAAAATTTTAAATTTTTTTTAGAGAAACGAAGTCGAAAAATATCGAATTTATCTACTTCGGAAAACTGTCGAAAGAAAACTAAATGCCATGTCGGTTTGAAATTTATAAACCAATACTGCAATTTAAGCTACTTTCCAGAAATACAATCACTTTTTGGATCGTGATGCCGTCTAACGCAAAGCTATCAGACTTTTCACTCTGTCCTGGTATATCGCGTTTGTAGACTAGGCCGAAAGCTATTTGAGGGATACAAAACAATTGGTTTCAACAATACCCTTTTATCCCTATTATTACTGGGATGAATTATGTTTTGATTCAATTTTCGATATGTGTTTATCTGTTTAGTGGAAGAAAGTTGAGGGCTTTTTTTTCGAACATATAACGTGTCCCAATAGTGCGATATAGTTTGATTTTTTAATAATGACTAGAGACAGAGAAAAAGTTTAATTATGAAAGTTGTATAATTAAATAGATTGCATAAGTTAAAATTAATTTTATTTATACAGCCGGCCGCGGTGGTCTGGTGGGTTAGTCGCCTGTCTGGCAATCCAAAGGTAGCTGGTTCGATTCCAGCATTCGGATGAGTGTTTTTCTTTAATTTTTCTATCCGTCTTTCTTCCTACTTCTTCAGCCAGGTTTTTAATTAGCCCGGAGGCTCCTACTAGTTTTTGTTTCTGGAGGTCTCTAGCTGACCCTTGATCTTTCTTCCTACCCTACACACACACTTATATTCATACACACGCCCACACATATCCACACTTAAATGTCTGTGATTGTTTCCAGGCAAGAGTGTAAAATCCGACAACAAATTACCCCTCAGTTACGCTAAGTAGGTCACTCGCTAGTCGGTAGGCTTTCTGATAGACTTATGGGTAGACACATAATCAAGGGTTTATAGCCTGAGGGGGGTGCTGGCCTGGGTTCGTCGGTAGCAGATGACCGTGGTTCGCAACCCACCTAACCTAACCTAACTAAACCTAACTAACCTAACCTAACCTAGCCTAGTTGCTGATGCGCCTCTAACCATAATACCTTTACCTTTACCTTTATTTATACAGGGCGTCTCGCAAAACCGAGGCGGGGTATAGGTTTGTTTTTTCTTATTTAATACCCTATATGTTCATCCATTTTTGCATTCTGTTTTTGATTCTAAACATATTTCGTGAAACATGTCTTATTCCTAAATTCCTAAATTCCTATTTTGCAGTGTCATATGTTATTTATTTTTTGATGTAGGATTATCATCTTTGGAAGGAATATTAGCGAAACGATGACATAACTTTTAGTTTAAACAAAATTTTTTTACGTTATAATCCAGAATAACCGAGATAAATGTATATATTTCCAAAATAAAATAAATATAATGAAAGAATCATATACAAAATTAATATTTTGTAGGACGTCCTTTTCTCTTGATAACTTCTCTTAGACGGTTTGGCATGGAGTTAACTAGTTTTTGAGTAATTTCTTGCCCTGAGGACTTCCATTCTCGAAGAAGAATTTCCTTTAATTGACTTTTGCTTGAAATTTGATGTTTTCTGATCCGTTTCTCTAGTTCATTTCACAGATTTTCTATAGAACTCAGGTCAGGTGTCCAAGGAGAGGTGTTTAACTGATGTGGCATGCTATAAGCTATCCATTGTTTTACTATATAAGCTGTATGTTTTGGATCGTTGTCTTGTTGAAAATAGAAACTGTTAGCAAATATTTAAAAATATTTAAATAAACGGTTTTGACCATTATTCCATCAACGTAGACAATATTTCCAATGCTTCCTGCAGCCATACATCCCTACACTACTACTCCCCCCCCCCTCCCCATGCTTAACTGTTTGATGTGAATTCTTTAACTCAAGTTCTGTGTTTTGCTTCCTCCAGACAAGAGATCGTCCATCCGAATGAAAGATAAAACTCATTAGTTTTATCACCATATTGGTTTGATAACTGCAGGAGCTTTTTTTAGTCGACCAATGCAAATATTAATTATATTATACTAATTATATTATTATTTTCCATCATAGGTAGAAACAAATTTTTATCAGCGTCTTGCTTTAACATTTTTGATAAACATTTAAGGGTGCCTATACTTTTATCCACCACTGCATATATATATATATATATATATATATATATATATATATATATATATATATATATATATATATATATATATTTATTTATATATATATATATTTATTTATATATATATATATATATATATATATATATATATATATATATATATATATATATATATATATATATTTATTAATATATGTAACGATAGTTTCTCGGGTATCCCGAGCTAACATCCGAGAAATTATCGTGACATTTCACATCCGTGAAAACATTCGTCAAAACAAAAACTAGTTTGAACTTGTTAAATCGGTGGCACAATATTTCCGTTGTGCGTTGTGCGTTGTGCGTTGTACGTTGTCCGTATAGGAAGTTTAATAGTAGTCGCAAACGTTAAGTGAGATTGATCTTAGTGTCACGGGCGTAGCCAAAGGGGGGGGGGGAAAGGGGAACCCAAATATTACCTAATATTATACCAAAAAAAAACGAGGAGTGAAGAGAGTTAAATTATTACATTTGAATTGAATATATATCCGAACTAGTGTCGATATATATTCAATTCGAACTCTGTTCGATTCCTTCAACTGCCGAATCTACATCTAGTCTGCAATAGGTCAGCTTGCCTGTTACATCATCTTTTACAACTGTAGCTAAGTTGGATGTTGGTTTTTACGCGAATCAAGAAAAAATCTTGAATGAATATTTTAAAGTCCAAATTTTAAAAACGCCATGGAACCCACCCAGAGATTATAAGTTTCCTATTTCCACAAAACGAAACTTGCGCTTTCAATTGAAATGGTTGGAGAGATTCCCCTGGTTGTCATATTCGGAATATAAAAGTGGAGCATACTGCAGAGTTTGCGTGGTAATGGGACGTTCGTTTGATGAAAGCAAAGGCGGTCATCAAAGGATCGGCCAGTTGGTAACCGAACCTTTTTGTAAGTGGAAAAATGCCCTAGAAATATTTGAAGCTCATGCGAAATCGGGATACCACAAGCGAAATTCAGAACTGGCAGATAACTTTCTAAAAGTAATGTCTTTGCATGCTTTTTCGGTCACTGAACAGCTGTCTTCTGAAAGAAAGAGACAACAAGAGGAGAATCGAAAGAAACTAATCCCTATCGTAAAAGCAATAATTTTTTGCGGCAAACAAGGCATCCCCTTGAGAGGTAAAATCGATTCGGGGCGTATACAAATTACACCAGAATCACCAGAACCTGAACAACCACTACAGAATGATGGTAATTTTAGAGCCCTGTTGCGGTTTGCGGCTGAGTCTGGAGATAAAAATCTGGCTGAGCATTTGAATACTTCACAGAAGAATGCCCTGTACACAAGCCCTTAGATCCAAAACGAAATAATTGGCATTTGTGGTGAAATAATTCAACATAAAATAATTGAAGAAGTAAAGAAAGCCAAACTATTTGCGATTCTGGCTGACGAAACCACCGACATCGGACGTGTTGAACAAGTCTCGTTATGTCTTCGATATGTTGATTTTACAGATAATAAACACCATATACTTAAAGAGATGTTCCTTGAGTGCATTCCAAAGGTCGATGTTTCAGGATCCGGTCTCGCAAATCTTATTATTACAGCTCTGAAAAAGCATGGACTTGAATGTTCTCATGTGGTTGATCAAGGTTACGATGGGGCTGCAGCTATGAGTGGGTATTTGCACGGTGCTCAAGCTTATGTTCGCCAAGAATGTCCTCTTGCTCTTTATGTACACTGGAGTGCACACCCTCTCAACCTTGCTATTGCTGATTCATGTTCATTAGCAAATGTCCGAAATTGCATTGGAATGGTGCAGTCTGTTGGTTCCTACTTTCGACATTCTGCTCAACGCACTGCTTTGTTGAAAGAAAAAAATTCAAGAGCTACTACACGTCGGTAACCAAAAAAGCTTGCTCTCAATGTGTGAAATACGGTGGGTCCACAAACATGAAGCTATTATAAGATTCAAAGAAATTTATTCAGCGATTGTGAATGCTCTCGAAGAACTCCAATTTAATCACAATAAGGAAACATCGCAACAAGCCGCCCAATTACTAAGTACGCTTCGATCGTCGGATTTTGTGATGTGTTTAGTGATTCTTCAAAAAGTTATGAGCTATACATTGTTGCTATCAAAACAATTACAGACAATTGACATCGATCTTATCACGGCATTCAAACATGTAGATGATGTTATTAATGTCTTACAACTCCTGAGAAATAATACTGACGTCGAATATCTTCATCTCTATGAAGACGCAAAGGTTTTACTGGATGAAAATGGTGGTATACTGCGAATGCCACGCGTCGTCGGAAGACAATTAAATAGACCGAACATTCCTGCATTGGATGTATGCACGTATTACAAAATTAATTTGTTCATTCCATTCCCTGATCATACAATTCAACAATTGGTTGAAAGGTTTACCAAATATCGTAAAGTAGTATCAGCATTATCTGGTGTGCTACCCTTCAAATTTTACTGCCAGTTCTGAAATTGAAGAAGCAATTTCCATGTACTCGTCACTGCTTCCCGAAAGCAACATATCAGTGGTTAAAGCAGAACTTAAAGTATGGAAAACAGTGATGACAAGTATCTCGCCTACCCGAAATCTAGTTTGGAAAGCCTAGATATGTGCGATAAAAACCTATATCCTAATATTTACACATTACTACAAATCTTGGCTACCATTCCTGTATCCACTGCTACCCCAAAAAGGTCTTTCTCGAGCCTAAGGAGACTGAAAAACTATTTACGAAACACTACAAGTGAAAACAGACTTAATGGTTTGGCTGTCATGAACATTCACTATGGAACAGAACTTCATGCAGATGAAGTAGTGGATATATTTAAAAGAAAAAGAAGAAGATTTCTTCTTTAATGGTTTTAGATTTAGCGCAGAGGAACGGAATTAATTTAACCATTTCATTTAAAGTTAAGAACTTTATAAATATGTCGTAATTTTTCCGATGAATATATAGATATTAAATTTCATGTAAGTATATTTTTGTTGTTTTATTTACTTTAAACTAAACCCCCAACAAAATTAAATCCTGGCTACGCCCGTGCTTAGTGTATAGTAAGGAGAAAGTAACTGTTATTTTGTAAAAGTTATTTTTAGTGGTTTCTTGGGTGCAAATCTGATGTATAGACAAATAAGTAGAACTTATGCAAGAAGTGAAAGATGTTAAAAAAGCAGAAAAAAAACTCCGGCATTAAATAATTCTAAAACGGTTTGATGTAGTGGGATCGGTGACTTATCTCGAGAAACGAAGAAAATACGAACATAAAATATTACCTTTTAGCTTATATGTACATATATGTATATATATATATATATATATATATATATATATATATATATATATATATATATATATATATATATATATATAATTTTTGGAGCTCGGTGTATTCTGCAGTCTGACAACGGTGGGAAATTTGTGAACCGCGTGATCGTGGAATTATAAATCTGTGGCTTGAATTGAAAATTGTGCATGGAAAATCGAGGCATAGTCAGAATCAAGGGTCGGTAGAACGAGTGAACCGAGATATTGGGAATGTGCTTAGAACACAAAAGAATGATAATAAAACTATTTAGTCGGATGGCCTGCGGTACGTACCGTTTATGAAGAATAGAACCTTCCAATCAGGCATTAAACAATAATCTTACAAAGCCATGTTTGGTGTTGAATCCAAAGTTGGCCTCTTTATCAATTCGTTGCCACCAGAGGTACTGAACAGTATTGAAGATGAAGATGACCTTTTAAAACTTGTCAACAATGAAAATAATAATTAGTGTATACAAAGAGGCAAGTGAGAAAGGGGATATGGATGAAAATTAATTATTGGAAACATAACAAAACATTTTAGAAACACGGATAACCGCAACACAAAACCTTCGAAAGCAAGGGAAGAAAATGAAAGCAACTTCTGATAAGTCGTTCTACCAGCAAAACTTGGAGATAATATCACAATACCTATCCCTGACTTAGACAAGAGCAAAGGAGATCTTAGAGAGAAATATTAGAGGAGTTATTCTTCGGATTTTACAAGATCGAGAACGAACATGGCATTTTACAGAAATTATACTGCAGATACATACGTCTATCCAAGTATTTTCTATTTTTTTTGTACTTACTTTTTCACATTTATTAGAGATATAGCAGAATATCTTGACATCTCTCATGGATCTCTTATGGATTAAAGACAATGAAGATCTTAGGTTAGGTGATGTAGCATGGAAGAATTGAATCACGAAAAATGAAGAGATAACAATACACATCTCAACATATTTTGGTTGATATACTGGGATAAAACGCGTCGCAGCCAAGTTAGTTCCAAAAGAGCTGAATTTCATGCGAAAAGGGCATCGAATCGAAGTTGCCAGAGAGATGCTTTCCAACGTATCCAGTGACTTGATATTCATCAAATCCATCATAACTAGCGACGAGACGTAGGCCTATGAGTACGACATCGAAACTCCCCATCAATCATCATTTGAATGTTTTTTCTCGATTATTGGGGCATTGCCCACTACGAATTTTTGTCAGAAGGTCAAATAATCTATAAAGAGTATTACTTACTACGAAGCATTTTTTTGAGAGTATCCGCAAGGAAAGACTCATACGGCTCTAATTGTGAGTGATTTTTTGACCAAATATATGACGAAAATGATCGCTCAAGGACCGTATTCGCCGGTCTTAATGCTTTTTAACTCGATTGTGGACATAAAAAAGAATTCGCTGAAGGAACTGAAGATCTTTGCGGCCTAGGCATATTCCAAGTACATGGATCATTGGATAAAGCATTGGCATGCATGTATTAAATCAAATAGAGCCAATTTTGAAAGCGATAATAAATATTGGTATTAAAACTGCAAAAAATGCGTTTTTCACCAGTCCCGATCAATTTTGAGCACATGGTATAAGTTTTACATATCAACAAACCAATTTAAGATCTATTACAAATTAAAATTCTATTAAACTAAAAAAAAAAAAAATTCTTTTGTTAGAACGTCAATTAGGGGTTTCAAGTATTACTTTAGAAATAAGTTCCTTTGGTGGTAACAACAATTAGTCCTTTACCCTGCCTCTTAAGTGATTTGAACATTTAAAGAGAATATCTTCTTCATTTCCATGCAGCGCGAAAAACATTTCCGTTATTTTAGAAGGATTCTGCGGTAAAATGGTTTCCTGCCGAAAAACTTCTTTATTCGGTTTATGCTGCTTAATAATGAAATAAAGGGAAAGTTTTAAGATTAGAGAATAAAGGTTAAAGTACGAACTTTATTACCAAGAAATGAAATACCCTAACATAATGTACAAAAAATAATTTGTTTATAACATATTATAAACATTACATAGTAAATAATTATTATTAATATTTATGTATACATATATATATTTATGTATACATATATATATATATACATATATATATATATATATATATATATATATATATATATATATATATATATATATATATATATAAATATATATATATATACCAGGTGTCCCATTAAGGATGGATCGCGTTTACCTATTGAGATAAAAAGTCGCCTAATGTCCGTTTGCCTTAACCGATTTTCCTCAATTTGGATTCATTTAAAAAGCAATTGCTGGGACAATCAGATAATCTGGGAGATAAATTATTTAGTTTATAAATGAAACCGCGAGGTGGCGTTACATTCAACAATAGTTTTTTTGAAGTTTTGTTCAGTTTTTTCAAATGGAATGGTACAGCTTTTACTACATGACAAGAAAGGTAATTTAAAGAGAAATCGTCTAGTGAAAACCCGAAATCGATATCTCTGACATGTCAAGAGATATTTCGATTTTTCTGAAAAAAATCAGTTAGTTTTAATTTTTACCGTAATATTAAGTTAAAAATTGGTCTTAATATTTAGGTCGCAATCGCAACCGCAATAATTTTATTTATAAAATAAAATTATCTATTCAGTATCAATCATTATAAATGTTCTAATCCTGACCTTGATAATATTTTCTAATTTATTTACATAAGCGGAAAAAATGCCTTTCCCCAATTGTTGCATTTTCTCTTTTGTGATGCTTAAATAATACTTGACAGCATATTGAAGTCAGTCATTAATAGATATACCTACTCTTTCTTTTAAACTAAATGAATGGATGAATGAAATTATGCGTTTTCAGGTTTCCAAATAAACGCATGCAATCCTTAGGTACATTACACAAAGAGTGTAAGAAGGGAACTATGGAAACAAACAAAAACACTCAAATTAACTTGTCAGTTTTGAAATGCATTACATTTTCAACATTGCATTTATTGATTATTAATAATTATTATGATAATATTTAACAATGCCTTTTACGAATAACGAGGCCTATGATATGTTGGCGGTGTATTTCCAATGTTTTGAAAATGCATGTATTGCAGAGCGGCAATATGCAAGTCAATATCCCGAAAGCAGGCATTATTCGAAGAAGGTGTTTACACGTCTAGCAAGACGCTTAGGAGAAACAGGAATTGTGCATCCAGATCCAGTTCGCACCAGGTTACGTTCGATTCGTAATGGAGATAATGTCGTAAATGTTCTGGTTTATGTTGAAACCAACCCCCATTTAAGTATCAGACAAATATCTGAAGAATTAGGTGTTAGCAAGACATCCGTTCATCGAATCTTAAGAGATAACAAGCTGCACCCCTATCATGTTGTCTTACACCAAGCTCTTTTGGATAACGATTTCGACAGACGGTTAGACTATTGTCACTGGTTAAAAAATATGTGTAGTGGAAATAAACAATTCTTAAAACGCATACTATGGACTGATGAAGCTACTTTTAGCAGTGATGCAGGCGTTAACTTATATAATATGCACTACTGGGCAGTTGCTAATCCACATTGGATGTTAGAAATCAACCACCAAAATAGATGGAGTGTGAACGTATAGTGTGGTGTTTTGGGAGACAAAATTATTGGTCCCTTTATTTTTAATGGACATTTGAATACTGAAACATATTTAAATTTTTTACAAAATGGACTGCCAGAACTAATGGAAGATGTTTCGTTGGAAACAAGAAGACAAATGTGGTACCAGCATGATGGATGCCCTACCCACTTCTCGCAGGTGGTTCGAAAGTTCTTGGATGCTTCGTTTCCAAATCGTTGGATAGGACGGGGTAGTTTATTTTGGTGGCCGGCGCGCTCACCGGATTTCTCGACAGTTCTCGATTTTTACTTGTGGGGAAGACTAAAAGACTTTGTTTTTCAAACTCGTCCTACCACACGAGAAAACATGATTGAAAGAATTCAAAATTCAATAACCAGCTTTTCAAGAGCGGAAATTGAAGCTGCCGTTTTTAGTACTCGTCGAAAAATAAATTTTTGCATTTCTAAGGATGGAAGACATTTCGAACATTTAGAAATGCGTTAAAGTTCAGATTCTGTTAATTATTAGACTGTTTTGCTGTTAATTTTATTTGACTGTTGTTATTATTATCTTCGTTGTTGGCCCGTTGGCCTTTAAACACGCTCCAAATTAATATGGCACGAAGAATTTGGACCGGTCCTAAGCCTGGGTAAAGTGTGAAGGAAGGCAAACATTAGGTTAATATTTTTTTAACTTAATGCAGGTAGTAGTGAAATAATAACTGATTTTTTCAGAAAAATCGAAATATCTCTTGACATGTCAGAGATATCGATTTCGGGTTTTCACTGGATGATTCCTCTTTAAATTACCATTCTAGCCACGTAATAAAAGCTGTACTATTCCATTTGAAGAAACTGAACAAAACTTCAAAAAAACTATTGTTGAATGTAACGCCACCTCGCACTTTCATTTATAAACTAAATAATTTATCTCCCAGATTATCTGATTGTCCCAGCAATTGCCTTTTAAATGAATCCAAATTGAGGAAAATCGGTTTATGCAAACGGACATTAGACGGCTTTTTATCTAAATAGGTAAAACTCCCTCCCACTTCTTTATTCACGAAGTTACGACAATATGTCATAAAACAAAGTTGTAGGAGACAGTTTGCTAATTATAACTGAGAATTTTTCTTACTCGGTTAACACTTGAAAATACACACAAAAAATGATATTTAAAAATGTTTAGCTCGTCACGCCCTCTTGCGATCGTTTTAGAAGCTTAAAAATATTTTTGGTAAATTTCTGATAATCATTTTTAGTAAAATTTTATATATATATATATATATATATATATATATATATATATATATATATATATATATACTCTATATATATATCGCCCCAAAAAAATCTTTTGATCAAAAAATACGGGGGATTTTTTTTACAAAAATAACACGTGCCTCATGACGATCTAAGTTAATTTTTTGATAAAATCGTAGTTTTTTGTAACTATCTCTTAAAATATACGGATTTGAGAAAAATATATGGCAGCAAGTAATTAAA
Source organism: Cosmopolites sordidus (assembly GCA_031761425.1). Lineage (NCBI taxonomy): Eukaryota > Metazoa > Arthropoda > Insecta > Coleoptera > Curculionidae > Cosmopolites > Cosmopolites sordidus. Next base: position 108,356 of record JARFXV010001466.1, on the reverse strand, counting down.
TTAAATGAAATTCTCTACAAAAAAGGTCCTTTCCATTTTCGTCACAAAATTCATATTTATGGAAATATTATCAATAATACATTTAATAACTTCATATTGTCAAAAATTTAAGACCTACAAACGCCATTTTTTCTGAAATATATAAAATGTCGTAACTTAAATAGAATTTACAAGTATTTATTTAAAATAATAAAAAAAATATTCCCCCAATTTTTTCATCAAAAGGAAGGTTTTTTTGAGGCGTCGGAAAGATTTTAATTTGTAACGACCACCCTAATATATATATATATATATATATATATATATATATATATATATATATATATATATATATATATATATATATATATATATAGTATATATATATATATATATATATATATATATATATATATATATATATATATATATATATATATATAGTATATATACATATATATATATATATATATATATATATATATATATATATATATATATATATATATATATATATATATATAGTATATATACATATATATATATATATATATATATATATATATATATATATATATATATATATATATATATATATATATATATATATATACCGTGTGTCCCAGCCAAATGGAATTAATTCGTTAATAAATAAATGGGAGCGTGTTAGAAAAAACGCTCGAACACGTCGATTGGTATTGCCAGATGCGCATTTTTTTCAACAATTTTTTTTTATACAGGGTGTGATATGTAAGAGTGGCCTATACCAACTTTCTTATTTTAAATACAACACCCTGTATATTATTTAATTTTTGGATTCTTCAGGAAATTCTAGACATATCATGTAAAATATCCTAGACTTATCTTCAACTGTTTCGGAAATATTAAGTAATTCTTCGAATATTATCAGCAAATAGGCAAAGATAAAAAATCAGGTTTTCAAAGGTAGGTATTTGTTGTATGAAACGTCAAAAAAATCAACGTACCTTTTAAATTAGTTTTCTTTGACGTGTGTGATTCATTTGATTTAAACATGGTGTATTTATCAGAGAGTCATAAAATAACTATCTTAATGATGATAGGTTATGGAGATAGGATACGAACTCAAGCCGAAGTTATTCGTCTCTTTAGGGAAAAATATCCTGACTTGCCACCCATATCCCAAGGTACAGTAAGTAAAGTTGAAAAGCAATTTAGAGAACTGGGACGCGTGAGACAAATTAAGAAGGAAACAGTGTCGTTGACCGATAACAAATAATTGGATGTAATGCTTGCATTCCAAGGCAATCCGCATACCTCAACTCGACAAGTTGCCTTGAAAAGCAATGTTGGTTGCTCTTCGGTTGCCAGAATATTGAAAGAGAATAAAATGCATCCGTATAAGCTACAGCCTACTCAAGAGCTTAGTGAAGACGACTTCGACAGGAGAATGGAGTTTTGCGAACAAATGATGCACAGAATAGACAACAACCTTCTGAGAGTGGAAAACGTTTTATTTTCTGATGAATCTACTTTTACTCTTCATGGGCATGTCAATCGCCAGAACTGTCGTTATTGGTCGAGAGAAAATCCTCACTGGATGCGGGAAATTCACACACAAAGACCTGAAAATATTAATGTCTGGGCAGGTATTATAGATCAAATAATTGGTCCAATATTTTTCGATCAAAATTTAAATGGGATAAATTACTTAGACTTTCTCCAAAATCAGCTCATTCCAAATCTTATAAATTTGTACCCTAATAGAAAAAATCCTCAATTGCTAGCCGACACAATTTGGTTCCAACAAGATGGAGCACCCTCCCCATTATCAAGTTAATCTGCGGCAGTACCTCGATAGGGAGAAGATTGGGAGAAGAGGGCCACTAGAATGGCCACCAAGGTCCCCGGACCTCACTCCGTTGGATTTTTTTTATGGGGATATCTCAAAAGCGTCGTATACAAAACCAAGCCACAAGATTTGAATGATTTAAGAGGACGCATTACCGACAGCATTAGGTCAATTACGCCACAAACATTAAATAATGTCAGGAATCAGTTTTACTTGAGGTTGGGGTGTTGCCAGGACGTCCAGGGTTCACAATTCGAGCATTTGTTACGTTAAATGTTTTAAATAAAAAATGTATACAAAAACTAAATAGTTTTGAAATTTCCACAATTTTGTTTACAGTGTTAAAAAAAAGTGTAGTTGCGCATTTTTTCCAACAAAAACCTTTTATACAGAGTGTGTCATGTAACAGAGGCCAATACCATCGTTCTATTGTGTGTTGTAGTGAATTTCTGTAATCAAATAATTTTCAAAAAAAAAATCAAAAATTCAGTTAATTTTTGCAATAAATCTGAAAACACTTAATATTTCCGAAACAGTTGAAGATAGGTCTAGGATATTTTACAAGAAATATGCCTAGAATTTCCTGAAGAATCCAAAAATTAAATAATATACAGGGTGTTGTATTTAAAATAAGAAGGTTGGTATTGGCCACTGTTACATGATACACCCAGTATAAAAAAAAATTGTCGAAAAAAATGCGCATCTGAGAATACCAATCGACGTGTTCGAGCGTTTTTTCGAACGCGCTCCCATTTATTTATTAACGATTTATTCCATTTGGCTGGGACACACGGTATACTGTAATATATTATCCTAGTTGGTGGAAGTTTTATTCTGTATATTTAACAATGTATTTTTTATGTATTATATTATCAGAATTAGCCTTTATGAACTGTTTGTCACACTTTACTGAACTAAATTAGTAATCAAAAATATATTATTTTACACTTAACCGACAATAATTTTTACTGACATGAAGACATGATGACAGTACTGACATGAAAACACTTCAGTATTTTGACGTCACTAACAAAGCAGCCAATCGCAGCGCGTTCGTAGCCACGTGCTTTTTTAAATTTTATTAATTCATTTATAACATCAAGTAGTTAGTATAATAATAATTATTTTGTTGTTTAGTATATCTGCAATGAAATCACAATCATGTTTTTTTGGTATTATAAGGTCGATGAACCTTTTATGTTATAATTACTTTTCTCACTGACTATTCTCACTATTTGAAACAGGCATTTGTCGAAACAATTGGTATACATACAGTTTTAAATATAGTGAAAATTTTTGATTTTAATCTTTGCTTATTTATTCAATTTTATTTAAAATTAAACCTAAATTTTTGTTACCAAATTGTTTCCTAATTTAAAGTAAATGTGTTTAGATCAATTTTTCTATTGGAACCTTTGGTGTGAAACACTAAACTTGAAGAGATTTACCACTAAACACCAATTGGATTAAATAATCTCCTGATGATTCTAACATGGTTAGCGAAACGTGCGTCGAGCAGTTAAAAAAAAGTGATTTGGTGTTTAGTGGTAAATCTCTTCAAGTTTAGTAACTGTGTTTAAATAAATAAAATGTGATAGATAAACATTTTTTTCAATTTGTCTTTTAAATCCCAAAAATATTTCATAGGTATTTAAAGTTACGCGCGACTGCTACGGTAACAAATAATCTCGCGCCCGAAAGAGATTGTTTATTTAGTATACTTTGTCATTCTTGTAATATTTACAAATATATTTTTTCCTTCTAAACTTTCGTCTTGATTTGTGATAAACCACTAAAAGTTAGCAATCTGTAAGTGTCTCTCACAAAAAAAAAAACCTGTTTAAATGCACTATTTATATTATAGTACATTGTTAGTAAACAAATATACTTTATAATCTGCAGTTGTTTTCCAGATCGATAATGTACATTTTGAAGTTGCAGACAGACTACATTTTTAGCAGCGTTGGAACGGTAGTTATATCGCTTGATATATGACACAAGAGTAAACACAGTGACAAAAACGGATAAACAGACCTGTTTGAAATGGGAGAAACGAATATGACCCGCGTTTTTCCTTTGTTCTGCGTTTTTGCTGTTGTTTTAATTTTTGATGCAAGCATATTTTTATCTGTGTCCTAAGTAAAATACGATGGTCGAATGAAAAGTCAAATATTTAGATAATAAATAGAGTTTAATTACACAGGTCTACAGGAAAAATGTTGTTTTTTTTTATACCTAGGATTTTAGAACTGATTTTAGCTGTATTTAGGGCGCTAAATCTAGTCTTCTTAAAGTAGTATCGGTAATTTCCTAAAAAATAGTCATAGTTGTTTGAAACATTTTATTTGAACAATGAAAAATAAAACGATATTAGCAACAACAAATTATATCAAAAGTCTCCATACACTAACATTTTTTTTAAATGCTAATATTTTGTACAACTGCCATTTGCTTTAATGATGATTGAGTGTGATTTGCAGTGTGATTGAGATCGCTATCTTGTTGGAATAAATAACGACCCTCAAGGTCAAGTTTTTGAATACTTTGGTTTAAATTATTTCTTAGAATGTTTAACTAGCCGTGTTGGTTCCATTGGCTGACATGCACCCTCACAATAAAACATTACCTCCTCCCTGTTTCATTCTAGGACAAACATTTTCAATTTTCAAAGATGTATTTTTTTTCTTCAGACTTTATCCCCACCATCCGACCCATAAAGGTTAATTTTTGTTTCGTCACCAAAGATAAAGCTTTCCCAAAATTCAATGGTTTTATTAGCATAATCTCGAGCAAAATGTAAATGCTTTTTTCGATTTTTTCCTGAAATTGATAGTGTTCTTCTCGCAACACGTCCGTTATAACCCCCTCGATGCAAGCAGTTTCTAATTGTTTGAGGAACATTTTTTGATAACTCTTCTTTGATTTCTTCTGCGAGTTTTGGAGCGCTTATTTTAGAATTGATTCTAATATTTTTCAGAACACTAGAGTCTTCCCGTGCTGTTAATTTTCTGGGACGATCAGACCCTGGCCGCATTTTATAGGAACTGGAACTGGAAGGACTTTTTCTTCACAAAAACACAGATTTAAAACTGACAGTTTTAAACAAGTATGATTCATTTGTTTTAAGCGAAATTTGATACAGGCCCACTTGATAAACTATTAATAACTAAAGATGCTGAATAGCATTTTACTAAAGTGTATGGAGATTTTTTTGATATAGTTTTTGGATGCTAATATCGTTTTATTTCTCATTGTTCAAATAAAGTATTTGAAACGAATTTAGTTTTATTTTGTTATTTTTTTGGAGATTGCCCATAGATACTTTGAAAGATATTTAGTAGCAGTTGGTCTATAAGGGCACGTGGGCACGTGCCCTACCCTAAAACCTACCTACCTAAAAAAATTAAAAAATAAAGTGGAAAAAATAATTTAAGATTTTACATTAATTTATTCTCTGTTCTGTCTATGATCACGCTTATTGCGACATCCATAATGTCATTCGCGGTCAGAAAATAGGTCGTGGGTTGCCGAGGCGCACTGATTACAGAACACGTGCTTTGGGCACAGACAACTTTGTGACTACTAACCTGGAGATTAAACGCATTTATATCGACATCTCTTGGGCGCTGCCCCATTCTCAATAGTCAGGTGTTTTTCGCCATCGCGCTTTTCGACTTTTCGAGTGGTTGCAAAGTGAATTTTGAACGAAGATGAATTTAGTGCAATATATGAATAGAACTAATATCAAATTAACATTTGAGAGCCGATCAAAAGTCTTGGACGGCCGACACCGCTTCTGCAAATCGAGCAAATTAATATTACCCAAAAATCAAGATACAAACGCATATTCAATAAAACCGTGTATGAGAAGTATTCGTGGTTATGTTGATGCGAGACAACAAATACATTTTATTGTTTCCCGTACATTTTGATACAAGTCGGAAAACTAGTGAGTGCGGGCGATCTTGGTCTTGGCTGGATTAAAGACGGTGTTAATGATTTGAAACATTCGAACGCAAAGATAAAATCGCATTCTGTTTCACAAATACTTTTGAAAAATGAGCTACAAATTAGTATGTTGGGGAAGACAGGCATTCGTTCTCCACTCAGTAGTGCACATCGGGATTCTATTAAAAGGCACAATAAAACTGTTGGTAGCAATCGTCACATATTGTCTAAGTTAATTGATGGTATAAAATTCTTGGGGGCATTTGAGCTTGCTTTACGTGGGCATGACGAATGCCACCTTTAGAAAATCCTGGCATTTTCAGAGGGCTAGTATATTTGATGGCCGAAATAGACAGTATTTTAGCTCATTTAAAAGACTCTAAAAGTTAATTATTTTTAGGCATCTCCAAAACAAATTCAGAACGAATTACTAGATTTAGTGTTGCATGTTTGTCGCGATTTATTAAAAAAGGAAGTTCACACAGCAAAATATGTTGCCATACAAGCCGATGAAACAATCGACACATCTACTCAAATGCATATGGTTTTTATAATCCAATATGTTAAAAATGACGAAATTTACGAGAGATTCTGGGGCTTTTTAATGCCAAAAAATCACACAGCAGACGGAATTGAAGACGAAATTCTGACGGTGCTAACCGACTTAGGAATAGACAAAGAACCTAAGAAACTCAAAGCCTAAATTTATGATGGTGTTTCCGTGATGAGAGGTATAGTCGAGGAATACAAACCAATATAAAAAATATTTATAAGAATGCACAGTATATACTGAGCTATGCTCACCAATTAAATCTAATAATTGAAAGGTGCTGTATAATAGAAAAATATATAAAGGTGTTTTTGTCGGCATTTCCCGCTTTCTTTTTTCGATCATCCAAAAGGACAACTGTTCTAGACAGCGTTGTGATAAAGCGCCTACCCTGTGTGGTCCCTACCACATAGAATTTTACGTCTTAATTTGTCGTCCAAGTCGGATAAAAATTTCATTAATCAAACTCAGGAGTGAATAAATTATTTGGTGAGTGATAATTTTAAATTTTGGTTGTTTTTCTTCAATAAAATAATGCCTCACTATGACATTCTCTTTGATCAACTGCAAAGCAAGCAACTAGATGCGCTTAAAATTAAGAAAAAAATGGTAACTTTTTCAACAGTCATTCAAAATATTAGAGACAATATAAAAATACAAATTAATCAAGAATTTGGTAACTTAACTGGTGAAGAATCTACAATGATCATAGAGAATCGTAGAAAGAACCCAATCCGAATATCAGAATATGCACCAAGATTCTCTTGAAAATGGCTTCAAAGTGGAAGCCGAAACGTCCAGATTTTACAAATCTGAATATATATATATATATATATATATATATATATATATATATATATATATATATATATATATATATATATATATATATATATATATATATATATATGCGAACCGAATGGATTCCGGAAGATTGGAAAGATGCTCTAATCCATCCACTACACAAGAAAGGAGATAGAACGAATGTAAACATACAACTATAGCAGGATATCTCATCTCCCAGTTTGTTACACGATTCTATCTCAGTGTCTACTAGACAGAGCACAGGGACAGTTAGAACCTAAAATTGGTGAATATCAGATGAGATCCTGAATCTAAAGTTGATCCTAAGACATCAAAAACTGTACAATAAAAATCTCATCTGTACATTTGTGGATTGCAAAAGCATATGATTCTATCGACCGCGAATCTTTAATCCGAATCTTAAAAGAACAAGGACTAGATCTGAAAACGCTGACAATTATTAGAGCAACATTAACTAACACAAGGTCAAAAAATAAATTCATGGGTGACATCTCAGAGTCTTTCGAAATTAAGACTGGAGTGAGACAAGGGGATGGACTCTCGCCACTCTTATTTCACTGTATTCTAGAAAAAGTAATACAGGAGTGGCATATGAGTGGCAACCCAATATGTATTTTTGTTTACAACTTTAAATGAGTAATCAATGGAACATTCCTGCGAACTTTCCGTACAACCCGATACTTCACACCTACCTATTTTTTTTAAGTGAAAAATCCTTTAGCCGCGCTAACCGATTTTTCGTAGGGGCAAAACTTATAGATTCGCTTCACCGACATACTAGCGACGTGTTGCGTCAGACTGATGAAACGCAGCGGCCTGTGTACATGTATACTCATATATATATATATATATATATATATATATATATATATATATATATATATATATATATATATATATATATATATATATATATATATACCAGGTGTCCCATTAAAGATGGATCGCGGCCGTATCTTGAAAACTATTTATCCCACAGCTTTGCGGAAAAAAATATTATATTAAAACTGACTGTGAGAAATTCACCAAAAATATTTTTAAGCTTCTAAAACGACCGCAAGAGGGCGTGACGAGCTAAACATTTTTAAAATCATTTTTTTGTGTATTTTCAAGTGTTAACCGAGTAAGAAAAATTCTCAGTTATAATTAGCAAACTGTCTCCTACAACTTTGTTTTATGACATTTTGTCGTAACTTCGCGAATAAAGAAGTGGGGGGGAGTTTTACCTATTTAGATAAAAAGTCGTCTAATGTCCGTTTGCCTAAACCGATTTTCCTCAATTTGAATTCATTTAAAAGGCAATTGCTGGGACAATCAGATAATCTGGGAGATAAATTATTTAGTTTATAAATGAAACCGCGAGGTGGCGTTACATTCAACAATAGTTTTTTTGAAGTTTTGTTCAGTTTTTTCAAATGGAATGGTAGAGCTTTTATTACATGGCTAGAAAGGTAATTTAAAGAGGAATCATCCAGTGAAAACCCGAAATCGATATCTCCGTCATGTCAAGAGATATTTCGATTTTTCTGAAAAAAATCAGTTATTATTTTACTACTACCTGCATTAAGTTAAAAAAATATTAACCTAATGTTTGCCCTCCTTCACACTTTAGGAAAAATCCAGAAAGTATGTGACCTCACAATAGTAACAAAGGCCAATATCGCCAATATTGGCTCAGCTCGGAACAATTCCGAATATACCGAAATTTTCTTTCGCGCTCGTTCGGATAATCGGAGTCGCGGGAAAATGAAACAAAACAATTCATCGATGCTAGTCATTGTTCTATAGGTTTAATCTATATCTTTCGACTGCATTTGTTAGTTTCGTTGCGATTTGAAAATATTCTTGTTTTTAATTGTTACTTAGGCTTTCAGTGCTGTTTTCGACGTTATACTCATATATCTATACAAGATATGGAGGCTCAAAGGTAAATTCAGAATGAAATATTGAAATTAGAATAGGGTTCGTTTCGTTTTTTGCATTCGTTTTTATAACCTTTATTTATATTATTTAATTCATGTAGCGAAAACAAATTAATGTGTCAAATTTATAAGAAGGAATATTCCTGCTTGTCTGCAAAGAATCTACATGTAGCAACATAACCGAGGGTAGTAACAATGAGAAAGCCCTACAGGATTCTCTATTTTGTAGGATACGAATTCTACAAATCAAGAAAGCGCGTATAGACAAGAACACCCATTCTTCGACTACTAATTTGGAAGGTAATCGTATATGAAAAGTCTTATACTTATGAAAGTTTTACAGGATAATCTAATTTGTAGATGGCCGAAGAGTACAGAAATTTGTGTGATCAGTTGGATGAATATCAACTAGTTAAATTAAAGACTGGCAAAGCAGTTTTCCATGGAATCAAAACAAACATCTGAAGGAGTATCCAAAAAAGAAAAATAGAAAAGCAAACCTACTATCCAAACAAAAAGTAAAGAAAATGGTTTATTTCTATTATAAATAAAACAAAACAGTTAAAATATTTAATGTTTTTCAGGATTTTGGTACATTTTGCTATTGATTGAAAATATTCATTTGATAGGGTATGTTCAAACATAAGTTAGACATTTATTATAGGCATTGAAGACTGATGGTTAGGCTGATAGTGGTTCCAGGATATGTTGTGGTACATAGTGGTTTTCTAGTGGGTAGACCTTAACAGGAGAGTCCCACACTGCAACTATAAAAGTTTTCCACTCAAAAAAAAAAATATTTAGGTGCCTTCTCTTATTTGGGAAATCTCTAACAGGTCGTGTATTAGAGTTAGTTAACAGCTAGATTTAATTTTATTTGCAAATATTATTAAATCATAGGTCGAATGTGGTGGTTTGTAAAATATGTAAGGCGAAAAATCGCCATCGTTTTAAAAGTATTGAAAACCTTAATTAAATCAATAATGTAGTATGGGTAATTTAATTTTTTAATTTAATAATAATAATATTTTTAATTTTTTAATAATTATTAATTTTTAATTTTTAATTTTTAATAATTAATTTAATTTTTAATAATTTTTAATAATAATTAATTTTAATTAATATTTAAATAATAATTTTTTTAGGTAATTTTTAGTTAGTTTAGTTTTTTTTTAGGTAATTTTTTTTTTTGAAAATATTGTTTATTGAGTTTAGTGTTGTGGTTTGAAAAATCGGTGTGGTTTTAAAAGTATTGCAAACTTTTCCAATTTCAGAACAAATAGCTCGCTCTTTGAGGAGACATAATTTGTAAATAGTGTTTAAAACCCCCCAGTTAACCAGTAAGTTTCTTTTTAATGCCAAATAAATACAAAACATCAGGAAATACAAAATCTGGAGTTTAAATGTTAAGTTGCAACGAGTGCAGTAGCTGCTATGCGGGATAAACAGGGTTAAATTTTCAGGCCAGATTGAAAAAACTCAAATCTGCGTACATATTAAAGAAACGACACTCTAATTTTGCGAACCATACCTCTGTTTCAAATTTACTCATAAATAAGTTAGCTAAGAACGGTGACCATTGCCGTTCCTTTTTTTGTTCGTAAAACCGGTTATTTAGTTGAAAACAATTTTGTTTCATACATAGTCTTGTTAAGGAAATGTACTTAGAAACAATCTTGTTATTAAAACCATTTAACTTAAGTAACTCTTTAGGAATGTTAAGGAATCGGGACTCTCGGAAACAATGATGACACGCCAATCCAAGACTTCCCCTTCCTGTAAATGTGTCTTTTGACTTTTTTTTATATATTTGGTTGAATTTATCACAGAACAGAAAGGCAATTGGTTTGGTAGTTTTCAAATTCATTTATTAACCATTTTGCCAAGTTTTGCCAAGAGAATCAATGGCTGGTACAATTGGTCTCATTGATTTTCCTGGTTTATGAATTTTTGGTAGAGCATACAATTTTGGCACTTTTGGATTTCAAATTTCAGATTTGTCAATTACTACAACCTTATTTCCCTTATCGACTTTGAACGCGTTGAAAAATTAATTCAATACGGCCCATATGTACGATTACCGAGGAATCCATTGCTAAAAATAGTCAACGAAGTCAGAGATACATTGAAATCTTATATTTCTCCTTCTCTAAAAAATAAACTTCATTTTTCAAATCCAAAAGTGTCAAGACTGTATGCTCTACAAAAAATTCATAAACCAGGAAAATCAATGAGACCGATAGTATCAGCCATTGCTTCTCCAACATACAACTTGGCAAAGTGGTTAACAAAAGAATTTGAAACTACCTTCCTGTTCTGTGATAAACTCAACCAAATTTATAGAAAAAGTGAAAAACACACATCTACAGGAACGTGAGGTTTTGGTTTCATCGTTGATTCCGAGTGTCCCGATTCTACATACCTTGAAATACCTACGGGAGTTACTCGAGTTAAACGGTTTTAATAACAAGAACAAGATTACGTATGAAGCAAAATTGTTTTCAGCTTAATAACAGCTTTTACGAACAACAAGAAGTAACGGGAATGCTCAATCTTCTGTCACCTTTCTTAGCCAACTTATTCATGAGTAAATTTGAAATGGAGGCGAAAGCTGATTTCAGTTACTTTCCGAAGGTATGGTTAAGATATATGGATGACGTTTTTGCCATTTTCGATTCTAAAAATGAAAATTTAGATGATTTTATTAAGACCTTAAATAGCAAATCCCATAATATAATATTGACCCATGAACTCCAAAACAACGACAGTTTACCATTTCTGGATGCTTTAGTCAGTAGAAACAATAAATATTGGCTGGAGTTTGATATTTTTAGAAAAAACATCAATACTTCGAGATACATTCCTAACTATTCGAATCATAGCGTTTAAAATAAGATGGCCAGTTTAAATTTTATACGGTTTAAGTTTTAATGGTTATAATAAGAACATTGTAGATAAATTAATTAGAAAGCATAAATTTAGAAAATTATTGAAAGAATCTTCGACTTTTTAAAAGGATCAGAACAAAAGTAAATTCATGAATTCCTTCGTTTGATGTCTAATTAACACGAGGGTTAGACAAAATTTTGAAAAGTGGACATTAAAGTTGTGTACAAACCAAATAATAAATTAAGAGTAGTCCTGGGTAACCCAAAGGATAAACTAGATCAACATGAAAAATCGGAGATTTACGAAATTAGCAGTCAAGATTGTGATCGAAGGTATATTGGGCAAACAAAAAGATCCATATTAACGAGATAGAAAGAACACATTGCCCACATTAGATTGCGAGAAATATAAAATCTTGTGTTGCCCAACATGCAATCGAACATGATCACAACATAGATATTAGTAATTTAACACTGGTTAAAAGTGTAAATAACACTAGGCCTTTGGATGCATATGAAAGCATTCAAATAGAAAAATGCAAGAAAATACTGAACCACAATAAAGGACCTATTCCATTTAGTCAACTTTTCCAATTATTAATGTAAGGGTAAGTAAAATTCGCTGTTCTTTTTTCTTTTTTTTGTTCTCTTTTCGCCATTTTTCCTTTTTTGTATTTTTTTTACACGCTTTATTAGATGGGTTTTTAAAATTATATTAAATAATCTCCTGATGATACCAACATGGTTAGCGAAACGTGCGTCGAGAACTTTAAAAAAGTGTTTCCATGTTTAGCGGTAAATCTCTTTGAGTTTGCTTTTATTGGGGTTAATTTTTTATTTTTTAGAAAAATGCAAGAAAATAATGAACCGGGATAAAGAACCTATTCCTTTCAGTTAACTTTTTTTCAATTATTAATGTAAGGGTAAGTTAAATTCGCATTTCTTTTTTCTTTCCTTTGTTCCCTTTTCGCCCTTTCTTCCCTTTTTTCTTTTTTGTATTTTTTTACGCGCTTTATTAGGTAGGTAGTACGCTCCGTAGGTAGTAGGTTAGCTATTAAGGTCTCATATAAATAGAAAATAGTTTAGTTTTTAAAATTAGATTAAATCATCTCCCGATGGTGCTAACATGGTTAGCGAAACGTGCGTCGAGAACTTTAAAAAAGTGTTTCGATGTTAGTTCGGTTAGTGGTGAATCTCTGTGAGTTTAGTTTCACACCGAAGGTTCCAATAGAAAAATTGACCAATAAAAGTGTAAAATTAGATACCTAAGATAAACAGCTGTAATACTTTAGTTTTAAAGTAGTGTTTGAGAATGTAAAATCGTTTTATGAAACTATAGTCACACAAATTTAAAAATAAAAGTGATAGATAACAAAGTATAAAAATGTTTTATACGATTTAAACTCATTTTTGTTCAACAATACAATTCATGAGCTGCCCACGGAATTCTGAATTATTTCTGAGATATAGAGTTATATCCATAACGTAGACATCCTTACCACTCTTCAACGTATCAAATTTAAATAATTTGTAGCATGATATTTTTCATATCGGATTATTGATATTTTGAAATGTGATATTTTTGCGTTTCTTTCTTCATTTTCGTGTAATAAATTTTATTTAAGTAACACGCGCCTCACAATTATTTACCCCCATTATTAACAAATAAAAAAATTGTTTAAAAATTATATTTATACAAGAAAAGAAAAGAAAAATTGCGATTTAAATAATTATTCACTCTCAATTTTGTTCAAATTTCCGTGTATTTTCAAACCGGATATTATGCTTGTCAATAATTTGTCCCTTTGTGGTTGTTGGCAAGGTCATCTATTACGATGTCAATGTATCCTGATTGATGTAAAGCTTGTCACTATCCAAAATTGAAATGCATTTGAAATTTAAAAAATATATACAGCATGTTCGCTGATGTTCAAATTACAGCATCATAAAACGAACTTTATTCTAAGACTAATTCTTTTATTGGAACCTTCGTGAAATTTTAAACTGGAAAATATTTACCACTAAACACTATATTTTTTTTTAAACTTCTCTATGCAAGTTTCGCTAACCATACTAGCATTATTAGGAGATGATTCAATCTTCTATTTATTTGGCAATCATTTGAATTTGAATGAATGGAGACTTTTATAGAAGTTTCAAGAGGAGTTTGAAATGTGTTTTGCTACATAATGTTAATAAGAATGGTATTGTCTGAATGATTGTGGCGTGTTCATATATTTTTTTCTCTTCCTCCTTTGATGAGTAATATCTTTATGGGGAAACTCGAGAATGACATATTAAGTAAATCTCTTAATAAACCAATAATATGACTTAGATATGTTGATCATATTTTTGCTATATGGCAACTTAGCATTGATGATCTAAATATTTTTTTACATGTTATAAATTCTCAGACTACAATTAAGTTTACTTTAGGGACGGAGAGGGAGAATAAATTGCCATTCCTCGACACTTTAAGAATAAAACACAGCAACACATTAAACATTACAGTTTACCGAAAACCTATAAACACAGATAGGTATCTCAATTTATTTTCCAATCACTCCAAATCGGTCAAAATAGAAGTAATTAAAAGTTTATATGACAGAACACAACTTGTTTGTACCGACAGTGATTACATCAAAGACATTTTAATAAAAAACAATTATCCAAAAAATTACCTAAAAAAAACAGATAACTTACTAATAACAATAATAATAATCACTCTCAAACAATTAACCTCACAGTTCTTTACATCTGCGGTATTTCAGAGACAATTAAAAGAGTATGAAATAAATACAACACAAGAATGACGAACGAACAGACGAAAACCAAACCAAACAACACACAACAGAATACCAAAAATGTGGTTTATAAAATTCCCTGCGAATGTGGCAAATTTTATATAGGTAACATATCTAGACCGTTAGATGTTAGAATAAAGGGACATAAAAACCTTCTTAGAAAACGCGGTTTTAATAAATCTAGAATTTGTCAATACGTATGGGAATCGGGACATAAAATTAATTGGAATAATTCCAAAACGGTATTAAAAGAATCGGTAACAAAATATAGAAGATTAAAAGAAATCGCTATAATTAATTGGTTTTTAATTGAGGTAGCCGATATTTGATGGAAATTCAATTTATATAAATAAACAAATATTAATATCTAAAAATTTCCACTACATTTAAAATTGTATGTATGACAATTGTTTCGACACACAGAGTCTTTTTCAAATACAGTTCTCTCAGTTTAGTATAGTTTGTATTTGAAAAAGGCAAAAATCTAGACCGTTAGATGTTAGAATAAAGGCACATAAAAACCTTCTTAGAAAACGTGATTTTAATAATTCTAGAATTTGTCAACACCTATGGGAATCGGGACATGAAATTAATTGGAATAATTCCAAAACGGTATTAAAAGAATCGGTAACAAAATATAGAAGATTAAAAGAAATCGCTATAATTAATTGGTTTTTAATTGAGGTAGCCGATATTTGATGGAAATTCAATTTATATAAATAAACAAATATTAATATCTAAAAATTTCCACTACATTTAAAATTGTATGTATGACAATTGTTTCGACACACAGAGTCTTTTTCAAATACAGTTCTCTCAGTTTAGTATAGTTTGTATTTGAAAAAAGCAAAAATCTAGACCGTTAGATGTTAGAATAAAGGGACATAAAAACCTTCTTAAAAAACGTGATTTTAATAAATCTAGAATTTGTCAACACCTATGGGAATCGGGACATAAAATTAATTGGAATATTTCCAAAACGGTATTAAAAGAATCGGTAACAAAATATAGAAGATTAAAAGAAATCGCTATAATTAATTGGTTTTTAATTGAGGTAGCCGATATTTGATGGAAATTCAATTTATATAAATAAACAAATAATAATATCTAAAAATTTCCACTACATTTAAAATTGTATGTATGACAATTGTTTCGACACACAGAGTCTTTTTCAAATACAGTTCTCTCAGTTTAGTATAGTTTGTATTTGAAAAAGGCACTGTGTGTCGAAACATTTGTCATATATTTAAATATAATGTATTTAAATTGCATGCATTTTAAATATAGTGGAAGTTGTTAGATATTAATCTTTGTTTATTTATTTTATAATTAATTTAAATAAAAATATGTATTGCTATGCCTCCGGTAGTTTTAAATTCAATATGGTTCCCGATTCTAAAGAATACAATTAAAAACGTTTGAGTATTTCAATACACAATCAGTACAATAAACAATCACACAGTAAACATTACCTATATATATATATATATATATATATATATATATATATATATATATATATATATTTTGGTAGTATGTCACTGTCATTAAAAACTATTATTGTCAATGTGAGTATTATTACATATACACAAAATTTATTTACTTTTTATTTTTTCAGTATATATATATATATATATATATATATATATATATATATATATATATATATATATATATATATATATATATATAATTCATTTTTTAAATTTATTTTGAATAAAATTTATTTTTTTGATTCAAACGGGAGGAGAAGACCTCCAGAACCGTTAACGTTCAAAAGTTTGTATTTATTTTAGAAAATCTTTGTATTTTTTAAAATTTTGTTCGTTATTTAAATTTATTTCAGAAAAATAATCACTGAGAAATTGGTTTCCGTTTGATTTTTTTTGCCCAGTGATGATTCTTTATTTACATAAGAATAGATATTTTTGATATTTTTTGAGTTTCAGATCGTGGCAAAAATGTGGCAGGAAAAAACTAATAAGCATGGTGCGGTTCCCATTGTTCATTCCACTAAATTAAAGATAGAGTATGAAACCGTATCTGTTGTATTAGAAAACTCAAGTACCATGCTCATTAGCGGGTTATATGCGTTGATTAGAAATTGTAAACTTTTTATTGGGTCGACAAAGTGGCTATACGAAATTTCCATGTATTCTCTGTTTGTGGAACAGTAGAGCTAAAAGCGAGCATTGGATTAAAGCAAACTGGTCTGAAAGAAAAGACTGGACACAGTATGTCAAGGTATTGGATAAAAATTATTTCTGTTTTAATTACATATCGACGAAATTTCCTAGCTTGAGCAAGGAGAAACTAAAAGCTGACATTTTCGATGTTCCGAAAATTAGGCTTTTGATTAAAGATAACAATTTCGTTCATTCAATGAATGCTATAGAATCATTAGAAAGGTTTTCTTTCGTCAATGTTGTAAAACATGTCTTATGGAATTATAAATTTTCGCGAATTGGTGTAAAACATGTTGGAAAATTTCAGAAAGCTTGGTCCTAACATGCTGGATCTATAAATTTAGCCCCCCCCCCCCCCCCCTGCAAAAAATCAGCACGGTGGGCGGGGAGAGGGGATTTGATGCAAAAACAGAATAAATTACAAGAGCACTTAATCAATTATTTTACCAATAAATATATATAATATTATGGGTTTATGGGTTTGACAATGTTATTACAATGTTGACATGAAGAGAAGTAAATAAAATTTAAATTAAAATCAATATAAAAATATATTTACAAAAAAAAAATAAGGCACAAACTGGTAAAGACAAATTTTGCTCAAAATAACATTTGCTATATACTTAATTATTAAACTAAAGTTGAAAATAACGTAAAACACTGATCTTAATCGTCCATACGCAGAGCTAAATGAATCTGACGAATGACGAATCAAAAATTTATAATTTTTTTTTTATAAATTTGCTGATGTTGAGATTTTAATTTCTCAAATCCAATTGTTCAATTGTGTTGAAAATTAATAACAGGAACTTCTCTTCTCGGGTTCGTATTTATAATAAAATGTTGTAATTTTTTTCAAGATATTGTTGGAATATTGAACTTCATCTTTACATTTCATTTATTTTGATGCCGATAGTGGTTATTTGGTTTTTTACCAATAACAAAAACATATCCACGATTCAATGTTTTACCGTGAAACGGAGAAATTCATCGCGTTTAAAAAAAATATATTGAAAAAAAAAAAATAAAAAAAAATAAACAACTTATGGGTCAGAAATAATGGATTATCCTCTGTATTATTAATAAGAAATGTTCAATCACTTTCCTCTTAGTGTAAAAAAAAATCCCATTGTAGTTTTCGCTATGCTCTTTAGAGCCTCTAAATTTATTTTTTAGATAATCCCTTCCAATCTTTAATACCAGTGACCCATCCACTTTTTTAGGTATTTTTAGTTGAATTTTTAATTGATAAAGATGAGGGGAAGGATTCGAGATAATCACTTGTATTTTTTAATCGCAATTTACATCGATCCTTGATCCGTAATTTGTCCTCGAACTAATAGTAATTTGCGAAAGCTGAAAATTAAACGAATATTGAAAATAACGTAAATGACTGATTTTAATCGTCTATACGCAGAACTAAATGAATTTGGCGAATGACGAATCCCGTAATATTGCCCTTTAGGTTCCTTCCATATGTCACGATTTGACCATGTGCTCTACGCCAAAAAAAGAAAGGGAACATTAAAGATTACTTTAATTATTTGAGGTCCTTTCTTATACTTAACAAAGTTTGGTTTAAAATAAAAACAGTTATTCTATGTGGAACGTTGCAAACGTTTAAAATTTAATTAGTGTAGTTAATAAATATAAAATGTTATTTCTTTTTTGTATTATTTCTTTTGGGCCCCCATCGGGCTCTCAGGGCTGTGGGACCCCCGCATCGACCGTCTGCGGGGGCTCAGACCTGGTCCGGAACATGACCATCAAACTTTACTACCTCTGTTGGATAAATTTTCGGAGTGAGGAATAAAAAGAGCTATTTCATAAAGACCTAAAAAACGAATATATGAGGGCTGATTACTGCTGGAGTATCATGCGTGAGTGCTTGGAAATAATTCAATCGAAGAAATCACGAAAAAGAAGCTTTCACCATGTGGTAGAAAAGGTAAAAAATATGGTAAAAACTATGGAAAAAATGGCAACATAAAAAAAGGTAAAAAATATTAAATAATCGTATTTTTCGACACTGATATCTCGAAAACTACACGTACATTTCAGGTACCATTTTTATCTTTCCGGCACCAAATCGCTGCAGACCTGTGTTATCGACCCAGTTTTTGACCAAAAATTTCACAAAGTTTTTGTATCTTCTCCGCAAAATGTTTGCGAAATCCGTAATGCGTTTTAACAAGAGTATCAGGCTGTTCTTTCGCTTAGCGTTCCAAATTTTCTAATCGAAAGAAACATAGATTATAACTGTCAAAGTATCAAAGTTACAAACTGCAAAACAAAAAAATTGCGAGCGATTTAAATCCATTTAATTTCGACCAGGCTTAAGTTAAAAAAAACTTTATAGAAGTAATCATTTGAATGTATTAAATTTATAATGATAATAAAATTAAACAGAAATAAGTAAATGTGACAAGGATAGATTAGGTTACAGTCCCAGATATTATTTTAGGTCCTCAACTTAATTCTGGGTGTATTTTAACAACCTTTGATATTTACTTATTTTATTTATTTATTTAATCTAAAAGCACGTTGTACCGTTAGATGTAGAACTGACAGTTTACATTTCAGCATGATCGTATTTCATGGATATTTGTTTACCCTCCATAAATTCCGTTTGTCGAACTTGTTCTTCTCATCTCAGTCTTGGACTCACAACTTTATTTTTTCCTCGTGTTTTTGCTTCATAGATCTGTTTTGCTAATCTCTCTTCATTCATTCGGTGGATGTGTCCTAGTCAGCTCAGTTGTATTTCTCATATATCTCTTTTAAATGGTTTCGTTTCCAGTTGTTCCATTACTGTCGTATTTCTCACTCCATCCTCTATTATAATTCCCTCTAATTTGCGTACGAATTTCATTTCTGTAGCTGTAATTCTAGTTTTATCTCTCTTTGTTGCCGGTCGCGTTGGTGCGGCGGTATGAGCGTCTGCTTTGCCGAATCCGCGCTGGAGCGGTAGCTGGTTCGATTCCAGCGCTCGGATGGTTATTTTTCTTTCTTCTGTCCGTTTATCTTTCCTAAATGTTTGTGATTGTTTCTAGGCAATAGTGTAAAATCCGACTACGAATTACCCCTCAGTCACGCCAGTTAAAGGCTGGGTAAGGCCCTTCTGAGAAGTGTTCTACGTTGGTCACTCGCCAGTCGGTAGGTTTCCTGATAGACTTATGGGTAGGCACATAACCAAGGGTTTATAGCCCGAGGGGGGTGCTGGCCTGGGTTTGTCGAAAGCTGATGACCGTGGTTCGGAACCGACGTTAAGCTGTAGGTCCAGTCGCTAAATAGCCTAGTTGCTGATGCGCCTCTAACCCAAACACTTTACTTACTCTCTTTGTTAAGTTCCAAGATTTGCTGCGGTATTTTGTTTATTTTTGTATTTTGCCTCGCTATTCCTTACAATATCGTCAGTAATTATTGAAATTAACAGTGGATTCAGTACGCAGTCCTGAATTAAGTCTATTCCTGTCTCAAATTCTGGGAATTCTATCTATTCGTGTTCATCGTTATGCGTTCTTACTTTACTCTTGTTATTGTTGTATGAGGCCTTGATAATTTATACTTCTAACTGTCTTTTCTTTAGATTTTTTCAGACATCCCTTCTTTTTACTCTATCAAATGCTTTATTCAGGTCAATGAACAAATATAGTTCTTAACAGTTCTTCTCCTAGTTGTCTAATTATAAATATCAGAACTTGTGTGCTGTGGTTTCTTTCTAATGTTACTTCTGATTTTACTCTTAGTCTATGCTATATTATTCTGGTAAATATTTTTTCAAGTAAACTTGTCAGTGTGATCCATTTGTAGTTTTTACATTCTTTGATATCTTCTTTTTTAAACAATGGCAATATTATACCCGCATTCCTCCTGTGGGATTCTGTGGTGCTTCTGTGGGATCAATCGGTCGAGCGTATCTTTCTGGTCTGATTCAAACAACTGTGATTTGTTCACACAGTGGTTTCAGCATTTCATTGGCTATGAAACCAACGGAAGCCTCACCAGTTCTTCTTTTATTAGATGGCCACTCCAGGCCATAATATCTCTCCCATCTCAATGCACGCTCAAAATCACTCCGCTGGACAAATCGTTCATGATAGACCGCTAAAATGTTACAATATTGCAAAATTGTTTAGAAACTCATATCGCAAATGCGAGGTTGGAGTATCCATTCAATAGATATGTTTTTAAGGAATCAGATGATCTTACTGCCGCTCAAAAATCGTCAGAATTACAGAAGAATTACTTGAACAAGATTAATCCGACCTAAATGCAAATGTCAGAGATTCGTTTAGAGAATTAGATTCGTCCTCGCTTTCAGACTCTAACCGAGTAACTCCAGGTTCTTCTCGCAGTAGTCTTCTTATAAGCCCATTTCATATCTTGCCAGTTCCAATGTCCAAAAAACACGCAACATATCGAGGTCCTAAATCCTCAAAATGTGAAATTATATCCAGTTTACCTTACAAAAAGGAGCTACAAGAAGTAGAAAAAAGAAAGGTTAAGAAACTGTAAAGAATAGACTAAAATACAAATGAGGACAAAGGGAAACATAAAGAGAAAGGTAAAGAGAAAAGCAAAGGGAAATGTATGTGGAAAAAGTAAGATGAATGATAAAAGGGAAGATGAACAGAATGCTAAGAAGAAAGATAAACGCAAAGCCAAGGGTGCTAAAAAATAGATTCTACACTACTCTGAACAGTGACGCAGCGAAAGAGTGACGGAGCGAAACAGTGACTCTGATAGTGATGCTACTTTTATTTCTGCCAAATCCAAAGAGGAACTACCTTGCCGTAATGCTTTAAGACAACTTATTGAAGATAATTATGACTGTTTCTTTTCCGATGGAACCTGTATTGAAGATAAAATAGGAAAGGAGTGGGTGCAATGCTACATGTGCGAAATCTGGGTACACAGCGAATGAGCTGGCTATGTCAATGGGTGTTATGACTATCATTATTACAAATAATTACAACATTTTTGGAATACTCAAATTTTTGGAATACTAAATATTTGGAATACTCCAAATTAAATTCATATTCCAAATTATATTCATACTAGCTGTACTCGCCCGCTTCGCTGGGCATTTAAAATTAACATTATTATTTATTGTCATTATTACAGTTTCTTTATTAAAAAAATTTTAACTTCCCCTTCCCGTGTTAAATCAAGCTTACATATAGTGCCCTCAAATATAGTATTTAATTTTACTAACATTTAATCTTTGTCGTCTATCTCATCTTCTTCGATGATAGTTTCGATTGGCCGCAAATCGTTTATGAGCCCCATGTACTTATTAGTTAAAACGACATCTTCTTCATTGCACCGAATGATGTAATTTGGAAAGCATTGTTGTAAAGTCTGATAGATTTTAAAAATGCATTTGATTTTACATGTGTTCCATGGAGTAGCGATTTTAATAGCCCTGGAAGTTGTCGCAAAGGTTCTAGTTTTATTTTGCCAGCTGAACAGCATAAACCTTTACATTCACCAATCTACTTTAATGCTTTACAACTAAAAATTTTTGTCATTGAACTTAATTTTGATTACTGTTTATAATCAACTGTAAGATCATACGAAAAACCACAATTTATTTTTACTTTCCAACGAATTTTTAATTTCATACGTCGTAAATCTTCTTTCTTTTTTTGTTCTTTTTGTAATATATTTTCCGTTTCATCTTGACTTTTATATGCACGCTTTACTTTCATATACTTTGATTTAGACGTTACCAAATTTAATTTGGACTTTCCTATTTTAGGCATTTATGACTACAACAAATAATTGGAAATAATTAAAAACTATCTTGAGATTGACAACCGAAAATTCAATATAAAAAGTTGAAATAAATATCTTACTAATTTAATGCTGGGAAACTAATTTTTCGTTTGAATCTCATTATTCCACGCTTCCTTCTTTTCTTCTTTTACTTCCTTAATTAATAAATATAAACATATACATATATAAATATAAACATATACATATAGATATATACGTTTTTAATATATTTTTAAATCAGTCAATTGACATTTGGTAAAAATTTGTTTAGGTTAGAAAAAAACAAAGTTTTAATGCTACAGAAAAATATTAATTTAATAGTTTAATTAATAATTAATTTATTAAAATTAATAATAATAGTAGTTAATGTACATGATAATAATAATAATCAATAATAAGTTGATAAAAGCTGAAATTTTTAATTTAGGGTTTTTGATCATTACCGCCCTCACAACCGCTCTAGGAGTTTGAACTCCGTTGCAGACGTTCTTAATTAGTCTTAATATAGCCCAAGAATGAGAAAAATCATTTTAAATTTTCATTTTAATAATAAGTTTATAAAAGCTATAAAATCAGATAATTAGCGATTCTCATCATTAACGCCCCCGCAACTGGTGAAGGGAGTCCAACACTCATATAAATATTAGCCTATCCATTAAGTACATGTATTTTCGACATGGATACCAAGTTTCAAGTCAATCGGATGCATGGTTCAGTAGTTATAAGGGAACATCCGTAAAAACCACTGTAGATTTATGTATTAGTATAGATTGGCTAAACCAAGCGGCTCTGTGACAGTAAAAAAAATATTGTAATTAGCGATGAACTTATATTATGAACTTATTGTTATTGAACTTATTATTTTTTTGTTAATAAATCGTAAAATTCATTTGCATTATACATCTTATTATAGTCTTTTTTCTAACACAGCTTAAAACTACGTTAATATAATTTTTCATAAAAGTAGTATTCCAAATTTCCTTTCCTCTACAAATTTAAGAAAAAAAACTATTTTTG
This sequence comes from Cosmopolites sordidus, assembly GCA_031761425.1. Taxonomy (NCBI): domain Eukaryota; kingdom Metazoa; phylum Arthropoda; class Insecta; order Coleoptera; family Curculionidae; genus Cosmopolites; species Cosmopolites sordidus. The sequence continues at coordinate 84,625 of JARFXV010001466.1, read as the reverse complement.
AGAAGACAAAATGAAAAAAAACGTCTTAAAATTACCCGAAAGTGCTTACTGTTCAGTTATAACTCTTTTGTTTAGCGATAGATTAAAAATTTAATTTCTTTGTGGAATATTCAAGTTCTTAATTCAAACAGAGATTTTACTGTTGACTGTAATCTTTCCTGTCTGAAAGTTCTTTCCTTCAGTTGATAAACACAAATTTTGACTTTCCTCTTTATAATTTAATTTTTAAATATATTTTAAACATACTGGGCTAACTGAAACGTTCGCGGAGCGGCACCTAGTAGAGTATTAAAAGAACTATACCAGGTGTTCCATTAAGGATGGATCGCGGCCGTATCTTGAAAACTATTTATCCCACAGCTTTGGGGAAAAAAATTGTACTAAAAATGATCATGAGAAATTCACCAAAAATATTTTTAAGTTTCAAAAACGACCGCAAGAGGGCGTGACCAGCTAAACATTTTTAAAAATAATTTTTTTTGTGTATTTTCAAGTGTTAACCGAGTAAGAAAAATTCTCAGTTATAATTAGCAAACTGTCTCCTACAACTTTGTTTTATAACATTTTGTCGTAACTTCGCGAATAAAGAAATGGGGGGGAGTTTTACCTACTTAGATAAAAAGTCGTCTAATGTCCGTATGCCTAAACCGATTTTCGTCAATTTGGATTCATTTAAAAGGCAATTGCTGGGACAATCAGATAATCTGGGAGATAAATTATTTAGTTTATAAATGAAACCGCGAGGTGGCGTTACATTCAACAATAGTTTTTTGAAGTTTTGTTCAGTTTTTTCAAATGGAATGGTACAGCTTCTACTACATGGCAAGAAAGGTAATTTAAAAAGGAATCGTCCAGTGAAAACCCGAAATCGATATCTCTGACATGTTAAGAGATATTTCGATTTTTCTGAAAAAAATCAGTTAGTTTTAATTTTTACCGTAATATTAAGTTAAAAATTGGTCTTAATATTTAGGCCGCAATCGCAACCGCAACAATTTGATTTAAAAAATAAAATTATCTATTCAGTATCAATCATCATAAATATTCTAATCCTGACCTTGATAATATTTTCTAATTTAATTACATTAGCGGAAAAAATGCCTTTTGGATAACCAACCCCCATTTAAGTATTAGACAAATATCTGAAGAATTAGGTATTAGCAAGACATCCGTTCATCGAATCTTAAGAGATAACAAGCTGCACCCCTATCATGTGGTCTTACACCAAGCCCTTTTGGATAACGATTTCGACAGACGTTTAGACTATTGTCACTGGTTAAAAAATATGTGTAGTGGAAATAAACAATTCTTAAAATGCATACTATGGACTGATGAAGCTACTTTTAGCAGTAATGGAGGCGTTAACTAACATAATATGCACTAGTGGGCAGTTGCTAATCCACACTGGATGTTAGAAATCAACCACCAAAATAGATGGAGTGTGAACGTATGGTGTGGTGTTTTGGGAGACAAAATTATTGGTCCCTATATGTTTAATGGACATTTGAATAGTGAAACATATTTAAATTTTTTACAAAATGAACTGCCAGAATTAATGGAAGATGTTTCGTTGGAAACAAGAAGACAAATGTGGTACCAGCATGATGGATGCCCTGCCCACTTCTCGCAGGTGGTTCGAAACTTCTTGGATGCTTCTTTTCCAAATCGTTGGATAGGACGGGGTAGTTTATTTTCGTGGCCGGCGCGCTCACCGGATTTGACAGTCCTCGATTTTTACTTGTGGGGAAGACTAAAAGACCTTGTTTTTCAAACTCGTCCTACTACATGAGAAAACATGATTGAAATAATTCAAAATTCAATAATCAGCATTTCAAGAGCGGAAATTGAACCTGCCGTTTTTAGTACTCGTCGAAAAATAAATCTTTGCATTTCTAAGGAGGCATTTTGAACATTTAGAAAGGCGTTAAAGTTCAGATTCTGTTAATTATTAGACTGTTGTGCTGTTAATTTTATTTGACTGTTGTTATTATTATTATCTTCGTTGTTGGCCCATTGGTCTTTAAACACGCTCCAAATTAATATGGCACGAAGAATTTGGACCGGTCCTAAGCCTGGGTAAAGTGTCAAGGAAGGTAAATATTAGGTTAATATTTTTTTAACTTAATGCAGGTAGTAGTGAAATGCATAACTGATTTTTTCAGAAAAATCGAAATATCTCTTGACAAGTCAGAGATATCGACTTCGGGTTTTCATTGAATGATTCCTCTTTAAATTACCTTTCTAGCCATGCAATAAAAGCTGTACCATTCCATTTGAAAAAACTGAACAACACTTCAAAACAACTATTGTTGAATGTAACGCCACCTAGCGGTATCATTTATAAACTAAATAATTTATCTCCCAGATTATCTGATTGTCCCAGTTTTTGCCTTTTAAATGAATCCAAATTGAGGAAAATCGGTTTAGGCAAACGGACATTAAATGACTTTTTATCTAAATAGGTAAAACTCCCCCCCCCCCCACTTCTGTATTCGCGAAGTTACGACAAAATGTCATAAAACAAAGTTGTAGGAGACAGTTTGCTAATTATAACTGAGAATTTTTCTTACTTGGTTAACATTTGAAAATACACAAAAACATGTTTAGCTCGTCACGTCCTCTTGCGGTCGTTTTAGAAGCTTAAAAATATTTTTGGTGAATTTCTCATGATCATTTTTAGTACAATTTTTTTTCCCCAAAGCTGTGGGATAAATAGTTTTCAAGATACGGCCGCGATCCATCCTTAATGGGACACCTGGTATAAACTACTAAATATTGTAGTTTCATCCTTCATATGAACATATGTTTGTGAAGTTTCAAGTCGATCTGTCAATTAATCCGTACAAAAATAGCAAAATTTTTGGGATTTGTTCGTTTTTTTGGCATTTTGTTAATTGATTACCTTCAAACCGGTAAAACAATAACCGGACAGTATTACTGAAACCTTTGGATCAGTTGGATGCAAACATTCGAAAGAAAAAACCTGGTTTAGCGAAGAAAAAAATATTTTTCGTCAAGACAATGCATCGACTAACGGAGGTGTTCTTGCAGTGACCAAATTAAAGGAGTTACACTACGAAGTGTTCGAGCATCCACCATATTCACCAGATCTAGCCTCCTCTGAAATTCGTCTGTTTCCAAACTTCAAAAAATCCCTATGTGGCAAGCTTTTTTCATCAAATGAAGAAGTTATAGCAGCCGTAAATCAGTGTTTTGAAGGACCTCCAGAAAACCACTTTAAATGGAATAAATGAATTGAGAGGCTTAAGGGAGAATATACGGAAGAATAAAGTCATTTTTTCAACTATAAACTTCAATTCATCTATTGGAACTTTCGGTGTGAAACACTAAACTCCAAGAGATTTACCAAGTGGTAAACGCAATTCATCACTCTTTAAAACTTCTCGAGGTACGTTTCGCGAACCATATTAGCATTATTATTATTATTTAATCTAATATTTTAATTTAATCTAATCGATGATAACTGTCAGCATGGCCTTCCCGAACAAAAAAAAAATCATCTACAGAGATCTACTTTGATCTACGGAGATGTATTTTTGGCGCAGTCACATCTACTTTGATTGACCTTCGCATATCTCTGTCGATAAAAAGATTTTTTTTAGATCAAATGATGTGTATGAAGACCAATCTGATGGTCTATATAGATGTACGCAGATCACAACAAATGTACAGAGATCTCCGCATAATCGGAAACAAAGAAATTCAATTTACCGACGGAGAAAAAGTACATGTACATGAGAGCGTCAGCAACTACAATATATGATACATATACCAATAGATATATACAGATATCAGTAGATTTCGTACAACTGCGGAAATCTACTTGAATCAGCGGCAAAATTTAGATGTATGTAGATCTACTGAACGTAGATCTACGTACATCTATTTTATTTTTTCCCGGGTTGATTTTCTGATGCCATGCTGAAGACTGTTGGCTTGTTTGCATGATGTACTCGTAAACCCATGTCTCGTCGTTACGATGCGTTTCATGAAGGTGAAGTCCATAGAAGCTCGGCAAATAATGTCTTCAGTGCACTGCTTTCGATGCCTTTTTTAGACAAAATTGAGCTCCTTTGGAAGCAGCTGTGCGGCGACGCGTTTCATGCTCAAAATATCAGTCATAATGTTATGAACGGACTTAAATGATACGTTCATCTCTTGACCCAACTCTCTGAGACCCATACGACGATTTACGAGCACTAGTTTCTCGATTTTGTTGATGTTTTCGCCGTTCGTAGCCGTTGAAGGCCGACTAGAACGAGGCAAATCAACTACCACTTCTCGACCCTTTTTGAAGGCTCTATGTAATTCATATGCCTGTGTTTTTGATATGCACGATTCCCCGAGGTCTTCCGTAACATTTTAAGTGCCCCAGTAGACGAAATTTCAATGATAATGATTAAAACAAGATATTGAAGATTTTTGAAAAATTGAATAATTTTCTTTATGAGTTACACCTTCCAATAAACTGCAAATGTGTTTTATGTGGGGATTTAAATATCGATTACAAGGAAAATACTAATATTGTTAGTAATTTAAAAGATGTACTACTTAGTTATAGGTTATGTAATACAGTAAAAGAACCAACTCGTACCATAGAAAGATCGGCTACTTTAATAGATTACATATGAACGAATAATGAATTAGATGGTTCGTCTTGTGTTGCTTGAAGTAATTGTCTGTCTGATCATTCGGGTCAGTTGATAGAGATTCCAGTTACACCAAGTCTGCATTAAATAACAAAATTTAATAGATATTATAGTGAAACTAATATGAAACTATTTCAGCTGTATATGAGCGGGGAAGATTGGCATGATGTATTTCAGGCTGAGAGTGTGGACGGGGATTTGAGGCATTTTCACATTGTTTGAGGTATTACATTGATATGTGCTTTCCCCTTAGACAAGTAAGAATGTCCAATGAGGGTCAATTTTAACCTTGGTTGACAAGAGGTATCAGAATGTCATCTATTACTTTAAAAGAATTGTATCGAACGAAACTATTATCCGGAGCCGAACAAGATGCTACACATTATAGGGTGTACAAAAGAATTTATAGAAAGGTTATAAGAAGGGCTAAACTGCTTTATAATGTGAAACAATATTTTGAATCGAAGAACAAGTCAAAAACGGTTTGGAAAATAATAAACAATAACATTAAACAAAACCCCAATGCAAGAACTAACATAAACGTCATAAGAGGCGAAGATGGAAGTACTTTGAAAGACAAGTATGAAATTGCTAATTGTTTAAATAAATACTTTGTTAATCTTCCTAAAAACGTATTGGTGAGTTCAATGACTGCTACTAGGGTAAGACAAATGACTCCAATTAAAAACTCTATGATATAACGGCCAGTTAACCAATATGACATAATTGAAACAGTAAGGAAACTAAAGAATATAAATTCTGTGGGACTAGATAATGTTTCTTCAGTTGTACTGAAGAAGTCTATCAACTCATTAATAATACCGTTAACATATCTAAGGAATTGATCCCTGGAAGCTAATAGTTTCTCGATGGCATTAAAAACATCAAAAGTAGTTCCTGTCTTCAAGAAAGGTGACCGGCTCTCCTTCTCCAACTATAGACCAATATCTATTCTACCCACGATATCTAAACTATTGGAGCGTATAATCTATGATCAGATCATGTTCTTTCTTGTGCGTTTTAATATATTGTAATCATCCAAGCACGGATTTCGAAGTAGTCGATCAACACATTCTGAAATCTGTGCATTTTTAAACAATATATATATGAAAACATAAACAATATTTGCAAATGTGTTGGGCTGTTTATAGATCTAAGTAAGACTTTAGATCTGGTTGATCACGCAAATCGAGGGGGGGGGGTTAATCCGAATGATGGGTGGGGTGTCACTACTGGCAACATGTCGACCAATTTTTAAACAATGCAGGATTTTGACCCTACCATCACTATATATTTTGGAGGTTATCATCTTTGTTAGGCGAAATTTTGTAGCATTCGTGAAAAATACTGATTTTCATCACTATGACACACGAGGCTTTGATGAATTTATTTTACCAATACATTTATGTAATATAGTTGAACCTAATGTTTACTATAGGGGTGTGAAGCTGTAATAAGTTTAAACCATAACTTTTAAATTAAAAAATTAGTCTACGAATTTCTAATAAGTCAAAGTTTTTAAAGTTTAGAAAAATATATGTCTTATCAATAATTAGAGTTAATACTTATTGATGTATACAATGTTTATTTGTGCATGATTATCACATCATGTATTTCTGAGGTCGTGCTACTGAACATTCTGTCAATTCTGCCAATCCGACTTAATCATGGATATTTTGTATTGTTGTGTATTAAGGTATTAAATTATATACCTTATCAAGAAAAATATTTATATGTAGTTTTAATTGTTATGTATTCTTTGTATGCACAGAATTGTGGAACTGTGCATGCTCTTGTTTTGACTTGATCCATGCATATTTGTATTGTCTTGAGGATTCAATAAATTATTATTATGTTCCTTTATATCTTTTCTTCCCAGCTAAGCTGGATTTTAAATAAAGTGCGGGTCGTAGCCAAAACAACTTCACTCTTCCAAAAATTTTCGGGCGATGCGAGTTTGGAACTGTGTGTGTTTGGAACAGCTATGTCGATTAGGAATGCTGTTTTCTTCTTTTTGTTCAGCAATATAATATCTGGTCTATTACAGTGAACGGTTTAGTAGGTTATTATTGTTCGGTCGTAATATAACCTGAAATCGGCTGAATCTAGTACCGCCTCCGGGTTATATTTATAATAAGGAACTCGCTCTGTTATAAGGTTATTACGACTTGCAAGCTTCTGGTGGACTATACTGGCCACCTGATTATGACGGTGAAGATTGTCCATGTCTACCACATGCTGCTACAATATGTTGATAGTCTCAGGATTTTCGTGGCATTTCCTACACGTGTTATTTGATACACGTGCATCCTTAATGATATATTTTTGGTAGTTCTTAGTGTGCACGACCTGATCCTGAATTGCACACATAAAGCCTTCAGTCTCTGGAAAAAGTCCTCCCCATGTCAACCAGGCGTTCGGCGCACTCTTGTGGACTTCAAGACGGTCAAGATAATGGGGGTATCTACCATGTAGAGACATATTTTTCCACTCTTGTACAATTGTTCCAGTTGTCTGAATGCTCTCATTTTGTCGTTCCATTTGTTTAAGATTCAGAGGCTTATACTTATCATCAGCTAAACACACGATGGCATATAGCGTGCATTCGATCATTCTTCGATGGAAATATATTCTTAAACTGGATAATTGTTTTTCGTGTAGATTACAAATATTTATAATTCCTCTCCCTCCTTCAATTCTTGGTAATATAAGTCGTTTTTTACTACTATGCGGGTGGTGTTTCCTATATTTCGTTAGTGTAGTTCTAATTATTCGTTGTAGCCTTTCGATATCTGTGTTTGACCAAGATATAATTCCAAACGAATATGTCAAGGATGGTATAGCAAAAGTGTTTATAGTTTTTACTATATTTCTACTGTCTAGGTCAGACCTGCATATGCTTTCAAATCTGGACTTGAATTCTTTAGTTAGTGTTTCCTTAATGAGCTTATGCTCAACTCTCTTAGGCTGTACTATTCCCAGATATATATGTACGTTGCCCTCCTGCATTATTATTATTATTATTATTATTAGCATCGACTGGGTGTTATTCTCTCAGCTCAAAAAGCTGGAAACGTATAACCCAATTCCTCCCTCGCGACGTTGGAGTTCGGCTCGGAGCCTGGGGATAAATTTCATTATAACCCAGTATTCCGTTGGCATCAACACATGTTTGCTACAATATAGCCCGTTGTCCTACCCTTATAACATTTCTACTTAGTCCGCAATTTGTCAAACTTTTGGAGAACCTTTGGCTCATCAATCCCTCCGTGGAAATTACAAAAGGTTCGATGTTGACATTTTCAAGTTGCCAGATGTTCTTCATTTCATAAGAAAAATTCTCATACTTAGAAACTTTTTCCACCTCCGTTGTTTGTAAACTGTGAGGCAGTGGTATGGCAATATCAATGATTGTTACCCGCTTTTCTTTTTTATTTATTAAGACTATATCTGGTCTACTGTAGCCGACAGCCCTATCAGTTATTATCGGTCTATCCAAGTAGAGCAGCACATCGTCAGAATCCAGAACTGCTTGAGGACTGTATTTATAATACGGCGGAGTAGATGTTGGTAAAAGACCATGATTAAGTGCCAGTTTTTGGTGGATTATTTTAGCAAGCTGATTATGCCTTCCTAAATATGCGTTTTCTGCTAAAGTTTAAGTATATACTTCTTGATGACTTTATCCTGGATAGCAATAACAAAACCCTTAGTTTCCGGATATAGTAGATTCTCATCTAACCAGAGCAGAGAAGCTTTCTTATCAATATTATTGCCATTCAATAATTCTACATATCTACCATGAATTGATTTATGTTCCCAGAGATTTATGTTGTTTTGTATTATCCCTGTTTCAATAGTGTAGTTTGCATGTCTCAGTTTGAGTGGTGTATAATTGTGATAATATAACTGAATTGCGAGCCTCATAAGTTGATCTTTCAAACTTCAAGCTTCTTTTCCTGACTAAGACAGAATTCTTTGATATTAATAAGCACTCTACCTCCATATTTTCGAGGAATGTATAATCTCAATACCGAAGAATTGGTATGTAAACAACGGAATTTTGTTGAAAGTCGTCTAGTCATGCGGCCTAGCTCTTCCAGTTCTGTGTTTGACCGCTTGAATACTCCAAATGAATATGTTAACACCTGTACTGCCCATACGTTCATTGTCTTACATATATTCCCCCTTGAGAGTTTTGTATTAAGAAGCTTCGTTACTCTTTTTTGTATTTATCTTGAAACTCATGTTTGAGTGCCGTATGTTTTAGCATTTGATTTTGTGCTATTCCCGGATACCAATAGGTGTTATCCGGTGTCAATGGGTGAATCTGACAGAATGATTCCTGATTTTGTTTAACTTGTCCCTTTTGTATTTTGACGATAGAACATTTATCTGGCATAAAAGGACATCTTTATATCATCGCTGAATATGTTTATGGTTTTAATAAGCGATTGGAGTTTGCTCTGTGACTCTGCGTACAGTTTAAGGTCATCCACATATAACAGATGTGATAACCTTCTGCTGTTTGTTAACAGGAATCTAAACCCGCTTGCAGATTGATTGAGAATCGTGAACTTAGGATTTAGAGCCAGACAAAATCTTGACGACAAAGAGTCTCCCTGGAAAATTCCCTTCTTAACGTTGACTCTTCAAGCATTTTCTTCCGATATTCATATATTCGTCTTCTAGAACTTCATTAAGTTAGTAAGCATTGCTCTGATTTTAGGGCATATTTTGTACTTTTCCAAAACTTTAACTAGCCAGTCATGATGGACAGCGTCGAAGGCCTTACTTTAGTCAATGTAACATAAGTTAAGGTTACGCTTTTTCTTTGAACGTGCTTCAGGGCAATTGCATCTACGGCAAGTTGATGTTTATGTCCCGCAGATTGTCTTACACATCCTGTTCACATTTGTTCTTCTTCTAGGATACTATTTAATCAGTGATGATATATTCTTCGTTAATGATGTCAGTAACTTATAAATTGCTGAAAGACAAGTTATAGGTCGATATTTATTTGGCTGCATCTTATCTTTTTTATATAGTAAATATGTATTATCTTCAGATAAAAATTGTGGAATAGATTCGAGTGAGTGCATTACTGAAGCAACGTGATAAATTGTCATGTATGGCATTTACATATTTTGGATTCTCTCTCTGGATTCTATCTGGCCATGGTGCTTTCCAGTTTTGGGTTTTTCTTAGAGTTTTAAGAACCTCTTCTGTTGTGAATTCAGATACATTCATTTCCCGTAAATCTTCTTGAAGGTTTCCGATATCTGAGATCCATGCTGCTGATGTGTTGAATCCTTCCGATACTTTACAAGTTGTTTTCCAAAATTTGTAACATGCTGTTGGCTATTAGGTTTACTACGTTTATTCGTTTCAAGATCTCAAAAAAACTGTTTATCATTTTTATAAATGTGTGCATTTTGCTCCTTCCTTTTCTTATGCTCTTTAAATCTACGTAGCCTCCTCCTTATGCTCCTTTGGCTTTTGCTTTTTGTCTACATTGGTCTATGTATGAAATTAATTGTCCTTTGATTCGTATATCTATCCTTGCCTTTTTGGCTATGATTTTGGTTTTTCCGGCCACTTTTCTAGATGGCTGGCCTTTCAAGTATTCTTTCATTATATCTGCCTTGCCGCGCAAATCTCCTACGTTTTTTTCCAATCTTCTCTTCCACTGACGGATTTGCTTAAGATGACCTTGTCTCACTGTGCTAGGATAATATGTACGTTGTCCGTTAAGTTCTATTACAGTAACTGTTGAACGTGTCACATATATCAGAATTTGTTTTAAGGAACTCCCTCAATACTAGATTCATTCCCGATACAATTTCTTTGGCTTTATGAATATTTTTCAAGACCGGAATAACAGGTCTATGTAGGGGATCAGTTCCTTCGTAAAGTGCCATATTACTGAATAATTTTTCTCTGATATCTATTATCTATTATTATTATTATTATCACAATCATAATTCATCGATCACCTCAGCCTAGGCTGGTCGGGTTTACAATGCCAAGATGAGAAAGCAGTTCAGCTTCTCCCATTCAGCTTAGTACCTTACGAACAGTGTGGCAAGTTTGTAAGAGAACTGTTCGTTGTCCTACTGTGGTAATCGATTTTGAAACACCAAGAATTTCTAGGTTTTTGGAAAAGGTTTTGCTTACTAGATCTTCGGCGGATATAACAAAAGGTAATACCTCCACTTTCTGGAGTTTCCATTGATTTTTCAGATCAAATGCAAAATTTTCATACTTTGTGACCTTTTCTATTTCAGTTTTTCTGATGTTGTGAGAGAGTGGTATCGCAATGTCAATTATAAAAGCTCTCCTCTGCTTTTTGTTAATTAGAGCAATATCCGGCCTATTATAGTCAACCGTCCGATCTGTTGTAATTTTATTATTATTATAATGTGGCTTGTTTCGGCCTCGCGGCTATTCTCAAACTGTTAGTGTTATGAAAAAGTTGTGTAGTGTTCAATTGGTTGAACGTGTATTGAGGCGGAAGGGATGTATTTCGAATAAAAAGAAATAATTTTGCCAGAATAACTAATTGTTTTTTTTTTAATTTTAAAAGTTCTGTTATTTTTCCGACATAGTTTGTATTTGCTATAATAAATTAGTATTTTGTATTCCAGCGCGGCTGATGAACAATTATTATAACAACGTAAGGTTTGGTTGGAAAAAATTGTTCGATAAAAAAATAAATTGTACTGGAACTTTAATTCAGATATGCAACGAACAAAACCCGTCTGATGAAAAACATGCCTTGCTTGAGTTACGCAAGAATTCAGACTTAACGATTCTTCCAGCCGACAAAAGGAATGCCACAGTCATACTTAATACTATCGATCATACTTAATAGATATTTAATACCATATTTAATAACATATGCATATGCAATTAAAATGTCTGATCTATTAGGGAGTACAGATTGCAAGTAAATTCCTAACGATCCTACAACATATCTAGAGAAGAAAACTCGCTGTGTCATCAATACTTTTAATTTTCCGTCAGATGATAAAAAAGCATTAATACCTTGCAAAAAGTCTTCTCGTATTCCAAAATGTACGGTCTTCCAAAAATCAACAAAATTGACATTAATTTTCGTCCAGTTGTCAGCGCATATTGTTCACCATCTCACAAATTAGCAAGATATTGCTAAACACTACAACCGCTCGCAGAAAAATCAACGTCTTATATAAGAAAATCCGCTCATTTCATTGAGCTTCTTCAAAGGCACAGCATATTTGAAAGTGATATTCTTGTTAGTTTCGATATTGTCTCGTTATTTAGAAACATCCCGGTTCCAGAAACCCTAGACATTCTGAAAAACAATCACCATATATCAACGGATATTCATAGGTTTATTCAACATTGTAGAATATATATTTCATCTTCAAAAATAAATTCTTTGAACAGATTCGTGGAGCTCCTATAGACTCTCCTCTTTCTCCGGTCATATTCAATATTTTTATGGAATATTTTGTAACTCAAGCTATTACCAGCAGTCGGTTGAGACCTACATGTTGGTTTAGATATGTAGACGATAATTTCTTCTTTTGACCACATGGAATACAATCTCTAAATCTGTTTCTTCCGCATTTGAACATTACACATCCCCAGGTTCAATTTACAATGAGGACTGAAAACAATTCTACCCTCCCTTTTTGGACGTTCTAATATCAAAAAAGCCAAACCAAAGCTTCTCCTATTCAGTCTATTGTAAACATACCCACACAAACCGTTATATAGATGCGAATTCACATCATCACCCATCTCAATTAAATTCGGTGGTCAAAACTTCAAGATCTTTAAGATTGTCGGGCAACGAAAATCGGCAAACAGAACTTAATTCGCTAGAAACTGCACTAATTCAAAATGGGTACGACTGGCGTCAAATAAAAAGCCACATGGATAAAGTTCAGGCCAAGTGATATCCACAAATCCAGAGAGAATTGTCCCAAAACCCCAAAGTTCTTCTGCCATATAAAATAACTAATTATTCTTTTTAAATTTAAAAAGTTCTGTTATTTTTCCGAGATACTTTGTAGTCGGTCTATTAAATTAGTTTTCTATTTTTTTTATTAAATATTAATGCTAAAGAGAGGACGTATAAGTGTAATAAAAAATAATTCTACCAAGCTTGACGGTAGACAGATTGGCTGAGACTAAATGGTTTCTGAACTTTTAATAATCTAAATTTGATATGAGAACTAAGGGAGGGGGTTAAATAGGGGAGAAACGATGTCGTTAACCGACGTCGAAGATTCAAAGCCTACTTTACGGCAAGTCCTATCGGAAATTCCCAGCAAACCAAGGATAAAATAATCATATTCGTGGAATAGTTTCTAGTCTGAGTTAAACTGAATATAATGTGGCAATTATTACTAGTTCAGTATGGATATTGAGTGATAACATAGTCATTAATACTCACATGCCTTACGATATACTCGCATTTTAAAAAGAAAAAATAATACGTGTACCTGAAATAAGAATAATAATCCATAAGTAATGTTTCCAATCGTAATCTGCTCAGTATAATTTAATTTAGTATAACATGGGGTGATTTTTTAGCGTGTCCGAACTCCCGATAGGGGTCGCTGTCAAGCGAACTCAGTTTGCGCTTATCTAGTGTCAACATTATTCGATAGAGTCTGGCAGATCACACTGGACAACAAATTAACAACTTTTGTAAGCCAGTGGCGACTCGTGAGGGAGGGTGTTGGGGCGCCGCCCCTCCAGCATTTATCACAGTAAACAATTTTTCAGAGAAAAACAGCATATTTTATTTCCGTTCAGTTTCTTTTCTTTAACTCATTTTAAGATATTATTAAAAATTAAAATCTCCAAATGTTGAAGAATGTATGTTGACCCATCACACCAAATAATGCGGATAAAAATTCCATCCTGTCGCAACAATTTTACACCGTCGGTGGGAGGTTTACCTCCAGCGACCGTACGCCACGTCATTTTATCTCGTCGTTGGAGTTACATGTTTTGTTGGTTGCCAGAATTCGGGGGTTCAACTGCTTTCTAAAACATGCGATTTGGACGTAGATTCCCTGCGACCGAGCGTATCGGTAATTAGTTTTAAACGCTGATTTGATTGGTGTGGAGCATTTGAAATGTCTCGCGTCACGTATTTCGTTCGCCTTGCGAATACTTGTTTTGATTTGGGATTTGCTACGTGTGTACACACTGAGTAGTACTTTTTAAATAAAGATAATCAACTTTTAATTGCAAACCTGAAGGTGTCTTATATAAAACGGTTAATGAAGGCTAATTTAAACTTGGAGGAGAAAGTTGAATTAGAAACTCACGTAACGCCCGTGTTGAATTTGAATAAGTCAAGTTCCAAAAAAATGTAACCAGCTTTCGGAATGCATTTTCCAACAGTTAGAACCTATTTTTAGAATTTTCCCAGATAAATTAATAGCTCGAACTTATGATGGAGCTGATGTGAACTTATGATGGTGGTCATTTGGGAGGTGTGAATGTAAAAGTAAAAAATGTGTATAAAAATGCACACTTTATTTGCACGTACATTACTATACTTGTCTGTTTAATAAATTTCTGGAACAAGCTATTTCAAGCACACCAAGTTTGTAAATTTTTTTTAGTAACATAAATGGGATTTCCAGTTTTTTTTGCACGTTCGCTGCATTAAGACAAATTTGTAACAAACCAGATCATTAGAAACACTTTGGACTTCTCAGTCCCATATAATAGCCACGATTTTTAGGTTTAAAGAAGAGATTCAGACATGTTTTGAGAATATCCAACAAGGGGAAATAAAAAGTATAATGCAAAAATGACCTTGCAAGCCGTTGGGTTCCCCAAATGGTTGGAGGACGATATTTTTTTTGCTTTGGTTAAATTTTTTTTGCAAATGTTATGCCGCATGTAGATATTTTATATGATCAATTACAGTTAATTCAAACAGATCCTTTAAAAATTCAAATGGCAATAGAATATTCTGAAGAAAAAAATAGGGAGATCAGAAATAATTTACCATCTACTGAAATACCTACTTTTGACCAGGATAGTGTCCATTTTAAGAAAAAACGAAAATTAAATGATAAAAATTTGAACATCTCCGCTAGAGAAGTTTGTGGTATAATAAATGAACCATCTTTCAGAAGCAACACTTTTCTTATTTGATATTTATCCAGAATATCAAAAAGCACTTCCAATTAATGACATAAAACATTTTGTGGAAGTTTTTCAACGATAGAAAAAGAATATTTGATGACCGAATTTTAATGCCTTCCTGGTTCACCTGTTGTATAGGGTTTGAATAGCACGAAAAGTAAAAAGGAGGGAGGGGAAAGTAAAAAAAAATCTTTAGCAGCACTATTTTTTTCTACCCCCTCCCACTTTAAAAACCCACGAGCTTTTGTTAGCCCAACACTAGCAAACTTGGACTACAAAATTCGGCATAGGCCAAAAACACGAAAACAATAACCGGAAAAAATGAAAGGAAACTGGCCATTATCGAAATCAATGTCCACTTTCCAAAAACTCACGAGCTGTTGTGAGCCCAACACTATAGGCAACACTAGCAAACATGGACTACAAAATTCGGCATAGGTCAAAAACACGAAAACAATAACCGAAAAAAATGGAAGCCATTATCGAAATCAATGTCCAGTTTCCAAAAACCCACGAGCTGTTGTGAGCCCAACACTATAGGCAACACTAGCAAATATGGACTACACAATTCGGCATAGGTCAAAAACACGAAAACAATAACCGGAAAAAATGAAAGGAAACTGGCCATTATCGGAATCAATGTCCACTGTCCAAAAACCCACGAGCTGTTGTGAGCCCAACACTATAGGCAACACTAGCAAACATGGACTACAAAATTCGGCATAGGTCAAAAACACGAAAACAATAACCGGCAAAAATGAAAGGAAACTGGCCATTATCGAAATCAATGTCCGGTGTTCAAAAACCCACGAGCTGTTGTGAGCTCAACACTATAGGCAACACTAGCAAACATGGACTACAAAATTCGGCATAGGTCAAAAACACGAAAACAATAACCGGAAAAAATGAAAGGAAACTGGCCATTATCGGAATCAATGTCCACTGTCCAAAAACCCACGAGCTGTTGTGAGCCCAACACTATAGGCAACACTACCAAACATGGACTACAAAATTCGGCATAGGTCAAAAACACGAAAACAATAACCGGAAAAAATGAAAGGAAACTGGCCATTATCGAAATCAATGTCCACCTTCCAAAAACCCACGAGCTGTTGTGAGCCCAACACTATAGGCAACACTAGCAAACATGGACTACAAAATTCGGCATAGGTCAAAAACACGAAAACAATAACCGGAAAAAATGAAAGGAAACTGGCCGTTATCGAAATCAATGTCCACTGTTCAAAAACCCACGAGCTGTTGTGAGCCCAACACTATAGACAACACTAGCAAACATGGACTACACAATTCGGCATAGGTCAAAAACACGAAAACAATAACCGGAAAAAATGAAAGGAAACTGGCCATTATCGGAATCAATGTCCACTGTCCAAAAACCCACGAGCTGTTGTGAGCCCAACACTATAGGCAACACTACCAAACATGGACTACAAAATTCGGCATAGGTCAAAAACACGAAAACAATAACCGGAAAAAATGAAAGGAAACTGGCCATTATCGAAATCAATGTCCACCTTCCAAAAACCCACGAGCTGTTGTGAGCCCAACACTATAGGCAACACTAGCAAACATGGACTACAAAATTCGGCATAGGTCAAAAACACGAAAACAATAACCGGAAAAAATGAAAGGAAACTGGCCGTTATCGAAATCAATGTCCACTGTTCAAAAACCCACGAGCTGTTGTGAGCCCAACACTATAGGCAACACTAGCAAACATGGACTACACAATTCGGCATAGGTCAAAAACACGAAAACAATAACCGGAAAAAATGAAAGGAAACTGGCCATTATCGGAATCAATGTCCACTGTCCAAAAACCCACGAGCTGTTGTGAGCCCAACACTATAAGCAACACTAGCAAACATGGACTACAAAATTCGGCATAGGTCAAAAACACGAAAACAATAACCGGAAAAAATGAAAGGAAACTGGCCATTATCGAAATCAATGTCCACTTTCCAAAAACCCACGAGCTGTTGTGAGCTCAACACTATAGGCAACACTAGCAAACATGGACTACAAAATTCGGCATAGGTCAAACACACGAAAACAATAACCGGAAAAAATGAAAGGAAACTGGCCACTATCGAAATCAATGTCCACTTTCCAAAAACCCATGAGCTGTTGTGAGCCCAACACTATAGGCAACACTAGCAAACATGGACTACAAAATTCGGCATAGGTCAAACACACGAAAACAATAACCGGAAAAAATGAAAGGAAACTGGCCATTATCGAAATCAATGTCCACTTTCCAAAAACCCATGAGCTGTTGTGAGCCCAACACTATAGGCAACACTAGCAAACATGAACTACACAATTCGCTTAGGTCAAAAACACGAAAACAATAACCGGAAAAAATTAAAGGAAACTGGCCATTATCGTAATCAATGTCCACTTTTACATAAAAAAAACCAGAAAATAAGAAACATACTAACGGTTTCAACGTTGTTTTTCTTAGCGTAAACTTGAATACAAGTGATCGGTACGTGGATTCCGGAGTCAGTTTGCATATGAGTGTGAACGAGAATTTGTTAAGAATTCGCTGTATTCATAGAGTTTGCCAGAAATTATTGTTGCAAATGGAACAAAAGTTCCTGTTTATGATCGGGAGACGTAGAGATCACAAGTCACGATTACGGCATTAATGTGAAGAATGTAGTATGCGTGCCGAGTCTTGCGACTAATTTTTTATCAATGAGTGAATTGATCAAAAATAAGAACAATGTCGTCTTTGAACCCCAAAAAATGCCTTATACGAAACAAATTAGGTGATTTAGTTGCGGAGGCTAAACATATTGATGTGCGATATACTTTTATTAGGACTAGTCCGAAAACGACGCAAACGGAATCAGTTTCTATAGGTCCCGACTTTCCTGTAAAGGGGAATATGAAGAAGAAATGAGTGAATGCAAAATAAAAACTGGACAATAATTGACCACGTGATTCACATTGCTATTTATTCATTTCAAAACTTAAAACTATCAAAATCACAATCAGAACTTCTAGCATCCAGACTAAAACGAAAAAATCTTCTTCAAGATGAAGTAAATATTACTTTCTTCGGAAAACCTCAAACCTTATTTTCTTTAAGAAGAAGATTTAGAATAATGATTAAATGTTTCAATTTATTTGATGAATTAGGACACAAATATGATCCAAATGAAAAAGAGGTACTTAAATTTAACTGAGGTACCCGATACTTGATGGAAATTCGTTTAAAATAAATAAGCAAAGATTACCATCTAAAAATTTTCCACTATATTTAAAATTGTATGTATGACATGATGAGAATTATTTCGACACACAGTGTCTTTTTCAAATACAAACTATACTAAACTAACAGTGAGAAAAGTAATTACAACCTAAAGTGCCCATCGACCTAATAATACCATAAAACATGATAGTGGGGAAATCCATTTTTTTTTTCAATGTCTAGGAGGACAATATGAGTTTGATGCCGGTGAACCATTCAAGTCTAGCTGGTTATTTAACAAATAATTCAAATTTTTCTTTTTATTAATTTTTAGGCTCTCTACAAGATTACATTTTTTGGATTTATACTCATTATTATTATAAAATTATCATTGAAAACATGGTTTTCGAACATTAAATGTTTAGCATTTCTCTAATTTAATATATCCAGTCAATATTAAGAATGCAACATTCAAAACAATTACATATACGGAAAAAATTACACCAAATTAGTGTCGAGATATTTATCCAAAACAAGCAATATAAATCTTGCCAGACACGTTTCCTGGACGTCCCATTTCCGGAAATGGCAATGTCAACTGGTCATAAAGATCATGCGATGTCATGTTCTTGGATATTCTCTTGGTTATGCACTTCCAATTAATGACAGAAAAATGTTGTGAAAGTTTTTCGACGATAGAAAAAGAAGATTTGATAATCGAATTGGAATTTTTTATTCAAGGCCCGATATTTGTCAAAATGAAGACATTAAAGGCTCTTTAAAGACATTAAATTTTATTTTGATAATGGGACTGGATACAGCTTTTAAAGAAATCGCTAAGGCATTGAGAATACCAGTGACTATACCGATGACCACAGCCGAGGCCGAAAGGTTTCAAATTTTTCTTTTTATTAATTTCTAGGCTCTCTAAAAGATTTAATTTTTTGGGTTTATTCTCATTATGTAACATTATGAAATTATCATTGAAAACATGGTTTTCTAACATTAAATGGTTAGCATATCTCTAATTTAATATATCCAGTCAATATTAAGAATGCAACATTCAAAACAATTACATATACGGAAAAAATTACACCAAATTAGTGTCGAGATATTTATCCAAAACAAGCAATATAAATCTTGCCAGACACGTTTCCTGGACGTCCCATTTCCGGAAATGGCAATGTCAACTGGTCATAAAGATCATGCGATGTCATGTTCTTGGATATTCTCTTGGTTATGCACTTCCAATTAATGACAGAAAAATGTTGTGAAAGTTTTTCGACGATAGAAAAAGAAGATTTGATAATCGAATTGGAATTTTGTATTCAAGGTCCGATATTTGTCAAAATGAAGACATTAAAGGCTCTTTAAAGACATTAAATTTTATTTTGATAATGGGACTGGATACAGCTTTTAAAGAAATCGCTAAGGCATTGAGAATACTAGTGACTTTACCGATGACCACAGCCGAAGCCGGAAGGTTTCAAATTTTTCTTTTTATTAATTTCTAGGCTCTCTAATAGATTTAATTTTTTGGGTTTATTCTCATTATGTAACATTATAAAATTATCATTGAAAACATAATTTTCTAACATTAAATGGTTAGCATATCTCTAATTTAATATATCCAGTCAATATTAAGAATGCAACATTCAAAACAATTACATATACGGAAAAAATTACACCAAATTAGTGTCGAGATATTTATCCAAAACAAGCAATATAAATCTTGCCAGACACGTTTCCTAGACGTCCCATTTCCGGAAATGGCAATGTCAACTGGTCATAAAGATCATGCGATGTCATGTTCTTGGATATTCTCTTGGTTATGCACTTCCAATTAATGACAGAAAAATGTTGTGAAAGTTTTTCGACGATAGAAAAAGAAGATTTGATAATCGAATTGGAATTTTTTATTCAAGGCCCGATATTTGTCAAAATGAAGACATTAAAGGCTCTTTAAAGACATTAAATTTTATTTTGATAATGGGACTGGATACAGCTTTTAAAGAAATCGCTAAGGCATTGAGAATACTAGTGACTATACCGATGACCACAGCCGAAGCCGGAAGGTTTCAAATTTTTCTTTTTATTAATTTCTAGGCTCTCTAATAGATTTAATTTTTTGGGTTTATTCTCATTATGTAACATTATAAAATTATCATTGAAAACATGGTTTTCTAACATTAAATGGTTAGCATATCTCTAATTTAATATATCCAGTCAATATTAAGAATGCAACATTCAAAACAATTACATATACGGAAAAAATTACACCAAATTAGTGTCGAGATATTTATCCAAAACAAGCAATATAAATCTTGCCAGACACGTTTCCTGGACGTCCCATTTCCGGAAATGGCAATGTCAACTGGTCATAAAAATCATGCGATGTCATTCCTTTGGTTATGCACTTCCAATTAATGACAGAAAAATGTTGTGAAAGTTTTTCGACGATAGAAAAAGAAGATTTGATAATCGAATTGGAAATGTTTTATTCGAGGCCCGATATTTGTCAAAATGAAGACATTAAAGGCTCTTTAAAGACATTAAATTTTATTTTGATAATGGGACTGGATACAGCTTTTAAAGAAATCGCTAAGGCATTGAGAATACTAGTGACTATACCGATGACCACAGCCGAAGCCAGAAGGTTTCAAATTTTTCTTTTTATTAATTTCTAGGCTCTCTAAAAGATTTAATTTTTTGGGTTTATTCTCATTATGTAACATTATGAAATTATCATTGAAAACATGGTTTTTTAACATTAAATGGTTAGCATATCTCTAATTTAATATATCCAGTCAATATTAAGAATGCAACATTCAAAACAATTACATATACGGAAAAAATTACACCAAATTTGTGTCGAGATATTTATCCAAAACAAGCAATATAAATCTTGCCAGACACGTTTCCTGGACGTCCCATTTCCGGAAATGGCAATGTCAACTGGTCATAAAAATCATGCGATGTCATGTTCTTGGATATTCCCTTGGTTATGCACTTCCAATTAATGACAGAAAAATGTTGTGAAAGTTTTTCGACGATAGAAAAAGAAGATTTGATAATCGAATTAGAAATTTTTTATTCGAAGCCCGATATTTATCAAAATGAAGACATTATAGGCTCTTTAAAAACATTCAATTTTATTTTGATAATGGGACTGGATACAGCTTTTAAAGAAATCGCTAAGGCATTGAGAATACCAGTGACTATACCGATGACCACAGCCGAAGCCGAAAGGTTTCAAATTTTTCTTTTTATTAATTTCTAGGCTCTCTAATAGATTTAATTTTTTGGGTTTATTCTCATTATGTAACATTATAAAATTATCATTGAAAACATGGTTTTCTAACATTAAATGGTTGGCATATCTCTTATTTAATATATCCAGTCAATATTAAGAATGCAACATTCAAAACAATTACATATACGGAAAAAATTACACCAAATTAGTGTCGAGATGTTTACCCAAAACAAGCAATATAAATCTTGCCAGACACGTTTCCTGGACGTCCCATTTCCGGAAATGGCAATGTCAACTGGTCATAAAAATCATGCGATGTCATTCCTTTGGTTATGCACTTCCAATTAATGACAGAAAAATGTTGTGAAAGTTTTTCGACGATAGAAAAAGAAGATTTGATAATCGAATTGGAAATGTTTTATTCGAGGCCCGATATTTGTCAAAATGAAGACATTAAAGGCACTTTAAAGACATTAAATTTTATTTTGATAATGGGACTGGATACAGCTTTTAAAGAAATCGCTAAGGGATTGAGAATACCAGTGACTATACCGATGACCACAGCCGAAGCCGGAAGGTTTCCAATTTTTCTTTTTATTAATTTCTAGGCTCTCTAAAAGATTTAATTTTTTGGATTTATTCTCATTATGTAACATTATAAAATTATCATTGAAAACATGGTTTTCTAACATTAAATGGTTGGCATATCTCTAATTTAATATATCCAGTCAATATTAAGAATGCAACATTCAAAACAATTACATATACGGAAAAAATTACACCAAATTAGTGTCGAGATATTTATCCAAAACAAGCCATATAAATCTTGCCAGACACGTTTCCTGGACGTCCCATTTCCGGAAATGGCAATGTCAACTGGTCATAAAAAACATGCGATGTCATGTTCTTGGATATTCCCTTGGTTATGCACTTCCAATTAATGACAGAAAAATGTGAAAGTTTTTCGACGATAGAAAAAGAAGATTTGATAACCGAATTGGAAATTTTTTATTCGAGGCCCGATATTTGTCAAAATGAAGACATTAAAGGCTCTTTAAAGACATTAAATTTTATTTTGATAATGGGACTGGATACAGCTTTTAAAGAAATCGCTAAGGCATTGAGAATACTAGTGACTATACCGATGACCACAGCCGAGGCCGAAAGGTTTCAAATTTTTCTTTTTATTAATTTCTAGGCTCTCTAAAAGATTTAAATTTTTGGGTTTATTCTCATTATGTAACATTATGAAATTATCATTGAAAACATGGTTTTCTAACATTAAATGGTTAGCATATCTCTAATTTAATATATCCAGTCAATATTAAAAATGCAACATTCAAAACAATTACATATACGGAAAAAATTACACCAAATTAGTGTCGAGATATTTATCCAAAACAAGCAATATAAATCTTGCCAGACACGTTTCCTGGACGTCCCATTTCCGGAAATGGCAATGTCAACTGGTCATAAAGATCATGCGATGTCATGTTCTTGGATATTCTCTTGGTTATGCACTTCCAATTAATGACAGAAAAATGTTGTGAAAGTTTTTCGACGATAGAAAAAGAAGATTTGATAATCGAATTGGAATTTTTTATTCAAGGCCCGATATTTGTCAAAATGAAGACATTAAAGGCTCTTTAAAGACATTAAATTTTATTTTGATAATGGGACTGGATACAGCTTTTAAAGAAATCGCTAAGGCATTGAGAATACCAGTGACTATACCGATGACCACAGCCGAGGCCGAAAGGTTTCAAAATTTTCTTTTTATTAATTTCTAGGCTCTCTAAAAGATTTAATTTTTTGGGTTTATTCTCATTATGTAACATTATGAAATTATCATTGAAAACATGGTTTTCTAACATTAAATGGTTAGCATATCTCTAATTTAATATATCCAGTCAATATTAAGAATGCAACATTCAAAACAATTACATATACGGAAAAAATTACACCAAATTAGTGTCGAGATATTTATCCAAAACAAGCAATATAAATCTTGCCAGACACGTTTCCTGGACGTCCCATTTCCGGAAATGGCAATGTCAACTGGTCATAAAGATCATGCGATGTCATGTTCTTGGATATTCCTTTGGTTATGTACTTCCAATTAATGACAGAAAAATGTTGTGAAAGTTTTTCGACGATAGAAAAAGAAGATTTGATAATCGAATTGGAATTTTTTATTCAAGGTCCGATATTTGTCAAAATGAAGACATTAAAGGCTCTTTAAAGACATTAAATTTTATTTTGATAATGGGACTGGATACAGCTTTTAAAGAAATTGCTAAGGCATTGAGAATACTAGTGACTATACCGATGACCACAGCCGAAGCCGGAAGGTTTAAAATTTTTCTTTTTATTAATTTCTAGGCTCTCTAATAGATTTAATTTTTTGGGTTTATTCTCATTATGTAACATTATGAAATTATCATTGAAAACATGGTTTTCTAACATTAAATGGTTAGCATATCTCTAATTTAATATATCCAGTCAATATTAAGAATGCAACATTCAAAACAATTACATATACGGAAAAAATTACACCAAATTAGTGTCGAGATATTTATCCAAAACAAGCAATATAAATCTTGCCAGACACGTTTCCTGGACGTCCCATTTCCGGAAATGGCAATGTCAACTGGTCATAAAAATCATGCGATGTCATGTTCTTGGACATTCCCTTGGTTATGCACTTCCAATTAATGACAGAAAAATGTTGTGAAACTTTTTCGACGATAGAAAAAGAAGCTTTGATAATCGAATTGGACATTTTTTATTCGAGGCCCGATATTTGTCAAAATGAAGACATTAAAGGCTCTTTAAAGACATTAAATTTTATTTTGATAATGGGACTGGATACAGCTTTTAAAGAAATCGCTAAGGCATTGAGAATACCAGTGACTATACCGATGACCCCAGCTGAAGCCGAAAGGTTTCAAGTTTTTCTTTTTATTAATATCTAGGCTCTCTAAAAGATTTAATTTTTTGGGTTTATTCTCATTATGTAACATTATAAAATTATCATTGAAAACATGGTTTTCTAACATTAAATGGCTAGCATATCTCTAATTTAATATATCCAGTCAATATCAAGAATGCAACATTCAAAACAATTACATATACGGGAAAAATTACACCAAATTAGTGTCGAGATATTTATCCAAAACAACCAATATAAATCTTGCCAGACACGTTTCCTGGACATCTCATTTCCAGAAATGACAATGTCAACTGATCATAAAGATCATGCGATGTCATGTTCTTGGATATTCCCTTGGTTATGCACTTCCAATTAATGACAGAAAAAATGTTGTGAAAGTTTTTCGACGATAGAAAAAGAAGATTTGATAATCGAATTCGAAATTTTTTATTCAAGGCCCGATATTTGTCAAAATAAAGACATTAAATTTTATTTTGGTAATGGGACTGGATACAGCTTTTAAAGAAATCGCTAAGGCATTGAGAATACTAGTGACTATACCGATGACCACAGCCGAAGCCGGAAGGTTTCCAATTTTTCTTTTTATTAATTTCTAGGCTCTCTAAAAGATTTAATTTTTTGGGTTTATTCTCATTATGTAACATTATAAAATTATCATTGAAAACATGGTTTTCTAACATTAAATGGCTAGCATATCTTTAATTTAATATATCCAGTCAATATCAAGAATGCAGCATTCAAAACAATTACATATACGGGAAAAATTACACCAAATTAGTGTAGAGATATTTATCCAAAACAAACAATATAAATCTTGCCAGACACGTTTCCTGGACATCTCATTTCCGGAAATGGCAATGTCAACTGGTCATAAAGATTATGCGATGTCATGTTCTTGGATATTCCCTTGGTTATGCCCTCCCATTCTTTCCGGTCTTTGCATTCCATTCTCCAGTTTGCAATGCCTACTGTTTTTACATCCTTTTCCATCTGGCCCAACCATCCTCCTCTTTGCTTTTATCTCCAATGGGGTCCAGTTTGTTATTGTTTTAATTACTACCCCATTGCTGTGGGTGACCTTCTCATTATGTGACCTGGCCATTTTACCCAGCCATTACTTTTATGTATCCGGCTGGCTCTTCCCTTAAGTCTTCCTCTATTTCTTCATTTTTCCTTCAAGTTTCCTTTTCCATATTCTGTTATTCCCGGTCGAGGTATTTTTATCAGTATATTTTCTTCTGGTATTTTTAAGATTCCTTCGTTTTTAGTTCTATTGGCTGATTCCAGTGTATATATAATGAGTGGTTTTATTAATATCTAAATACATATACAGGATGTTTTCAAAGTTGAGTCATTTATTTCGACAGGTTGTAGAACTTGCAAAACTAAGTAATATTACCAAAAATCATTTATATAAAAGTTGCAAAGTAAAGAAGTTATTAACAGTGACAAAATCTGAAAACAGTTCTGACTCTTTAAAGCTCTGACACTCTTATTAGAAAACCCTTTACATTTCAATACATTATAAAAAATTTATTTAAGTTAGAAGGTTAAGCTATTTAGCTTCATCTTTCATCATAACAAAAAAAAACGCCCAACGAAGAGATTTATGGCAATACTTTTAAGTCTGACGCTAAAATAATTTTTTTATTACATCGACAAATGTGATGCTTTCCCAATTTAATAAATGTTTCATTTTTTAAGAATGTTCTGTGGAAAATCAATCATCATATGTTACACGTCAGCTTTCATTTGCTTTTATTTTTGAGTGAATTATTTCCAACGTTGATATATTTTATAGTTTTCTTCCTCCAGTGTGATATGAAATAATCGTTTCTATACATGGCGTAAGGGCAATAACTTTCGTAAATTTAACCAACGATTCTTTATGTCGTATTAAAAAAAAATTCCCTAAGACAAAAATTTTCCTAAGACATATATTCAAAATGCAGCCATTTCAGCGAAAAACAGGTCAGAACTTTTCTTTTCAGAATTTACAACGTCCCATCGCCATGTTTATTTGGATAATCCATTTCGGGTTAAATGTAATTCATGAAATTTAATATATTTATAGCCATTTAGTCTACACGTTACAATTTAAATTGGCCATGTCGAATTGAGGCTGCTTTAGTCGCTGCTGGCTTTAGTCGTTCCGTCATCAGCTCTTCAGGTGTCCAGCTTGAGCCCAACTAATGACGGCTTAAGGCCAGAAACCGGTCATGTGAGACGCTTGCTGGCGCTTTGGATGTCGGATGAAGGAATGGCAAAGTAGGACGTGGAGCACGGGTAAACTTCCTTAGCTTTTTAATACTTTTCTCCACAGGCCCAGTTCACAATTTTTCGATCATACCTGGTAGTTACCCGAGGTTAGACGGGTCACGAACGATTTCGGACAGCCTGACTGCTGCGACCGTTTACTGCAGGATGGCGTGGCTGCATGTGATTGGCTGCATTGATTGGCTGCAGCCTCCATTCGGCATGGCCAATTTAAATGGTCATGGCTTTAGTCGTTTCTTCATCCGCTCTTCAGGTGTCCAGCTTGAGCCCAACTGATGACGGCTTAAGGCCAGAAACCGGTCTTGGGAGACGCTTGCTGGCGCTTTAGATGGCGGATGAATAAATGGCAAAGCACGACGTGGAGCACGGGTGAACTTCCTTAGCTTTTTAATATATATATATATATATATATATATATATATATATATATATATATATATATATATATATATATATATATATATATATATATACAGAACATCTACAGAAATTCGATAAAAAAAGATCAAGGAATCCAACATAACAGAAGAATGGGAAAAGGAACAGGCAGATACATAGAAAAAATTACACAAAAAGCACAAGAACTGATCCCATTGAAAAAGAACATGAAACACCCTTTGTGGGACTCGGAATGCGAAAGTGTATTGCAGCGACGGAAACGAGCATTTCAGGAGTACAACACTAAAAAATTCCCAGAAAGTCAACAGCTTTTTGACGTGACTAGAAAACAGACCGCAAAGGTTATCAGGCAAACTAAGAGGAAGTACATGAAGGAACAACTAGACTCTATAGAGGATAATTTCCGCAATTATAACACAAGATACTTTTATAGGACTTTTGCAAGAGAAATCCGTGGATACACACCACAAAATCGTTGCTTCAGAAAGCGAACTGGGAGATTAGCGCTAACCAATCAGGAGAATTGTCAGGAGCTGGCACACTATTTCTCCGATCTCCTCAATTGCCCTGAAAGCGACATAAAATTCCCCAAGGAAAATTGTATCCATGCCCACTCAGAATCACCACCACCAACACAAGAATAAATCAACAGGCACATACGCAAACTAAAGAATAACAGGTCATCCGGTGAAGATGGTATCACCTCGGAACTGTTGAAAAACCTCGGACCAAATTTACTGCAGAAACTTACGCAAATTATCACGAACATTTGGCAAACAGAAAAATTACCAGATGAATGGAAATGTGCTCTTATCCACTCGCTGCACAAGAAGGGAGAGATAACAGATGTGAACAACTACAGAGGAATCTCATTACTACAAGTTACTTACAAAATCCACTCAGCATGCCTTCTCCAGAGAACACAAGAACAATTAGAACACAAAATTGGCGAGTACCAGGCAGGATTTCGCACTGGTCGCTCATGCACTGAACAAATATTTAACTTAAAAACAATACTGAAATACAAAGCTATCAGGAACGTCTCAATCATCTGCACGTTCGTGGACTTCAAGAAAGCATACGACTGCATCGACTGAAAATCTTTGTTCAACATCCTAGAAGAACAAGGATTAGACCCCAAAACACTACGATTGATCAAGCAGACACTGACTGATACAACATCTAAAGTGAAATTTATGGGAGAAATTTCCGAATCTTTCCTGATTAAAACTGGAGTATGCCAAGGAGATGGGTTATCCCCACTCCTTTTCAACCTGGTCTAGGACAAGTCATAAGGGAATGGGAAAAAGAACTGAAAAATTAAGGACACTGGAAACCAATACGAATATCATGCCTGGCTTTCGCAGACGACCTAGCCATACTCGCAGACAATGAAAAAAGAGCAACGAAACAGATCGAAGTCCTCAAGGAATGTACAGAGATAGTTGGCCTACAAATCTCCTTTTAAAAAACCGAATTCTTCTGCTCAAAATTAGATGTTCAAAATTTTAACACCAAATACGGCAAAATAAATAGGGTCACTCACTTCAAATACCTGGGCGAGATCCTCGAACCCACAGGAGGAGAGAAGATAGCACAGAAGACTCGATTACTAAAGATGAAGAGGGCATACAGCAAGACACACAATATCTATAATAAGAAATACCTATCCACACACGCAAAAATAAGACAGTACAACACAGTAATCAAACTAGAAGTATTATACGCAAGCGAGACACTTGCACTTCATACAAAAACCGGCATAGAGAACATACTAAAAGAACGCAAAATTATGAGGAAAATTTTCGGCCCAAAACTGACAGAGGAAGGATACAGACTACATTCTCGAAAGAGTACAGAGAGAATGCCCAACGTAGCGGCGGACATAAGAAAAAGAAGGTTGAAATTCTGTGGACATATCTGTAGACTCCCACCGACAAGATTCATCAATAGAATTCTTACTTATATACAAGGGGTCAAGTCAACAGTACCATGGATTGCACAAGTCAGAACTGATCTGGGAAAAGCACAAATGGGACCGACAGAGATTGACGATAGAAGAACGTACAGAAACAAAATACATATGTGGAACGTTGTATCAGAGAGCGAAGTTTCGAGGAGATCGGGAACAAAGTGGACGGAGGAGAGAAAGAGAATCCACGGAGAAAGGCATTTTTTGACATTGACATTATTGTCAATGTCATATTGTCAAGTATCATTGACATATATAAAAAACATATTTACTTACTATATTTACACTATTATATAGAAATTAATATAAATTATTTTTTAGATTTGTTTTGAGAAAGGGAGGAGAAGACCTCCTGATGAAACGTTAACGTTCAAAATTTATATTTATTAAAAAAAAAATTGAATTTTTTAAACTTTTGTTTACTAGGCAAATTTATTACAGAAAAAGAACTAAGAAATTTGTTTATGTTTTGTTTCTGTTTTTTACCCACTGATTCTTTATTTATATAAAAACAGATATTTTAAATATTTTTTTTGGGTGGACTCAAAAAAGAAAAAAAAATAACTAAAAAGATGACAAACAATGCGATGGAAGAACTAAACAACTTGAAGTTGAAAAGAAAAATTAAACACAAATAATATTGCATCAAAATTATAATTATTAAAGAAATACAAAGGATTACGTAATTTAATATTTAACCAGTAAATAAGAGTGAATATTTATAAAAATAGAGTTATGTTGTTCTAAATATATAAAAATATTTGTAATATAATATGATAAAAATATAATAAACTATAAATAACTAAACCAAAAATATGTCTTAAAATAACAAATAAACAACTATTTCCATTAAGCTATAAATAGTGATGTTAAACATTATTGACAAAATTAAAACAATAAATAATGTTAATATAATAAATAAATTAAATAAAATAAATAATGTTAAATTGAAAGATTTTTTTAAGTTTTCATAAAAATAAAATTAACAGAAATCATGTTAAATTTATTATAAAAATATATAAATTAAATTTTATTTGTGTAAAAATATTTATTAAAATAATAATTTGTTAGTTAGTTTAGTTTAGTTTAATATTTTACATATTAAACTAAACTAATATACTAAACTAACTAATGATATGCTTAACTTAGTTGGTCCATCTTTGCTTGCAGTTAGTTTTCGTTTATTAAAATCTTAAGATTATGTACAAATATTGGAAGGTTTAACCTATGTGGAAAAGATATCTCAATTCTTGGGCTTGTTTTCCTGTTGCGTCTCTCTGACTGCCAAAATCAGCTTTCCTTTTAGTACTCCTATCCATGACAAATTTGTTTACTCCACTTCGTCTTATTGAGGAAATTTCAGATCTGTTTAAAGTTTTTACATTTTTGTTAAATTAGTTTAAACATTTTTAAAGTAACCATTTGCTCTTTGCTTGATATAAAAGTAAAATAGTAACTGAAACAGTCACGACGTTTCGCCAAAATCTCATTTGGCATTTTCAAGTTTTGTCCGCTTCGACTGAAGAGTCCAACTGACGTGCACGGGTCGTTATGCTCGCTTTTATAGCTGGCCGGCGACTGCGCAGATTATATCGGGGTAGTTCGGGACTATTTGCGGCGCTCGGCAACGCTATCGGGCATCCCTTTATTGACTTTTCTACCTCGCCGCCACGTTGCCGCGTTTCTTCTTTATTCAAAAGGGATTTCCATACTTTTAGAATGTTGTGAGCGTCGTTTCGCGTATTTAGCTCACCCCTTTCTTCTATTTCAAGGGCTTGTAGTTTTCAATATTCGTTATTTCTTTGGCTTGTTCAAAATTGATTTTATGTCCTGTTTGTAGATGGTGCTGGAACAGAACGAAATAGTAGTAGCTATTGTGGAGGTTTTCCAGTATTTGAGAAAACAACCTGTCTCTAGACTGCTACTGATAATTGTCAAAAAGTGATTGCCAATCACATCAAAAAACAATTTGAAAACTTTCATACTAATATCATCAATGTTATTATTTTTATTTTTTTAAGTTATGTATCTTTCTTAGGTCAGCAAGTTGGAGAGTCCGAAACTCGCCGAAGATATTTATTGGTATTATAATATTGTATAGAAACTCTCTTCTCTGTGATATGTCTATCTTTGGTACTATGTCACTAATGCTTTTCAGAAAATAGTCATTGAAATGTTTCGCTATCTTAATCCTATCTGTTTCTAATTTCCCATTAAAAAGAATACCTGGATTCTGAATTTTCGGGTTATTATTAAGAAGACTCTTCCACATTTCTTTATGGTCTTTCCTAACCCGGTAAATATTTTTGTTACGATACCAGTTCCAGTGTTCCTGAATTTTTGTTATTATAGCCTTCTTATACAAATTGTCACTCACTGTAATTTTATCCCTTATTTCACCAGTCCACCAATTACCATTTCCCCATTTGCTCACAACTTTTGTTTCAATTACTGGATGAAAAAAGTAATATAAACTTAATCTTCCTCAATTCCAATGCACTTTCGCGACCTTTCAGGCCATTGTCAAATTCCAGATCGAAAATAGCTTGGTGGTTCTGATGTAACAAAATCAGTGATGCTTTTCTGGATCTTTGAAAATAATTGAAGCGGCCATCAACCGGGTGATGTCGCAGAAATGGGAAGAAATAAAAATTCGCGGGGCTAAGTGTGGAGAATAGGCTGGGTACGATAAAATCTCCCAGACTAATTCAGTGATCAGTTCCTCCAGAGCATCACTAACATAAACCAGTTGCCGCTGATAATGGTGAGTAGACACCGTTTGATCAGATTAAAGTCACTCATAGTACATGACGCTGATCCCACCATATACACAGCAACATCTATTTAATGTGGATATTTAGTTTTGATGAATGTTAAACAGAATTAATCCACGCTTTTTGTATCCTTGCATTATCGGTGAACAATTTATACACACTATCCCTAAAACCATATTTCCATAACTTCTTCCTTAAGAAATCACGATTTTCAGTTTCAAAGGGCCGTTTAAAATCAAGGGAAATTATTCCAACAAATCGTTTCTCACTAATCGTAACTTTCCATTGAGATACAACTGCCTCATTAACCAAATTGCCTCATTTGGTTAAATATATTATTGGGACATTTAAATAATTTGAGTTTAAGATTATAGGAAAAATATTATATTTTTCCTACCTTCATTGGTCATATATCTTCTTTTGTGAACAAACCTTCGCTTTTTCTCTCGATTTTGGAGAAAAAAGATTAACCCATTTAAGTTAAGTTTGATGATTTTCAAGATGATAAAAAAAATGCTGGCCTTTTTACAAATCCCTTTTCAATTTCTCTACAAGATGTTAATGGTTACTCACCACACTATACTGAAAAGCAAATATAAGGTACTTATTTAACTGTATGTGATCCAAATTATATGGAATTTTGGAAATTTGTAGCAACAAGCATTTTTTCAGATTTACACGATTTAGCTGTCGGATATTGTTGTAGTAAATTAAGTACTGACTGTTTAATAATAATTTAGAATTAAATGTTTCAAGTTATTCATATTTATTTGATACATAACCTAATAGACTGAACCTTTAAAAATGTTTTTTTTAATAATACCTAAGTTTGTACTTTTGTTTTATTTATTATATTATTTTTTAAATCTCCACTACTCAGCCTATAAATAACTCTCCACTATAATCAGCCTATAAATAAAATGTAACATAATAAATAATATAAAACCTTTTTATATTATTTATTATGTTGTCAAATGTATCTATCTTCCCAAAAAGGTTAGTCACCCTTGTTGTAGACGGTGGGTTCATACGCAGGAAGTTTTTTTAATACCAACGAGGATTTCCTTCCCGCATTGTTTCCAGTTTTTTATGCTCTAGGGTTCATCTTTGGAGGTACTTGAAGTATATGAATGTCTTGCGTACTGAATAGTCCGGTCAAATTAGACAGAAAAATAAGAGTGAAGGTACAAAAATTCACATCAAGCTGGAAGTGAGCAAAATTGTTCAAAACATAATTAAAAATAACATTTCAAAATTCCCCATCGATATCGTATCGTTCATCATATCGTTCCGATACGCGGAAAAAAATTGATTCGAGGTCAAAGGTAAAAAAAATAAGTTTTTTGCGATTTTCATCAAAACGATCAGTTTTATCGTAAAATTACCTTAGACAAAAATTGTAGATCATAAAATTATCTATAAAAAAGATATCAATAATTTTTCCTAAGAGTCACCGTTCCTGAGATATAACGATTTACAAAGTTGTAAGCGTCATAATATGCGTATGTACGTCACGTATATACATCTCTGTAGCTGTAATATAAGTAAAAATATTTTTCTATCGGTGATTGTAACTTACATTTAAAATATAAAACATACATAAGTACAATCTACAGACTAGATCTGAAAACGCTGGCAATTATTAAAGCAACATTAACTAACACAAGGTCAAAAGTTAAATTCATGGGTGACATCTGAGAGTCCTTCGAAATTAAAACTGGAGTGAGACAAGGAGATGGACTCTCGCCACTCTTATTTAACTGTTTTATCAAAATTGATGGTCTGGCATTTGCTGATGATCTAGCAATTTTAGCTCAAGATGTATTAACGGCACATAAAACAGATTGAAATCCTCAAAGACACAGCAGAAAAGGTAGGACTCCAAATTTCCTTTGAAAAGACACAATACATGACCTGCAACAGACTAAGAACACCATTTCTAAAAACAAAATATGGTAACATTAGACGAGTCTCTCAATTCAAATATTTGGATGAAATAATCATGGAAAATGGGTTGGAAAAAGCGGCCAATAAAGGTAGATGTCAAAAAATGGAAACGGCATTGGGACTTACACAAAATATTTACAACAAAAATGCCTATCTAACAACACAAAACAGACAGTACAACACAGTTATTAAGCCAGAATGTCTATATGCTGCAGAAACGCTCATTTTGAATAGAAAGAGTGACATCGAGGACATTGAAAAGAAGGAAAGAAAAATCATAAGAAAAATCCTAGGCCCCAAACAAATAAATAACACAACATACCGACTTCGAGAAAACCAAGAAATCAAACAGTACACAGATATACATAGTGATATGAGGAAAAGAAGACTTAAGTTTTACGGACACATCAAACGGATGAATCCGAGTAGGCTAACTAGACAAATAGTCGAATTTTATGAAAATAGGAGTAGAGTTAAAGTAGACATAATTAAATGGATTGCTGCAATTAAAGAGGACCTAAGAGCAGCAAATATTACACAAATTGAAATTCAGGATAGAGGCTGTTTCAGATACAAGGTTAACGTTTGGAA
Organism: Cosmopolites sordidus; assembly: GCA_031761425.1. Classification (NCBI taxonomy): domain Eukaryota; kingdom Metazoa; phylum Arthropoda; class Insecta; order Coleoptera; family Curculionidae; genus Cosmopolites; species Cosmopolites sordidus. The sequence goes on along the minus strand of JARFXV010001466.1, from coordinate 50,405 downwards.
GGTTGGCCAGAGAGAAAAATGTAGGAAGGCTAGAACAACTTGGTCTGACGAAAGGAAAAAAGCTCATAGCGAAAGAATTAAATTAGTGAAAGTGAAAGTGAAAATGTTACTGTTGAACATAATAGGAAGATATTAATCAATGCAAGTATCGAACGAGCTGATGAATGAATCACCAACAGTAGAGGATTCTTTTGCTACCAACGAAGAGACATGCGATACATCGCTACTGGCGCAATTCACTTTCACCCAGGATGAAGAAGAAGAAGATCAAGAAGAACAACAAGAAGAAGTAATTGAAGATTATGAATCGGACGAATACATTTTTCTACTGTTTTTTAATTTCCATCACTTTTATCAATTCCAACCCTTGCTAATATCTGTTATTATGCAATAGTTTCCAATTAAACATAATTATAACAGATATGTGGAATAAGCCTACTGGGGAAACCATGTTAAAAAAACGCGCTAAGTACACTACCTCAGAGATGGCGTGGAAACGTGTGCATATTATGACGCTTACAACGTTTTGAATCGGTATATCTCAGGAACGGTGGCTCTTAGGAAAAAAATTATTGATACCTTTTTTTATAGATAATTTTTGTCAGAGGTAATATTATGATAAAACTTACCGTTTTGATGAAAATCCCATTTTTTGACCTTTGACCTCGAGTCAATTTTTTTCCACGTACCACAACGTTGGGGAATTTTGAAATGTTATTTTTAATTATGTTTTGAACAATTTGACTCACTTCCGGCTTGATATGAATTTATGTACCTTTGAATGTCTAGATTGACCGGACTAGAAATGTTTGATGACGGAAGTGGAGGTAAACTTTGTGTTTGTGAATATGGCCATCGCTTAAATGACATTATTTTTCGCGCTTAAGTATTGAAAATGGTAAGTTTCACTGATTATTTTTATGTTAATAAATAATTTTACATACAAAATTATTGGAGTCATATGTCTTTAAAAAATGTTTCCGTACGATGTATCTTAAAATTCACTTTAATAAGTCGGATTTGAGGCAATTTTGTTTTTTGCATCAAAAATTAATAATTATAAGCAACGTTTAAGAAATGGAACGCACCAACTTATTTGTTTGGCATTGAAATTTTTGCTTTTAATAGATTTTAAATCAAATATATTTTTATCATTAATAATCAAAATTTAATTGCTTGACCTCGGATATTCGGCATGCGAATGTGGATCAAAAATAAACCGGAATTTTACTATTGTTTTCATCAGTCAATCACGAGCGGGCTGTTAGTGTAAGTCATGTATTGTATACATAGTATTGTATACATAGTGTATACATGCAGTGCAATGTATTAGGATTGGGGTAAATGCTCGGTGAGAAGTTTCATTCCGTTCTTTTTTCAGTACAGCCATGAGTAAGCAACAGGCTCCACCGTCCGTTGCGCAACGGGTCATAATAATATTTTTTAACTAAGGAAGGCGTTAAACCATCCGAAATATTAACTTGTTTGAAGGTTGAGTATGGGGACGATACTCTGTCTAAGACTCAAGTGTTTGGTTGGACCGAGAAGTTTAAGAGTGGACGAGAAAGTGTGGTAAATGTAACTCATAGTTGAAATCCCAGGTCAAGAGTCACTGTTGACAATATCGGTGCAGTTCGTGATCTTATCGCTGGTGAAGGTTATGAAATCGCTTCAGGAACTTTGTCAAAATCCGTAAAAACCCTATTCATAAGCTATTGAATACAACAATATACAATATTGAATATAACCATACTACTTTGGCGCTGCTTGTGTTTTGCTATGGTTGTTCGTTCTCGAGCGAGAGCGACTGCGTCACTCTCAGTGACAGGCTCAGTTGATTTTAAATTGCCGAGCAAGACGATAAGCTTTTTTAAACTGTCTTTAGATCCTGGTGTCGAGCGTTGGTGTAAAATTTTATTTTCATTATATCCATAAGCAAACCTTCGATATCAAAAACAAAATATAAAGAGGATATTGCTTCACTCACTTCTTTTTTCACTACAGCTATGAGTAAGCAACAGGTTCCACCGTTCGTTGCGCAACGGACCATAATAAAGTTTTTAATCAAGGAAGACGTTAAACCATCCGAAATATTAACTAGGTTGAAGGTTCAGAATGGAGACGATACCCTGTCTAAGACTCAAGTGTTTGGTTGGACCAAGAAGTTTAAGAGTGAACGAGGAAGTGTGGAAAATGTAAGTCATAGTCGACGTTCCAGGTCAAGTGTTATTGCTGACAACATTAGTGCACTATTTATGAAATCGCTTTAAAGATGGGTATTAGCTTTGAAAGTGCTCAAATAATCATCAGAAATCATCTTAGCTTCCATAAAATCTGTGCCGAAAGTTGTTGACCGAAGAGAAAAAAAATTGCTGATTGCAAATCAGCTAGAGACTTTTGAATCGATTTCGGGGGAAAGGATTGCGGTGTCCCCATCAGAAACGTTCTCCTTCTCCATGACATCGCCAGGCAACACACAGCAGTTCTGACAAAGGAAAAACTGGAGAATATGCATTGGGAAACCCCTGAACACCTTACATACAGCCCAGAATTGTCCCTTTGAGATTATTTTTTATTTGCGTTCTTTAGGTACACTTGGAGGTGTACGATTCGACAACGATCAACGATATTGATGGCTTCGTGTGCAATTGGATAACCCAAATTAAAAGTTTCTACGAGCAAGGAATTCACAAGCTTCCAAACTGTTGAGAAAAATGTGTAGAGCACGGAGGAGATTATGTGGAAAAATCAATCAGATCAATAATTTTTTTGTATTATTTTATAAATAATAAATATGTAAAAAACAATTCCGGCTTATATTTGATTCGCCCTCTTAATTGTCATTAATTGCCAATAGGTATAAATATTATAATATAGGGCTAATATATTTAACTAACTGTTATCTCATACCTTCTATTTTTAAAACAAAATGACAAACTGTAAAGAAACTTGATAAAGAGCAATGTCCTTTTGTTATTCCATCATTTCAAAACTAATCAAATGTTATGCGGAAATCAAAGACGCTTTTCATGACCTTTCAAAATTTATATAGTTTGACAGCATAACGAACAGTTTTGTTGAAATATAGTTTGTAATAAAGATTCATGGTACCGCAATGAAAAAATAAAATAAAATGTTTATCAGATAAATATGATCAGATTTTTTATCAGATAAATAATTTTATATACAAGGTGTTTGGTGCATCGTTTGCCAAATTAAAATGGCCGATAGGACGGGTCTTTTGCTATCTCCTCAGCCTACATAAAGCATTATTGGGTTTACAGGTTTTTTTTGTTACTTTTTAAATCATTTTTTGAAAAATATCCTCCAAATAATATCCTATATCCTCCAAATATTTTTTTTATTTTAATGTGTAATTTTGTAGAGTTCTATGAAAATAAAATTACATGTAAGCGAGCTCTAGTTTTTTTATGGACTCACAAAGTTTTTGGAAGAAGTAAAAATAAATTTAAAGCTCAACTTTAAATTACATATAAAAAAAAATAAAAGGTATCATGTTCTTCGAATTCTTTAAAAAAATCTCTGGTTTATCCTCTTTTTAACGCTATGCATTCATGCCATGAAAACGTTTTACTAACTTCACTGATTTGCTAACTTTATGTATCGGGACGCAGTAGGCTGATATTCGATATGCAGGACAAAAACTTGTTTTTGTGTAAACAACACGCGCAAAGCTGGTAAAAACTATTAACTCCCTCATACACAGTAGAATTACATCATCTGTCTTTCATTAGGAAAACGGAAAACAAACTCAAAAAACCCGTGTCGTGGTTTCAGTTTTTTAGTCGAGATTTGATTGTCTTTGCTGATTTAATTCCGTTACTTGTGTTATGTTGTTTTTGTTGAGTTGTGTTAGTTTTTTAGTGTTTTTGAAACATTTTGTTTATTTGATGATGAATCAATCAATTTGATGAATTTGAAAACGTCAATGATGTTGTACGAGAAGCGCAAAGAACGCTTTCTTAAGACAGGCTCACCTTCCCGCCACATGTTCCCAAATACTTATCGACGCTTACGCGAAACTGGGAATTTGAATATTCATGAACCCAAGAGGGATTGTGACGCGACACAATGTTGAAGTCGATGAACATATTTTCGCGTTGTTCGAGGAAGAACCCACTAGAAGGACCAAAAATGTAGCTTCATTGCTCAAACTTTCTATCTGGAAGGTGTGGAAAGTACTTCGCCAAAATAAGAAACATACTTTTCATTACACTCCGGTACGTAATTTTTAAACAGACCTACAACCTGTACACTCTAAAGATGAATTCCCATGGCGCGTGTAATCACTAGCCGTACGTACTTACCATATCAAATTAAATAAAGAATATTGAAAGTAAGTAAACCATTCTTACGCGTATTTAATTGGTTGCCGGTCTTGAAAATAAGGACTTTGAAAACCGTGTCCGATTTTGTTAATTTTTGCTGCATACAGACGTGGAAGATCTTGACTTTTTAAAAAGTATTCTGTGGACGGATGAGTCCAAATTTAATAAAGAAGAAATTTTTAATTTACACAACCTCTACCACATCGCCAAGAGATGAGACCCCACGAGTCAAAAGACAGAGATCATTTCAGAGATTCAGTATCAATGTTTGAGCAGGTGTAATTGGAAATCATGTAATTGAATCACATTACTTACCTAATTGTCTCAACGGGAATAATTACCTTGAGTTCCTGCAAAACGTCTTACCCGAATTGATAGCTGAGATTTCAATACAGACAGCTTAACACTCAGGGAATATTAAGTAATGTTTTCCCAAATTCGTGAATTGAGAGGGATGGCCCTATTTCATGACCTCCATGGTCCCCAGACCTAACTCCGTTGGATTTTTACATCTTGGGATAAACAAAATAACTTATAATACGTCACAGAAGTAGAAACAAGAGAAAGTCTTTTACGTACTACTACGGTAAAAATGAAGCGAAGATTGCGCGCGTGCATATGTAACGGAGGTCCGCAAAACGAGCAAGATTTTATTTTTACTTCAAGTCCAAGAACCGTTAGTACCTTATGTAAGAAAGAGATAATAGCGAGACATCACTGCGCAAGAGTAAGATAGCATTTTCTACCTACTTAGCGTATGTTATTTACGCAAATAAGTAATATCGAATATCAGCCTAATGTGTCCCGATACACAAAGTTAGTAAAACGTTTTTATGGCATGAATACATACCATAATGGTGGACAAAGGAATTACATATGAAGATTAAAGACAAAAAGGAAAAACGAAAAATATATCTGGATACAAAAAAAAAGATGAAGATCACGAAATATATAAAGAAAAACGAAAAGAAGTAAAGATAGAACTGAAGAAAGCGAAGCAACAATCATGGATAAGATTTGGCGAAAAGATTACTGAAAAATACAGAGAAAACCAAAAATTATTCAACGGAACTTTAAAGCAACTAAGACAGAAAAATAGTTCAGTATGATGAATAAAAAAGGCAAGAACGGAAATGTAATTACGGAAGAAGATTAAATAATGGAAAGATGTAGAAGAACTAGCATGCCAGAAGAACAAAGAAAATATTCAAGAAAGAAATTTGATACAAGAAGAATAGGTAAATGAAGCCATAGAGGAATTAAATATGGCTGAAGTACCCGGTAGAGACAGCATAACACCAAAATTAATGAAATATATAGGAGGGGAAGGAGTAAGAAGGCTGATTGTTGAACGACGTTATGAGAAAGATAAAAGTCCTAAAGATATTGACCTCTGAAATCATAGAGCCAATACATAAAGGGGGTGATAATAGAGATTGTAATAATTATAGTGGAATAACACTGACAAGCATACCAGGAAAGGGCATGACCAGAATATTGGAGAAAAGGATAAGAAGCAAAATCGAGATGACAATGGAGAAAAGACAATGTGGATTTAGGAGGGGAAGGAGCACGCAAGATCTACTGTTCGTGATAAGACAAACAAGTGAAAAACTAATAAAAAAGAACAAAAGTATACATATCTGTTTTATATATCAAGAACAATCTTTTGATCGAATGAAAACGTACGAGAAATAGACAGAAGGACAGTAGAAGTAATAAAGCCTATGTACATGGACAATAAGAACATCGGAGAACAAACAATGAGGTATCGAATGAATATACGACAACTATCAGCGTAAAACAAGGATGTGTGCAGAGCCCAATGCTATTTTCGATTGTAGTAGATGAAGCGTTAAAAGAAGCAAATAAAAGAACGAAAACATTGAAATTGGGATACTGAAAATTAGAAGAGATTGAACTGACCGAATTGATGTTTGCAGATGATATGGCCATAGCGGATACAAAAAAGAACCTTCAACACAACTTAGACATCTTGAATTGACAAAATTTAACATGAACATTAATATATACAAGACAGAAAATACGATCATATCCAAATGTTATGTCCAAACAAGGGACATAACATACAATTAAATGAAAAGCTAATAGAACAAGTGAAAAACTACAAATACCTGGGATTAACAATCGAGAGTAAAGGAAGAATGAAAGGAGAACTAAACGATAGACTTGGAAAAACCGAAAAAATGTTTAATATGATGAAGACAACTTTCCTTGGAAAGAAATAAATACTGACTACGATAAAAACATCAATAAGGTAAAGTAGCGAGAGTAAAGTAGCATGGGCTTTAATTGAAAGGCACGTTTATACGTGCAATGGAAATATTTATATACAATGGAAATATTTCTGAGGAAAATACAGAATAAAATAAAAAGAGACAGCATCTGAAATCAAATAATTAAACAGAACCTACAGATTAAACCTACAAATAATAAATTAGCAGGACAATTAAGGTGGTTCGGACATGTGTGTCGCATGCCAGAAAACAGACTCACAAAGAGAGTGTACGAAGCGTGAGTGCAAGGGAAGAACTGTAGAGGAAGATCAAGAAGAGCATGGAACGATGGGATTAGAGAGGAGGCTGGAAAATGGGGTAAAATATGGGAAGAAATTAAGGAGTTGGCACAAAGTAGGTAACCTCAACTCCACGCACCTGACATCTAACCAGGCATCTTTAAGGAACAAGATTAAGTAAGTAAGATAAATTATAAATATGATTATCACTTGTAGTTATCATTGTGCTTTATTTTAAATTTCTGACACTCCTATTAGACAGCATTTTTGTATGTATGTCTTATACTGAAAATAAAATACCTTTCTTTAATACTCTTAATTAAAAAAAATATATTGATTTTATTGTTGTATATTTAATTTTTAATCGACTTATTTAGACTAAAAATTGTTTGTTTATGAAGAAACTTCTTTCAAAATTGTTTAAAATAGTTGTTTGACAATATATACTATTTTACGTTAAATAATTCAATAGTTGCTTTTTAGATTCTTACTAACAATATCATTTTTACTTTTATATCAAGCATGGTTACATTTTTTTTCCTTTATTTACAATAATTTTTCATATAATTAATAGAATTAAATTATTTTGTATATAATACCCACCTTTTCTTTTCTGAATTTAATAATTGTCCATCTACTAAACTATCAGTAGAATGTAGGATATTTTTATTCTTAAAATCGTGACTTCCAATCAAGCTTTTGAATTCCTGCTCGTAATGGTAAAAGCAATTCTCGAGAGCAACTCGACTTACGTCCAGTAAATCGGAGATCGTTTGGTCAACACTGTTCTCGCTGGAAAATGTTAAACGAAGACTATTTGTTTTTTTTTTCGATTAAAATTATAGTGTAAATATTGCAAAATTATTACAAGAGCACTTAATGAAAACCTTATTTTGTATATTTTTATTAATTTTGGAAGATTTATCAAAAAACATTACATTGGTTAGTTAGATTATTGGTTGGTGATTGATTCGTTGTGGGATTAACCAAATATTTTAGAACTTTTAATTTACAGAAAAAAAAATGATTTCAGGTTCTTGACACATTTTGATTTTGAGTTTATATTTGATTTTAATACTCTAGGTTTTTGAAAAATTATAATTGAAATTCTGAATATATATTTTTTTGGAATTCATGATTTAAATTTAAAATTTTTAGATTTTTAAAAAATTTTGGGTAGGTTTTGGTGTGATAAACTACTTGAGATTCTCTGACGACCTAGTTCTAACAGCCGACCGTCTGGATGATGCTATTGTTATGTTAAAAGATCTCAACGAAGTCTCCTAGAAAGTGGGACTCAAAATCAAATTCGCAAAAACTTAAATTATTATAAAAATGGTACTTGACTGGGGCATCTACATCGATAATATTAGAGTAGACTAATTTACTAATATCAATATTATGGTCTTTGGTGGCGACTGAGGGAATGGGCAAAACTGCCAAGAGGAGCGGGGGTCAAGTTTTTTACCTGGAGACATAGAAGTATTTCAAACCATTCATCAGTTAAAGGCAATATCTGGAATACGATGGTTTCAACCCAAAAATCTAACCAAATCTCATACAAAATTGAGCCACGGACCGGAAAAAGTGGTAATTCAACGGAGCGAAGTTTGGGGTTGTAGGTGGTGCTGTATATGGGGGTGTATCTCACTCAGTATGACAGAAGATCAAAGTCTAATTACTAAACTCAAAGAGATTTACCACTAAACACCGAAATACTCTTTTTAAAGTTCTCGACGCACGTTTCGCTAACCATCTTAGCATCATCAGGAGATGGTTAATGTAATTTTAAAAATTAAACTGTGTTCTATTTATATGAGAACCCTAATTGCTAACCTACTACCTATGAAGCGTACTACCTACCTAATAAAGCGAGTAAAAAAATACAAAAAAGGAAAAAAGGGCGAACAGGGAACAAAAGAAAGAAAAAAAACCGTGAATTTAACTGATCATTACATTAATAATTGGAAAAGTCGACTCAACGCTGAACGCTGGATTATTAATGTAAGGGTCAGTTAAATTCGCGGTTCTTTTGCCTTTCTTTTTTGTATTTTTTACACGCTTTATTAAGTAGGTAGTACGCTTCGTAGGCAGTAGGTTAGAGTTCTCAGATAAATAGAACATAGTTTAGTTTTTAAAATTAAATTAAACCATCTCCTGATGATGCTAACATGGATAGCGAAACGGGCGTCGAGAACTTTAAAAAAGTGTTTCGGTGTCTGGGGGTAAATCTCTTTGAGTTTAGTGTTTCACATCGAAGGTTCCAGTAGAAAAGCTGAAAGTCTAGTTAATTTTTGAGGTTGTCAGACGTGAAATGTGTAGTTCTGCATTGTTTTGTAGCAGGGTAATTTTTTTTTACGATTGACCAAAGGTAGAAAACTAAAAGTAAATTATTCCTTCAAAATTCCACCACCCAAAATGAACCAATTCAAATGCAGGTAACAATCCGTTTTATGAATCGAAAATTGGTGGAATTTTTTAGGACAGTTATACATACTATCGTTTTACAAGTCGAAGCGAGGCTTGCTATAGCTCCTTGGCATCATATATATGCCTCGAAAATGTCTGTTAATGTTACTTCTAGGATCAGCAACTACAGTTGTTCTTAAAACGTGTGGATCGAAAGACCGTAGACGATCTGCTCTTCCCCCATCTTCAAGATTCATGTCTTCCTCCCGGAATTTTTTAAACTAAAACGACCGGTGCGTATTAATGCAGTATCTTCCTGCTCGGTTTCAGAAATCTCACGAGTAGCGACAGTTGCTTTTTTAAAAACGATCTCTTAAAATTTCACTAATTTCGCGATTTATTATTTCACCCATTTCAACCGGCGTCTAAATATTTCCCAGTTGAATCGCGTTAATACTGAAAAAATAATGTTTATTTGTCAGAGTAAACTTAAACCTCCGGTGATTGAAGTATAAGTCGATTGTGTAAACCTTCAAACGTCAAAATTCCTTCCAGTTTCCTTTCCTTCAAGTGTCAAAATTTCATGACAATCTGTCTACAAGTTTCTGAGTTGTTGTGCTTTATGTGAGGCTACTTTTGATATTTTTAAAGCAATAGAAAGAATAATTTAGTGTGTTGATTGCCCATTGTGTTTAAACAAGTGACACAAGTGAAATAAAAAAGATTCTTTTCATGCGGTATGTGACAATGAATGAACATGGATTCATCACTATACTTTGGAGTCAAATCGGCAGTCAGCTGAGTGGACAGGAACCGATGAAATCCGTCCAAAGCGACCAAAAACACAACCATCGGCATGTAAGGTTATGGACTCTGTATTTTGAGATGCACATGGGATATTGTCCATAGATTATCTCGAGAAAGGTAAAACTATCAATAGCGAATATTAACATAGCGTTATTTGTTTGGTTTGAAGGACGACATGGCTTCAAATGAACAAGAAGTGCGTGTTTCGATAAGACAATGAACCGTGTCACAAATCGTTGCATGAACTGCACTTCGATCGTTGCTTCCACATCCACCGTATTCTCCAGATCTGACCCTCAGCGACTAATTCCTGTTTTCGCTCCAATGAAGAGGTAATTGCCGAAACTGAAGAATATTTTGAAGGCAAAGAGAAACCCTTCTATAAAAAAGGTGTAGAAATATTAGAAAAGCGTTGGAATGACTGGATTGCTCTCCAGGGAGAATATATTGATGAATAAACTCGAAATTTGCAAAAGTTTGTTTTATTTGTCAGTCCAGTGACTTATTGATCGATATGTTACTCTATGTTCTTCTCTAATACTGGTATATTTACACACGGAAATATTTTAGATTCACTAGCATATTATCCAACATGTTTTTTGTTGCTTTCCACTGAAAATTAGAATGTGGTAAACCTTTGTTATTATCATAAAGTATTTCCTTTGAGAACAATAAAACTTTCCATATTTAAATGCAAATTTTGCTTAACAGATTTTGTTATTAAAATATTTGTTTAGGGTATCTGGGATTAGTTTCAGGTATAAAATATAATTATCAACAAATATACGTAGTTTATTAAAATCTCGTCCAAAAAAATCTACCTATATTGAGGGAGAAGTATTATAGTACACGTTCTGAGTTTGGTTTGGTGTAAAATTAGTCTTCCAAGTTTTGACAAGCTCGAAAATTTAATATCAGAATAGTTAAACTATATATAATCACCAGGTTAGAGAGATTGTTGGGATGAAACGAATGTTTATGTATCCCGAATTGACAGCAATGGTGTTGGTAGGCACCATCTGATATATACATAGTAAAGTTTGACATTGTTGACTGTATATGTACTCAGAACGTTATGTTATACGCACGCTATTTGTGTTGTTTAGTGACTTGAAAATTTCATCTCAGTCAAAAATGGAATTAACTATATATTAATATATATATCATCATCATCATCATCAGCCCGTATCGATCCACTGCAAGATGAAGGCCTCTTCAGCATGCTTCCAACCTTCACGGTCCTGGGCTTTCCTCTGCCACTCGGGTCCAATATACTTAACGATGTCATCAGTCCATCGTGCTTTCGGTCTTCTTCGCGGACGTTTGCGATCAAGCGGTATCCACTCCAGGATTGCCTTGGTCCATCTGTCGTCCCATCGCCTCGCTATATGGCCTGCCCATCTCCATTTCAACTGTTTTACTCTTCCAATGATGTCACAGACTTTTGTTTGTTCCCTGATCCATGCGCAGGACTTTCTGTCTCGTCTTGTAATGCCAAGCATACATCTTTCCATTCCCCTCTGTGCCACCCGAAGTTTTTGAATTGATTGCGATGTGAGTGTCCAGGTTTCACTTCCGTATGTCATAACGGGTAGAACGCACTGATCGAATACTTTTCTTTTCAGGCAAAGGGGGAGTCTGCTCTTAAACACTATGTTGAGCCTACCAAATGCCTGCCAGCCACATTTAACACGCCGTTCCACCTCCCGGGCGGTATTCCCCTCCATGGAAATCCTCTGCCCAAGATATACAAAGCTGTCCACAATCTCTAAATCCCTTCCTAAAACTGAAATTCTTCTGTCCTGAGCGAAGTTATTGAACATAACCTGACTCTTTTTCAGGTTTATTTTCAAGCCAAATGGTTCGCCAGCCCTTTGCAGTTCTTGTATGCGTCTTTGCAGCTCCTCTGGGTCTTGAGAAATGAGAATAATATCATCTGCAAATCTAAGATGGTTTAAGTTTACACCATTGATCTTTACCCCATCCTGTTCCCAATCCAGTTTACGGAATGCATCTTCAAGGCCAGCCGAGAAATGAATAGGCGATATTGCGTCACCCTGCCGTACACCTCGTTCTATGTTAATTCCCACTTCAAGATCATCAAGGTGAATTGTGGCTGTAGCTCCATCATATATCGATTCTACTAGGTTTACATAGGCTCTCTCTACACCTTGGCTAAGTAATGCATCCATTATCGCATGCTTTGAGATGGAATCAAATGCTTTTTCGTAGTCGATAAAAGCCAAGCACAGTGGCATGGTGTATTCGTTGTGCCTTTCTATGACCTGCTGTACAACCTGGATGTGATCCATTGTACTGAATCCACTTCTGAATCCTGCTTGTTCTCTTGGTTGTGCGTCATTCAGTTTTTTTAATATTCTTTTAGAAATTATCTTAGTGAAAACTTTGTACATCACTGATAGGAGACTTATTGGACGGTAGTTCTTTAAATCTTCCTGTGCTCCTTTTTTATGTAAAAGGATCACTTCTGCATTTTTCCATAAGTCAGGTACTTTTTGTTCTTTGAGGCATTTTGAGTATAATTTTGCCAGTGTTTTATGTAACGTCCGACCACCAGCTTTTAGCATTTCGACAGTTACACTATCCTTTCCTGGAGCCTTGCCGTTCTTCATCAATTCTATAGCATTTGTTACTTCCTCCACTAGGATATCTGGTATTATATATTGTTCTTCCGTGGGTATTGCTGTCCCTGACTGGCTCTGATCTTCATATAACTGGGAATAAAACCTTCTGACAATCTCTAACATTTGGGTACGCGTCCTGCACACTGTGCCATCCTCACGCTTTAAAGCATATATTTGCGTTCTTTTGTTTCTCAGCTTCTGTTTAGCTTTGTTAATTCCTTTGTTTTCTTCCAGGGTTTTTTGCACTAGCTGCATATTGAATCGGCGCGTGTCCTCTCTGATACGTTTTCGATTATATACGAATATATATATATATATATATATATATATATATATATATATATATATATATATATATATATATATTAAGTTAATATACATATATATATATATATATATATATATATATATATATATATATATATATATATATATATATATATATATGTAGGGTTAGATTTTCTTGGACAGCGTCCAATGAGACAGCAGTGACTGAGTGTCATCACACATCCAACCGTTGGGTTCCACAATTTCATGTGGAACACACAACAACCTGCGTCTCCGCCTAAACTAACATTTTTATTGGTTGCTTGACCGGGAAGGAGACCCACCTATCCCTTCAACTGGATGACATAGGTTTCGTCTCTCGAGGTTCAGACTCATCAGGGCGCTGACATATATGGGTTGTTGGCTGTGGATAGGGTCTCCCTATTCTTGATGGTATGGTACATGTCGGTTGTTGAAGTTGAAGGGATAGGTGGGGCTCCTTCCCGGTCAAGTAACCAAGAAAAATGTTCATATATATATATATATATATATATATATATATATATATATATATATATATATATATATATATATATATATATATATATATATAATATATATATATATATATATATATATATATATATATATATATATATATATATATATATATGTATACTGTCATTATGATTAGTATTCATTCATAATTTATTATTATCATTATTATATTAGTATATTAAGTGTCATTGACACACAAAAAATATATTTATCCTATTTTTTCAGAATTGAGGTGAATACTTCCCGAAACGTTAACGAGTTAAGTTTGTATATTATTTTAGAATATTTTTAAAATTTTGTTCGTTAGGCAAATTTATTACAAAAAAGAATCACTGAGAAGTTTGTTTTTTTGTTTTTACCCAGTGATTCTTTATTTACATAAGAACAGATATTTTTGATATTTTTTGAGTTTTAGATCGTGGCGAAAAACCCACATAAAGAAAAAAATATATGAACACGCCACACACATTCAGACACATCATTCAGACATTACTAACATGAGAAGTCACAAGTGCCGTCAACTACAGCGGGCATTTGAAGATTGAATCATAACTGCTAATTTATGAATGTATTTTACTTTAAACGAAGCTTGAACTTTGCACTTCATAGATAACATTTTACCATCAGTTATACCATTAAAAACATCAAACACGTGGCAGTTTTATAACGAATAATTTCCCTCGTTTTAATGGCTTAGATGTACTATAATCTTTTTTCGCAAGTGGATTACTATCCTGATTTTCAATATCACTATCATCTATGCATGATGTCAGTAAATAATGATAAAATGATCCGTTGTTGAACTTTTTCGGTACATTGAAGGGAATGGTTCCCAAAGACGAGGATAATCGATTGTTTTAGATAGGTGTTTTGGTTTTGATTTACCTTTCTCTGAATGGCGAACTATTTTCCTTTGTCAACAGTTGGATCAACCGGTACATTGTTTCTGATAGCATTTTTCACGCTGTAAAATCTTTTTATTTTTAATTTATGTTCAAGCATTTTAAAACAGTATTCTCATATTTTTAAATACATCAGTATATCGGATCATATATAACACTGGGGAACATCAATTTTGTTGACTTGGATCTGTGACTTGTTTTCGACTCATTTTTCATCTCTGGATTCAAAAATATTCACAGTTTTTCTCTATCACGTCAAGTTCTTAAGCTACAGGATGCCCTCCATTTTACCTTAAAAGTGTACATACGAAAGGAAATAAGGTGAGATCTGACCAAATAGATTAAAATATTTTGTTCATACAGAGGTTAACATATTATTAAAAGTTAAATTGTGTTTATACAAAAAATAAATAAAAGATATTATGGTAAAATTTTCTTCTTATAGCTTTTCCTGGAGTGTTCAGTTTGTGGACATTCCCGCTTGATGCTCAAACATTAGTCAGCCATCATACTGATATCCCATCTACCTTGATACCGGGCTTTCATAACCTTTAGATCTTGGTGAAATCGCTCGCCCTGTTCATCACTAACAGCAGCAATATTTTCTGGGAAGTTAGCAAGATGACTATGTAAGAAATTCAGTTTGATGCTCATGTTGCAATCAAGCTTTTTAAAGTTCTCCAAGAGTTGTTGTACAATTTCGATGTAATTCGAGGCTCGTGTATTTCCAAGGAAGTCTTTAACAATATTTTTAAAAGCCAACGAAGCATCCCTTTCAAGTTCGGCCATTGTTTCACTGAAATTTTCATCTTTAACGAGTTGCCGAATCTGTGGACCATTAAACAAACCAGCCTTTATCTTTTCATATGACAGGCTAGGGAATGCCGAAATGATATACTCTCCTTCAATTGACAAAGCCGTAACAAATTGCTTCATGAGACCTAGTTTTATATGCAAAGGCGGAAATACAATGTTTTTTCTGTCGACAAGTGGCTGATTTAGAATGTTTGGATCACCAGATCTTAGGTCAGATCTTGGCGGCCAGTTCGATTGCACCCAATGCTTCTCACGAGCTCTGCTGTCCCACATGCACAAGAAACAGGGATACTTGGTATACCCGGGTTACTGGCCAAGAAGGAAACAGACCATTTTAAGGTCAACACAGATGATCCATTGGTGCATATTATATTGCAACAAGTCAATGACTTTCTTTATGTCGCCATATTCTTCACGCAAATAAACTGAATGACCTATTGGGACTGAACCGTATAAATTTCCATTATGTAGGGGAACACACTTCAAGCTACGCTTTGAGCTATCTATAAACAATCGCCATTCAGTTGCGTTATAGTTAGAAATGGCCAATTCTTTCATTAAACCTATTACGTTCTGGAAATATACAAATCCGTAATTATTTCTGAAGTACTGCCTAAATTCACTTTGTCTGGATCGATAGTAAGTGACTTTAGCTCCTTTGTAAAGCATTTTTTTTCGTGCAGTCTTGATGCTAATAATCCGATGCTTTTTTGGATAGTCCCAAATCTCGTGCTAAATCGTTTAATTCATATTGATTGAATCCTTTACGAACAGAATCATTGGAAACTTTGAATTCTTCGTCGGTGGAGTCACTTCGATCTTCACTTGATTCACATTCTTGTATTTCTAAAGAAGGGCTACTTGAAAAACTGGCACTGGAATTTCAGCTGCATGAGGCACAGGGCATATAGCTGACGGTAAACTAAGGTACTCAATTTTATGTTTGTTTTTCTTGTTGAACTCTGATGTTTTCACAGATGACTGATGTTTTCACTTGTTGTCACTCTGATGTTTTCACTTAAGTGATCTTTGGGCTCTCGCCAAACCATTGGTATACCAAACGAAAGTTTATTACGTGTTCTCTTCGTCCACATTCGTAAACTCTCTTCACACTGTTTGCACACTTTATGAGGGGCCCGTAATTTATCTTGGTCACCTATTTTCACTTTAAAATAAGCAAAATAGCCTTGCCTAACAAATATACTAATATTAGTCCATTGAATAGGGATAGTAAAACTGCCACATATATAACAAATTGAATCAGGGCTGTTTAAGCACTTACGACGAGAACTACCAGAGGCAGACAACGAAAATCTATAGTTGTGTATGTATACTTTGACTTTACTATATCAGAGCGACACAATCCCGCGTACTTTAGGATCTCATGCGTAACTGACCGAACTAGTTTTGGATGACGCAACGTCACTCACGCCCCCACTCCTAGGTCGAAGAAGGTCCGCCGGTAGGAGAGCAGTAGTGACTTCTGTGATTCGCCAAGCTTAGTCGGATACACAACAAATGTAGAGAAAAAACTTGACGTCATAGAAAAAACTAAATAAAGTTTTGAAATTAGCATATCAATTTACGTATAAAACAGCTTAAATATCGAACTCATCAGAAATTATTTATCAAATTGTCCCCCAGTATTATTAGAAAGATAATTTTCGCAACGAAATAGTTAATATATTTTAATTAATTAAAATACAATTAAAATAATTAATCATTCTTTTTCTACTTAATTTCTTTTATTTATCATAGTGTGGATGTCCATGACTTTTTGTGGATGTCCATGACATTTCAACCGTCTTCTTAATTGTTTAGAACTATGTGTTTCTAGTGCGAATCAGCACCATCAATAATTTTTTGTAATGAACTATTTGATATCGAAGATAATACATCCATTTACAACCATAGTACAGGCGTTTCCAGCCATTATTACACAAAACAGTGCGAAGTTTTTGAATTGCCGCTGTTCTTTTAATATGGTGGTTGTGTTTGCTCTTACTAGCACGTGAAAAGGCCTTTTGTTTTGGAATAAATGGGCATGTGACTACAGTGCCACTAGAGAATCGTAAAACGGTCAATTTTCAATGTTACACAACCATTTGATTGCCAGAAGTCTTTGAAGAAATAAGAAAAAACGATCAGCAAGGCGGGATCATTCTTCACCCTGACAACGCCAGTTTTCATACATCAGACTGAAAAACTCAATATTTGACCGGTCAAAATATCGAATTGATGGGTCATCTGCCGTACATTCCTGATTTGGCACCCAATGATTTCGTTTTGTTACCGTCCTTGAAGAATAAACTGCACGGTCAACGATTTTCGACGCCAGCAAAAGCGGCTGACGCGTTCAAAATACATGTTTTGAAGATGCCTTAATCAGAATAAAAAAAGTGCCATGAAAATTGGTTCAAATGTATGCAAAAAGTGTCTTCGCGAAAAATATTTTGAAAAACAATCAAAACATTTTCATTGATAAATATTTGTTTGTATTTATTATTCCGGATGCATAAATTGCAACCTTCTTATACAGGCACATTTACCGTGCTTGCTCACTGCGACACGGCTCACTGCGATTTCACTTCTGACGGCAGTTCCCATGACTGCCTACCTTTTTTTTTAACATTGTGTTGACCTACTTTAAAAGACCACGCTGATAAATTTTGACCATTTTCTTGGGGTCCAAGTTTTCGATGAACTACTCTAAACAACCAAAATCGCGTTAAGAAAAGCACCCTCAATAATTGATATTCAGAGGCTGTTTGAAAATACGCTGGAATAATCGTGTATCGCTGGTGCACCAAGCACACTTCAGGGACACCCACGTCCTAAAAATCAGTTAATAAAAAAAGACAAATTTGGTCCAATCGCGATCTTTGTTTTCCTCAGCACTTTCCAGCACTTGAGTTTTTCGAAGTGTTTTTGAAAGAGCGTTCACGTTTGCCTTTTGTAAATGTCATTGAATTGTGTCGATACTGATATCTATTCCCCTTTTAGCTAGTTGAACATGGGTCCTGACTGAGCTCTCTTGAATATATTAATTATAGCATTATCCTTCTTTTCTGCGGTTGTTCGCTTCGAGCCCCGGTCGTTGTACTCATCGATGTTTTTAAACAACACATACCGCTCGATCCACTTTGCGATGACATTTTTTGACCTTTTAATTGCTTTGGTAGCCGATGAAAATGATAATTTAAGTCCTTTTGGATGTTTGCAAAGGAAAACTGCATCAAAACGCAGTATTTGGAACTCATTTTGGAATAGACGATTCCACTTTGAGGTTTCGAGAGGTACTGAAATTAATTTATGTGCACGTGCCGTAGCCGTCGGACGGTATAATCGCATCACGAAAAAGAGACAGAGATATCTGAGCTTCTTTCGAAAAAAGTACGTACATATAGTGTAGAGTATACTATGTTCTGACACAGACTGTATACCAAAAATCAAGAAACTGGATTTTACTTGGCGAGCGTCCCCAAACAAGGCGAAGCCACTTATATTGGCCGGAAAGGTCATCTACTGTTTTCTGGCCTTCTGGCCATATTGTTTGGAAAAGGGAGACACGATCAAACGAAAGTATAATGCTACACCATGGTACTTAAAGTGATTTATTTACCACTAAAAATCAATCTATTTTTTAACTTCATGAGGCACGTTTCGCTAAACATTTTAGCATCATCAGGAGAAGGTTTAATCTAATTCTAAAACTAAACTATGTTGTATTTATATGACAACCGTGTCTGTTGAAGCGGGTAAACATCATGTTATTAATAATTGAAAAAGTTGAGCGAATGAAACAGGCATTACCCTGGTTCGTGGTTTTCTCAAATTTTGCTATTTGAATGCTTCCATATGCATCCAAAGTCCTATTAATAAAGGGTAGTTTTATTTTAGAACCTTTAAGGGTAATTTTCAATAGTTTAGTTTACTTCTGTTTCGTTTACAGTACAGTCAAGTGTTTAAGACGATTTTATATAAAATAGCTAATTTTAGTCGTCGATTTTGTAAATATCCAGTGGATAAGTTTGGATATATATATATATATATATATATATATATATATATATATATATATATATATATATATATATATAACACATTTTTTGGAAGTAAGACATCTTTAACAAGTAATCACATCTTTTTGGAAGTAAGAAAAGAAACATCGAAGCTAATTAGATAAACTAAAAGAAAATATGAAAACAATCAACTTAATGAAATAGAAAAAGATTTCCAAAAAAATAACACCCGAAACTTTTACAAAACATTTAAAACTAAATTAACAGGCTATCAACCGCGAAACCGGAAAACGGACAATTAGCTCTAAATAACCAAGAAAATTGCAAAGAATCTGCGAAATATTTTGAACAAATACTAAACTGTCCTGAGCCCATAAACATATTAGCAACACTAAACCCTAAACAAACAAAAAAACAAACCCAGATGTATTACCACCGAATGAAGATGAAATAATTAGGCAAATCAAGCGGCTTAAAAATGACAAAGCTGCTGGTGAAGATGGAATCACTGCTGAACTTTTGAAATCCGCTGGTCCAGATACAATCAAGGAAATAACCAAAATTCTACAAGAAGTTTGGCGAACTAAACGGATTCCGGAAGATTGGAAAGATGCTCTGATCCATCGACTACATAAGAAAGGAGATAGAACGGATGTAAACAACTATAGAGGGATATCTCTTGTCCCAGTTTGTTACAAGATTCTATCTCAATGTCTACTAGACAGAGCACAGGGACAGTTAGAACCTAAAACTGGTGAATATCAAGCAGGTTTTCGACCGGGCAGATCCTGCCCTGAACAGATCCTGAATCTAAAGTTGATTTTAAGACATCAAAAACTTTCAATAAAAATCTCGTCTGTACATTTGTGGATTTCAAAAAAGCATATGATTCTATTGACCGCGAATCTTTATTCCGAATCTTGAAAGAACAAGGACTAGATCTGAAAACGCTGGCAATTATTAAAGTTAGTTAGTTAGTTAGTTATATTAGGATGAAGGTCGCATCGGTGACACAGACCATTTAGCGACCACAGTGTGTCCTTTAATTGAGACCTTTTGAATGACTACGACGGATGTTCGATTACATTAGAGATTTGGGGTTCTGGGTTTGATAAAGAAGGGCGAGTGTTGAAGAAAAGGGGAATGTTTTCGGATGGTGGTGGGGTGAACGCGTAATGGAGATTAAGGAATGGAGAGGATGGATGATGAGAGATGTGGGAGAGGTGGAGCGATAGCGGCGACTAAATGTGATCAATGATGGATATTTCTCTTAGATAGAGGAGGAGAGCATCCAGGGAGCCGGGTCGGAGAAGAGAAGGGAGGTCACTGGGGAGGGAAAGTCTGGTCCTGACGTTTGATGTGGCGCGACATTCTATAAGAAAATGGCGGACGGTCAGAGGTTCACCGCAAGAGGAGCAGGTAGGAGGAGGGTCGTTCCTCAAGAGGTGCTGGTGAGTGAGAGCGCAATGTCCCGATCTTATCCTGAACCAGATGGTGGAGATTCTTTTACAGGGGAAGTTTGGAAAATTGTTGAGGAAGTAGGTGGTTTTAACTTCTCTGAGCTTATTGTGTCCTTGTAATAGGCTCCAGTGATTCTGTAACTGTCCTCTCACAAGGGATTTGACGAAGGAAGGTAGGTCGGTTGAAATTAGAGTGAGACATGGTGATCCATCTGTGGCGGCTATTTTAGCCTCAGAGTCTGCCATCGCGTTTCCGACTATACCGCAGTGGCTAGGGATCCAGAGAAACTGAACGGTGGATCCGATGGCAAGGATATCCTCAATGAGGTCCAGACAGCGGGATATGAGAGGATGATTATCTAATCCCTTTTCCAGAGCTCTAAGAGTATTGGTGGAGTCCGAACATAATGCCCATTTGGATGGTAGTTGGGAGAGTATGAATTGGAGAGATTTTTCAATGGCTAGGGTCTCAGCCGTGTAGGAGCTAGATTGAGGGCTTAGGTGATAGCGGAAGGTTTGGGGAAGGAGAGGATTCCCTAAGGGAAAGAGTATGAATGCAGATCCTACGCCAGTTGCAGATTTGGATCTATCAGTGAAAATGATATTGGTTTGAGGAATCGAGTCAAGGATGATATAGAAGTGGTGCTGAAAGGAGAGTGCAGGGGTGGATGATTTGTCAAAGCGGAGCACGGAGAAGTTAAAAGGCACATAATGTAGGGCCCATGGGGGATGATTAGGAGAGGTAATTGGATAGCAGTCCTGATAAGGGAGATTGTATTTATTCCTGGATTGATGAAAAATCTGGCCCACGCACTCAAGAGGACTAGTTCTGATACGATGTGGCGGGATAGGTCGAGGATTGAAGAATGAGGAAGCGTGAGGGAGAAATGGTCTGGATGAGAGGCTGTAAGAATAGTTTATAAGCAATTGAAGACGTCGGAGTGTTAGTGGTTCTATCTCAGCCTCACAAAGCAGGCTGGGGATAGGAGTGGTTCGGAAGAGACCCAAGCACAGTCTGATGGCTGTGTTCTGGATGGGATCGATCAAGTTGAGGTAGGAGGTTGGAGCAGAGCGGTATACTATGCTGCCATAGTCTATCTTTGGCCGGATGGCAGTTAGATAAATTGAGCGAAGTGAGCGATAGTCAGCTCCCCAAGTGGAGTGAGCGAGGAACTTTATTAGGCTTAAAGATCTAATGCATCTAGATTTTAGATCAATGAGATGAGCCTTCCAGGTTAGGCGGTAGTCAAATGTTAGGCCCAAGAATCTACCGGTGGATTGAGTTAGGATATCCCGATCTAGGAATGTGAAGGATTGGAGTCTAGAGCAAGAATTTTTTCTGCAGAAATGTACGATGTTGGATTTTTCAGGGGAGAAGTTAAAACCGGAGCGGGTGGACCAAGTAGAGAGCCCACCGAGGACACTCTGGATTCTTCTCTCGCAGACGCGCGGGCTGTGGGAGGAATAATAAAACAGAACGTCGTCCGCATAGAGGCGAAACTGCACTTTACCTTCGAAGATTTCAGAGATGCTATTAACTGCTATATTGAATAGGGTGGGGCTAAGGACGGATCCCTACGGTATTCCATTCTTTTGTGGATGATAAGAGGACATGTGACCTCTGATTCTGACAGAGAAGAGGCGGTTGGTCAAGAAGTTGTGAATGAATTTTATTAATGAGCCTCGATAACCCCAAAGGTGCAGAGACTTGATGATTTGGTATCTCCATACAGTATCAAAAGCAGACTTCATGTCCAAAAAGGCGGCTATGAGGTGGTAACCTCGTATAAATGCTTCCTTGATATTCTGGTCGAAAGCAACTAGGTGGTCTAGAGTAGATCTATGCGGGCGAAATCCTAGTTGATGTTTGTCAAGAGGAGAGTTTTTCTCCAAGAGCCAGGATAGCCATCTGAGCACCATTCGTTCGAGGATTGTGCACAAGTGGTCGGTCAGAGATATTGGGCGGTAGCTTGAGGTAAGAGTACGGGGTTTGCCAGGTTTATAGATAGGTATCAGGATGGAGTTTCGCCATGAAGATGGGAAAGATTCGGTGATCCAGATGTCATTATATATTTCGAGGAGAAATTGGATAGATGAGGGAGGTAGTTGTCGGATTAGAGGAATGGGTATTAGATCGGGGCCTGGAGCACTTGGTCTACATTTGGACAAAGCCCATTGTAGCTCTTTTAGAGTGAAGGGAAGGTTGTAGTGAGAGGGTTGGGGTTCGCTGAAGTTGAGAGGGAACTCATTTTGTTCTTTATATCTGATGAATTCTGGGGAGTGGCCTGAGTTGCTGAAGACTGAAGTGAAGTGGTCGGCAAAACACTCAGCTTGGTCTATGTCATAAGTGATCCAGGTTCCATTGTGCAGTAAGCCCTGGATGTGACTGGTTGGTCTTCCTTTGAAGACCTTGATCTTTTTCCAGAATATGGTAGTTGATTGTTGAGGACCGATGGAGCTAACGAACGAAGACCAGGAGGCTCGTTTCGCCGCTAGAATTGTTCTTTTGGCAGCAGCCCTAGCTCGTTTGAATTCGATAAAGTTCTCTGGAGAAGGATGGTGTTTGAACCTATTGAGGGAGCTCTTTCTGTGCCTTATAGCTCTAGCAACCTGTGAGTTCCACCATGGTACGGGGGGACGATGGCGATTGTGTTCTGAGTGGGGAACAGATTTTTCGGCAGCCGTCTTGATGTTCTGTACCAGGACAGAAATGTTGTGATCAGGGTCTCCGGACACTATTTTTTGGAGAGGGAAAGAGGAATGGTAGGTGTCCCAATTCGCTTTGCGGAAATTGTATAATAGTTTAGGTGGGGATTGACTGTGATGAGAAGGGAAATGTATTAGGAGAGGATAGTGATCGCTGCCGTGTAGATCCCCAATAGGGCTCCACTGTAGATCCGAGAAAAGATTTGGGGAGCAGAATGAAAGGTCGATGGAGGAAAGTGATCCTGTTGATAAGGAAACGTGAGTGGGTACTGGGGAGTTCAAGATGGAAGTGGAGGTATTTAGTAAAATGTTTTCTATCCATTGACCGCGAGGATCTGTGTGGGTTGAGCCCCAGGATGGGCTGTGTGCATTGAAGTCTCCGCATAATATAAAAGGGTGGGGAAGTTGAGAAATTACGTATTGCAAATTCTCATATGATATGGGGGAGGCAGGGGGAAGGTAGATGCTGCAAAGTGTGAGAGCCGTCTGGTGTTCTAATCGGATGGCGATTACTTCCAATGGAGAGTTTAAGTGAACTGGAGAGCAGTCTATCGAAGGGTGAGTCAGAATGGCTACTCCGCCGGAGGCCCTAGCAGCATCGGTTCTGTCCTTTCTAAACATATTGTAACTTTTGAACCTGTACGTGTGGTTAGGTTTAAAGTTTATCTCCTGCAGGAGTAGAACTAGAGGATTGTATTGCGAAGAAATGAGCTTGAGGTCATCGATATGGGTGGCGAAACCTCCAAGATTCCATTGTATTAGGGTGAAGGTAAGTTTGAAAATGTGGAGTAAGATCTAAAGAGATAGGAATGATTATCTAGTTCTTGTTAATGGTTCACTTAGGTGGAAGGTCTCGAATATGCTGACCAGAGAAATCGTCCATCATCATGTCCTGAACAGAGTCAGGAGGTCTTTGTTTGGAAGGATTGATTTCCTTTTTCCCCGATTTTTTATTGGAAAGGGTACTCCTTGTAGAGGAGTCCGAAGAGGATCTGGAGAGGGGGGCTGTATTAGATCGGGCTTTGGAGGGTATTTTGTATTTGTATGGGAGTTTTTTGGCACCCATTGAGTCTGGTGCCTGAGGTGTTTTGTTGGATGATTTTTCAACTCCTGATGATCTAGGAGTGGGTAGAGAAAGTGGGGTAGTTGAAGTGGTTGGTTTCCTGATGTCATTGTGACTTGGAGATTGTGTATAATGAAGAGGGGATCGTTGTGAGAGAGGTGCAGGGGGTGTTGGTTTTCGTGAAAGTGAGGGGGGTGTGAGGAGAGAGGGAGGGGTTTGAGAACTTGTGATAGGGGTTAAGGGATTGGTGAGGGAAGGAATGTCGCACTGCGTGGAGACCGACACAGTGGGCCTTGGAATGGCTGCGAGGTGGTTGGTGACAGCATTGCTGTATGAAATGTTGAGGCTTGGGTGGAGTGAATAGAACTTCCTTTTAGCATCAGGATAAGGAAGCTTTTCTGTGACCCTTATCTTTTGGATTTCAAATTCTCTGCGGTATGTCTGGCAACCTTTATATCTGGGGGAGTGAGGTTCTTGACAGTTAACACAGATAGGTTGAAGAGTGCAAGGAGCTTCGCTATGGCTAGAATGACCACAGGAAGGGCAGATCTCTGGAGAGGAGCAGCGAGGGGCGGTATGTCCAAATTTTTGGCAATGGAAGCATCTTAGCGGAGGTGGAATGTATGGTCGGACACGAAGGGAGTACCATCCTGCATTAACCCTTGCTGGAAGGGAATGAGTCTTGAACGAGAGAACTAGCAGTGTTTTAGCTGAAGTCTGATCAGAGCCTTTAGGAGAAATACGATGAATACCGATAACTCCTTGGTCTTGTATATTTTCTATTATTTCTTGATCTGTGCAGTTGTCTAAGTCAGAACAGGTAACGATGCCCTTGATGATGTTACGGGAGGAATGCGGAGAGACTTCTACGTCAAAAGTGTGGAGTTTATTAAGTTTAGCTGCCATTAAAGATTGTCTTTCATTCGAAACTTCTATCAATAGTGTGCCATCACTTTGCTTTCTGGTATCAGACAGGGTTCCAAGTTGAGCTAGTAACGCTTTGTGTATTAAAAATGGAGACATTTGTTTAAAAGTTTCAGATTCATTTTTTAGTTTTATTACAAAAAACTTGTCAAACATAACCGGAGATGCCGGGGACTCAGTTCTGGGTCTTTTGGACCCGCTAAGGGGAGGAAAGTTAAATTTTGAAGTCATGTAGTTCCCACGAGAATGGAGGAAATACAAGTCGGCCAGAGCAGTGCCCCATACCCTGGCAACCCTAAGTACTCTGGGGGGACGGGAGGTACCCCAGAGGCACCGTTCGCGACACCTGATCCCCTCAGGTGCCATGCAGCCATCACCACGGTGGCTAACTGTTTGGCTTAAGGGCTATGACAGAAAGGAGACAGAACAGGACATACACACGACGTGACTGGGGACCTCGGGGACGTCACACCCCGTGTCCCGGAGGAGCACCTCCAGGACTCCCTGAGGGCAATTATTAAAGCAACGTTAACTAACACAAGGTCAAAAGTTAAATTCATGGGTGAGATCTCAGAGCCCTTCCAAATTAAAACTGGAGTGAAACAAGGGGATGGACTCTCGCCACTCTTATTTAACTGTGTTCTAGAAAAAGTAATACAGGAGTGGCGTGAAAAAAAGTCGGCCTTGAATATTGACCAGCCCATTAAACTGGGGAAAACCAACATCAACATTGATTGTCTGGCATTTGCTGATGATGTAGCAATTTTAGCTCAAGATGTATTAACGGCACAGAAACAGATTGAAATCCTAAAAGAAACAGCAGAAAAGGTAGGACTCCAAATTTCCTTTGAAAAGACACAATACATGACCTGCAACAGACTAAGAACACGATTTCTAAAAACAAAATATGGTAACATCAGATGAGTCTCTCAATTGAAATATTTGGGTGAAATAATCATGGAAAATGGGTTGGAAAAAGCGGCCAATAAGGGTAGATGTCAAAAAATGGAAACGGCATTGAGACTTACACAAAATATTTACAAATTTTTTTTAAAAACACAAAACTGAGACATTACAACACAGTTATTAAGCCAGAATGTCTATAAGCCGCAGAAACGCTCATTTTGAATAGAAAGAGGAAAGAGGAAACATCATAAGAAAAATCCTAGGCCCCAAACAAATAAATAACACAACATACCGACTTCCAAACCAAGAAATCAAACAATACACAGATTTACATAGCGATATGAGAAAAAGAAGACTTAAGTTTTACGAACACATAAAACGGATGAATCCGAGTAGGCTAACTAGACAAATAGTCGAATTTTATGAAAATAGGAGTAGAGCTAAAGTTGAAATAATTAAATGGATTGCTGTAATTAAAGAGGACCAATATTACACAAAGTGAAATTCAGGATAGAGGCTGTTTCAGACACAAGGTTAACGTTTGGAAGGTTGGCCAGAGAGAAAAATGTAGGAAGACTGGAACAACTTGGTCTGACGAAAGGAAAAAAGCTCATAGCGAAAGAATGAAATTAGTATGGGCGCAAAGGAAGGCTAACAACAACAAACGCCTCTAATTGTACTTCGCGTGGTCCACCAGAGCGTGAATAATATATATATATATATATATATATATATATATATATATATATATATATATATATATATATATATATATATATATATATAAAGTAATTCATTCCGAGTCTCGATCAGTTGATTCTGTGAAGAGTCACGACGTTTCGCCAAAATCGCATTTGGCATTTTCAAGTATTGTCCGCTTCGACTTAAAAGTCCAACGTGCACGGGTCGTTTTGCTACAGGGCCTGATATTCTCGTATACCAAAATGCGTCCTGTTTGCGCATGACGTCACTCGTTGAGTAAAATTCAAATATCTTCGTTGCTAGCTAACAGACACGTACACAATTTTATTTGAATTAAAAACACTATTTATAAAACAAAACAACTTCGATAGTTCGAATAGATTTTATTTATCGACAAAAACATTTCGTTTTATAGATTAATATTATTTATCTCGAGTATTTGAAATGTATATAAACAAATCATTTTGTTTCTCAGTTTAAAAATGTAAAAAATAATATACATTGGTTATATAAAATTGCAATATGCAAATTGAAAGTTTTGTAAATATTGGTTGTTAAATGTAATATCCAGCTAAATTCGATATTTTTTGTCACAAATAAAATATTAATTATACAACACATAGTTAGCCATATTTTATATTGGTATTAAAAATTAGAACATTTTGTTTCGTAAATTTAAAATTGTTCATATTTCTTAAGCTTATGTCCATTGTGAATTAGCTATAAGTGTAATTATGTAATAGTTTTATTCATCTTTCTTATACCTAATTTTACACTTATATTCGCTATAGAAAATATAGTTTTTTTTTGCTTTTTCTGGGCATTCAATATGGCTACTTCTAAGCATCAAATTATTCAAATAATTTTTGGTCAACAATTCTCCATTAACAGACTTAAAAATTTGTTCAAGCTTGTTTCATTTGTGAAAGAAACTTTTCAAAAGGTTTGTGTAAACCTCCTTCAATTATATGATCAGTCCAGGTATATTTGGACGTGCTGGGTCTTTCTAAACTGGAATCGTTTAACTTGAAACATATATATCCAGTTAAATGTTCGAGCCCATCATATTCAAGTTCATGAAGATCCTCGTCAATATCTCCTTCATGAGCACTGTTCAACATAAGTGGATCATTTTTGGAGTCGAATTTCTTGATCATTGAACCACTTATTGGCAAATCTGGGGTATAAACATGGAATATTAGAAATATTACTACCATCACCATCATTACTATTTCTACCACCATCCCAACATCTAATCAAGCATTAATAAATAAAACACTCTACTTTTTAAAGCAACAAATTTATAAACATGATTCAATGTGTTTCGGTTTAATTTCTGTTTCAATTATTTTTCTCTTGTGATAATTACCTGGTCAATAACTCGGCGTCGACTTGTTTTCTCTCCCTTTTTCAATTCTTGCGGATTGTTCATTCGATACTGGTTTTTTAGAACTAACTGTCAGATTTTGAGTCGGTACATCACCTTTCAATCCTCGGTAACTTTTTGGTCTATAATTTAACAATTTACGTTGAAGATTTTTCTTGAAATCGCTATTTAAAAAGTGTTTCGAACAAATACAAGCCCTTTTCAGGTTAAATTTATCCTGTCTTTTTGTGGCATGGATCCACTTCGTACACGCAACTTCGTTCTTGGGAAAATAAAAAAAACTTCAGATCACAAGGGTTCTTTTTCGACTGATTATCGGAGTTACACCCAAATACAGCACAACGCATTGTTGAATATTTTAGATTAATATATTTTAGATTAACACCACACAAACGCCGTACATAAACTTCTAGTAAACTTGTTATATGTCAAAACTATGATGTTCGAATTTTACTCTATAGATGACGTATTCCCGTCAACAAAGCTCCGCCTACCATATGCAATATCTTACCTTAGTATTTATAATACCATAGTTGTTATGCTTTTATAGCCGGCCTGCGACTGCGGTATCGGGGTAGTTCGGGACAATTTGCGGTGCTCGGCAACGCTATCGGGCGTCTGTTTATTGATTTTTCTACCTCCCCGTCACGTTGCCGCGTTTCTTCTTTTTTCAGAAGGGATTTCCATACTTTCGGAATGTTGCGGGCGTCGTTTCGGGTATTTAGCTCACCTCTTTCTTCTATTTCAAAGGCTTTTCTGATTGTTCGGACCTTGTAGTTTTCAATATTCGCTATTTCTTTAGCTCCTTCAAAATTGGTTTTATGTCCTGTTTGTAGATGGTGCTGGAACAGAGCGGAAGTGGTGTGTTTGTTTTTTAAGTCGTTTTTATGTTCTTGTATTATGGCCGATATTCGTCTGTTTGTTTGTCCTATGTATGCTCTGTTGCAGTCGGAACAAGATATACTATATATCCCATGATTTTCCAGTCTAACTTTGTCCTTGGGGTTTTTTAGGATGTTTGCAACAGTTTTGTGCGGCTTGTAGGCTGTTCTGATCTTATGTTTCCTTAGTAGTCTGCCTATCCTATCTGTGATTCCTTTTACGTATGGTAGCAGGACCTTTAGTGTATTTGGTTCATGATCCTCTATTGTTTTTCGTGTTTGTGTTTCCTGACGGCGAATGGCCTTCCTGATACAATTTTCTGAATATCCATTTTGTCTAAGGCATTTTGTCACAGTCGCCGGCCGACTATAAAAGCTAGCACAACGACCCGTGCACGCCAGTTGGACTCTTCAGTCGAAGCGGACAACACTTGGAAATGCCAAATGTGATTTTGGCGAAACGTTGTGACTCTTTACAGAATCAACCGATCGACACCTAGAATGATTTAGAAACATTATCTACCATCCGTGAAAATATTAAATGTAAAAATATTTGCTGTTCCTTTGGTGTGGAGAGAACCTATTGATCATGTAAGTCAGTAATCATCAGTAAATCATGTAAGAAGGCATATGTATTGGATCTCAAATAAGGAAGCTTCTAGATGATTTCCGTTTTCAAGAAAAAATATATGAAAAGGAACTGACAGCTTGGTACTGATTTGTAAGTGTAGTGAAAGGATTTCTCGCAACAAGAAAGATGAAAACTATAAAAACTACATGAACTCTTCAAAGCTTATGAAATATTAGGATGTTGCATGTTCTTAACATGCATTTTTTTACTCCCATTTGGATTTTTCCCAAAAATTTGGGCGCAGTAAGCCATGAACAAGAAGAGAGCTTTCACCAGGACAACAGGACTGATGTCAGAGAACACAACAGGAAAATGTGAAAGTTATTGTCGTTGTATGATATCTCATGTACTACCGTAAATTGGGGCGACATGGGCACTAACCTGTTTGTGCGTGATTGAGTTTTATTACGGGAGGTTGTGTCTTGCGTTACGATGCTTCGTAAATACGTTAGTGCATTAGGCGCGCCTAATTATCGCAATTATAGTGACGATAACGTGAAAAAGGCATTTGAAGAGCAAGATGGTTGAAAGAGTGCAAGAACATTCTCGTACAGCTATTAGATTCATGGTTTGTGTGAAATGCGACCTCATTCCACCAATGGTTGTCTGCAAAGCCATGAACTTATATGACAATTGGATTCTGGGGAATCTACAGGCACAATCTATGCATTTGCACTTGCAATTGTAATTGGGGACAATTTAGCATCTCATTTTTTGCAGCTGCAATAAAAGCCTCGTTAGAAAATAATATATATATATATATATATATATATATATATATATATATATATATATATATATATATATATATATATATATATATATATATATATATATATATATATATATATCCACTCCATTACCACACAATGCTACACATTCATTTGCACAATTTGAAAAAATGTGGCGCAAAGAATCACGTCTAAAAGGGTTCATCCCAAAAAAACATTTTCTTGCATTTCTTCATGATTTATGGTCTGGCATAGAGAACAATTATAAGAAGAATTTGATTTCAGGTTTCAGAGCAACAGTCCTTTACCCGTTCTCGCCAGATGAAGTCGTTGAATAAAATGGACTGACTAATACAGTAACCACTTTCTCATCTCACGCACGTGTTTTGGATTCATCTCTCATTGATCTCTTACGAGAAAATCGGGGTGTAAAGAATGAACGAAGTCGTCAGAGTGGTAAAAAATTAGGCCAGGTCAAGTCTGAGGAAGAATCGATGCAGTTAGATGAGTCTCAGCCTAAACCTTTTCAATTAAAGAAGAAAAAATAAGAAGATGACGATGTATGCTCTATTTGTAAAACAAAATTGAGAGCATATAAAGGAGTAGATTGGTTACAGTGTGTCAAATGCAAGGAATGTGTTTGTGGTATCTGTTATAAAGATTATTTGTCATTTTTGTTTCTTTTTCACCAAACCTGTTACTTCTAAGCCTTGTTGTAATAAACATATATTTACTATTTAATATTGTTTACTTTTACCAATGACACCCCAAACCCGGGGTAACTTTGGCATGGTTGTTTTAGTAATTTTATAATTATAATATAAATAGCACACATTTTTTGTTAGAATGACTAAATCAAAAGAGTCGCAAGTGGCATGTGATCATTAAATAAAAAATATATTTATTAATAATGGTTTCAAAAAGTTTGAGAAACATTAAAGATCTGGCAATGTAACCCCAGTTTACGGTATATTTTGTATTCACATAATCTTCAGTAATGTATTTGCATAGATAAGTATAACACGTTCTACATGTTTATATTAAATAAATATTAGATTGTAAAAACATGTCGTCTCCTTTTTTTCCCCACCATCGACTCCCTGTAAAAAAAAAACTGTCTGCGTTACGGTAATGAGTTTATCTTTTTCGGATTTTGAACTACAAAATACTTCATATACACGTCTTTTTAGCAATGTTACCTCAAAAAAGATTAGATTTGTTGGCATGTGTAATTGTCTGGCTTAGGAAACACAAGTTTAGTTATAACATCTATATGAAATTTGATAAATAATCGTCCTCATTTGGCGAAGAAGAAAGTTATGTTTCGGGACGACCATACGTCCGTCGTTGCAATAGCTAAAATTGCAGTGTTTAATTTGCATTGCGAATTCGCTGTAGTTTCCGTACTTGACCCTTTTCGACATGTTTCTCTTTCCAAACATGAAAAAACGGTCAAATCAAATGAAGAGGTCAAGAACGACAAGTCGTAATTTTTGAAAACATAAAAAAGTTGGAAAATCATTGGGCGAAGTCTATCGTGCTACAGGGAGACTACCTTGAAAAATAAATCGATCGTCGACAAAAAATAAGCAATATTTCATTTATAAAGTATCTGGCTTCTCACGTTATACTGATACTTAATACCGAATATTTCTTGTTAACAGAGTGTAAAATTTATTCTCCGCTGAAAACTTTTACAAACTTTTATTACATAACGGGTGTATGATGATAATATCAAAACAGGACTTTCGTTTAATGTCGTGTAAGGTAGTAAAATTTTATTTCGAACCTTCTTTGGCAAACAGAAATTACCCGTTACAAAAACAAAATGAACTTTCGTAAACAAACTTTAGAACAGAACGGAGATAAGTGAATAAACGAATTCTTGCTTCTGGAATTATAAATACATCGTTTGTTAAATTGTAAAACATTTCAATATTGTCAGAAATGAGGATGTTGAGGGGGGCATCATAGAATTGCTTTTACATTTAGTATTTGGCATTTACGTGAAACCGTGAGTTTTTGTATGTTTTCGGATGAGAAAGACTGAAAAAAAAAAGATAAAAAGCAGTTATACAGGGTAACAAATTATACAGGGTAACAATTTTTTATTTTCAGTTCAAAATTTTTTCGGATTTTGTAATTAGCTATGCAGGGGTTTCAATAATCTTGTTTCTTTCTGTTGTGCTACGGAGCCTTGACCTTATTACTCGATCTACCCACCTCTTACCAGGTTTTGTAGCAATAATTGTTTTTCTAGGCGGGACTGCTGCCCAACAAAATTAGTTTTATTAGGGTACTACGTCAATCAACCTTTTGTTGTTGTTCCAAACTTTTCAAAACTTTTCGGTTCAAGATTTTTTGGATAATCAGTTCAAAAAAAATCGAGCTTTTTTTGTTGTTTTCCCCGTTTCCACTTCTTGAAAAATGGACCAAGTTAGACCGTTTTCCTAATATAATCATGAAATTTCAGCTTTAATGTCTCCATATATCTATATTTCACAATTCCTGACTTGATGTAGACAGAAATAATATTTTATTTACTAATTACGGCAATAAAATCAGAATGGGTCAATTGAACCATCAATCGTAGGGGCGATTGAACCATCGTAAACATCAGACTTGCGCGAGCATTTTGACCTCACACGAAAAATATTTATAAAGCTAAACAATGTAGCATTTGTTGCAGTTGGAACAAGATATACTATATATCCCATGATTTTCCAGTCTAACTTTGTCCTTGGGGTTTTTTAGGATGTTTGCAACAGTTTTGTGCGGCTTGTAGGCTGTTCTGATCTTATGTTTCCTTAGTAGTCTGCCTATCCTATCTGTGATTCCTTTTACGTATGGTAGCAGGACCTTTAGTGTATTTGGTTCATGATCCTCTATTGTTCTTCGTGTTTGTGTTTCCTGACGGCGAATGGCCTTCCTGATACAATTTTCTGAATATCCATTTTGTCTAAGGCATTTTGTCACAGTCGCCGGCCGACTATAAAAGCTAGCACAACGACCCATGCACGTTGGACTCTTCAGTCGAAGCGGACAACACTTGGAAATGCCTAATGTGATTTTGGCGAAACGTCGTGACTCTTTACAGAATCAACCGATCGACACCTAGAATGATTTAGAAACATTATCTACCATCCGTGAAAATATTAAATGTAAAAATATTTGCTGTTCCTTTGGCGTGGAGAGAACCTATTGATCATGTAAGTCAGTAATCATCAGTAAATCATGTAAGAAGGCATATGTATTGGATCTCAAATAATGAAGCTTCTAGATGATTTCCGTTTTCAAGAAAAAATATATGAAAAGGAACTGACAGCTTGGTAGTGATTTGTAAGTGTAGTGAAAGGATTTCTCGCAACAAGAAAGATGAAAACTATAAAAACTACATGAACTCTTCAAAGCAATAAACAATGTAGCATTTGTTATTGTGATATTTTGTAGTGAATAGTTTATTCATTGAAGATTGTCAACATTATTCAATAATTGAATATATATATATATATATATATATATATATATATATATATATATATATATATATATATATATATATATATATATATATATATATCATAACTGTATATTCCATTAGGAATTGCAGCCGCTCGATTCTCTTGCGCTCTAGAAACTCATTTCTTGTGGTGAGTTAGTTCATGTTCCTCTATTCTTGCCTTATTCTATCCTATTGTTTGTCCTTGCTTCTTCCGTTATTTTCTTCCACACATCTCGGTCCAGTATCTTTTCCCACCATGCTTGTATTTCCAAATTCCTTATGTCTTCCCGCACCTGATCCTCCCACCTACTTTTCTCTCTCTCTACATTGTAATTTTCTTTACTACTTTGTCTTCCATTTTTCTTATATGGTCAAACCAGCGGAGTCCACTTTTATGGAAACTATTTTTATGGTCTTCTCTATATCTTCTCCTTTTAAAATAATTTTTATTTCATATTACCTTCTGTGTTCATCTTCTGTAACTTTCTTTAATCCATATATTCTTCTTACTATCTTTCTTTCCAATATTCGTAACTTTTCCTGTTCCAAGCTTGTTAAATTCATTATCTCCGCCTTATAGGTCACCACTGGTCTAATAGCTGCTTTATATACCTTCATTTTTGTATTTATACTTATGTTTTTGCTTTTCATAATGCTTTTGAATTTATAATAGGGTCTGTGTCCTGCCTGTACTCAGTGATCAATCTCTATGTTTCTGCCGTTTTTGCTATTTATTATTATTCCCAACTATTTAAAGTTTTCCACTACTTCAAATTCGTAATTTCGTATTTTTACTGATTTGGTTTTAACTCTTCTATTTTCTTTCCTTATTTCCATATATTTGCTTTTTTCTTCATTTATTTTGGAGCCTTTTATCTTTGCTCCATGTCCAATTTTTTGAATTGCTTCTTTCAGGCTTATTCTATCTTTAGCTAGCACAGTAAGATCATCTGCGTATGTAACTACTTGTGTCGCTTTATTGATGATTGTTCCCGAGAAATTACACTCTTTGATTATTGTATTCAGTGTTAATATAAACAAGGTTGTTGATAGCCCATCTCCTTGTCTCACTCCTATATTGATCTCAAAATCCTCTGTTTTTCCTTCCACTGCTCTAACTACTGCTTGTGATTTTTTCATTGACATTTCTGTTAGTCTTATTAGCTTGCCGGGTATTTTCATATCCGTCATACTTGCCCCCGTTTCAAATTATCGAAAGCTTGTTTGAAATCAGTATACACAATTTGTAATTCCATTCCATATTCCTGAGATTTTACAACACTAAGTAAGGTAATTCCCCTGTAATTTGCACAATCTTTTAGATCTCCCTTCTTATAAATTGGCAATATTATCCCTTTTTTCCACTCATTAGGCATTTTTTCTTTCTTCCAGATATGGATTATCAGCTTAAATATCCTTCTTCCTAAGGCTTCTCCCACGTATCTTATCATCTCATTGATCATATTATCTAATCCACATGCTTTATTTGATTTGAGTTTTACATCAATAAATTCTTCTTCTGTGGTTATATCCAGTTCTTCTTTTTCCATATTGCCTTCCAGGTTTCCATCCTTTTTCGTGTCCGTCACTGTTCTGTTATCTGTTAATAACTTTCTAAAATGATTCGCCAAATCGGTGCTACTTAGATGTGTTGCGTTCCTTTTCGCATTTTATCTTTTGATATATCTGTATAATTTTATATTATTCTTATTATCTTTTTCTATCATCTCAATCATTTTCTCTATCCATCCAGTTTTCTTAGTTTTTACTAGTTTAGTGCTTTTTTTTCTAATTTCCTGATATGCCCTGTAGACTACATCACTCCCAGTTCTTAACCACTTCAATTTATCAGCCCTTTTTCTCTGCATTATTCCTCTGCACTCTTCGTCAAACCATTCCTTCCTTCCTGCTATGGATTTGTTTTCCATTATCTTATCTCCGGCGTACTCAATACATCTTTTTATATTAATCCATTCTACTTCTTTGTTTTCTAATTTTATTTGACTGTTGTTATTAATATTATCTTCGTTGTTGGCCCGTTGGCCTTTAAACACGCTCCAAATTAATATGGCATGAAGAATTTGGACCAGTCCTAAGCCTGGGTAAAGTGTGAAGAAAGGCAAACAGTAGGTTAATATTTTTTTAACTTAATGCAGGTAGTAGTGAAATAATAACTGATTTTTTCAGAAAAATCGAAATATCTCTTGACATGTCAGAGATATCGATTTCGGGTTTTCACTGGATGATTCCTCTTTAAATTACCTTTCTAGCCATGTAATAAAAGCCGTACCATTCCATTTGAAAAAAAAACTGAACAAAACTTAAAAAAAAACTATTGTTGAATGTAACGCCACCTCGCGGTTTCATTTATAAACTAAATAATTTATCTCTCAGATTATCTGATTGTCCCAGCAATTGCCTTTTAAATGAATCCAAATTGAGGAAAATCGGTTTAGGCAAACGGACATTAGACGACTTTTTATCTAAATAGGTAAAACTCCCCCCCCACTTTTTTATTCGCGAAGTTACGACAAAATGTCATAAAACAAAGTTGTAGGAGACAGTTTGCTAATTATAACTGAAAATTTTTCTTACTCGGTTAATATTTGAAAATACACAAAAAAATGATTTTTAAAAATGTTTAGCTCGTCACGCCCTCTTGCGGTCGTTTTAGATGCTTAAAAATATTTTTGGTGAATTTCTCATGATCTTTTTAGTACAATTTTTTTTCCCCAAAGCTGTGGGATAAATAGTTTTCAAGATACGGCCGCGATCCATCCTTAATGGGACACCTGGTACATTTCCATTTCTGTTGCTAAATTTTCCAGTCTCGTTCCATTGTTGTTTGTGTCGTGATGCAAAATTTCTCTTCAAACCACTTCTCTCCAGTATTCTTCCTTTCCCATCTTTGCATTGACGTCTCCCATAAGTATGATTGTGTCATGTTTTGATATTTTTTGCTGGAATTGTATTATATCCAATTTCAAAAAGGTAACACCTCGCATATTTTCTAAATATTCTAAATGCTTCTTGCTCGATAAAGGCACAAATCTAGTATTCCTTCTACTGTCGACGTCATAGCGTAGCGCCAAATAATTTCGAAAAGGTCACAACCGTAAAAGATGTGCCTTTTTCGAATTTATTGCTTAACATAAGGCCGTTAATCACCATAATAATTCTGTCTCTTTTGTTCACGTGATTAAATACAACAAACATATTGCATTACCCATCAGTGATTGCGTTGCTGACATTGCTGCTATTGCTGACGATGAAATTGACGAAGAAAACGAAAAAAAAAGAAAAGAGAGGCAAGAAATACCGAGAAATATAAACACGTTGTTATAAAAAACCGCTAAAATAAAAGGTTCACCTCATGTAAACCACAAAGGGAGACAACCAGGACAACGAACGGGATAGACTTGCAGGTAAAAGTTACGTCTATTACTTTTTATCCAATAGTGATTTATTAAATTAAACTATTTTATACCACTCCTGCATAACAAACATTAGGTTTAGAAGATAATTTTTTAGATACTATTTTTCTACATAATGTGTTTGTAAATAATACACATTTACGTGTTATTCTAATAACCTGAGTTAT
Organism: Cosmopolites sordidus; assembly: GCA_031761425.1. Classification (NCBI taxonomy): domain Eukaryota; kingdom Metazoa; phylum Arthropoda; class Insecta; order Coleoptera; family Curculionidae; genus Cosmopolites; species Cosmopolites sordidus. The sequence continues at coordinate 12,600 of JARFXV010001466.1, read as the reverse complement.
ACCTACTTGTAGACGACGGATTTTATTGTTCAAGATGTTCTCAAAAATGTTTTGATGGTTTGTCTGAAGATAATATAGATGGCTTGATGGAACGTATAAGTTCCTTTGAAACGAAAAATGAACAAGATATCTATCTTCAAACTATGATCGAGTTATTTATACCTCGAGTTAAGACACCTCAAAGGGGACCAACGATCTAGCAAGGACAAAACCTAAAACGGCTTCGTGTAAATCTGCATTTATAAATTTGTATGGAATAACTGTTAAGAGATCGAGACGTCTGATTGAACTAAAAAAGGAGAATGCAATTCACAACTTTACAAAGTCTCTTGACAAGAAAGCAATTCATTATTCGAAGGACGTTAAGGAGCAGTATTTGTCATCTGTATTAAATATTAAAAAAATATATCAAATATTTCTAAACAGAAATCCTGAAATGACAGACAAAATTAATTATCAGTTCTTTAGGCAATATTTTAATTTGAATTTTGATTTATCATTTGGTAGACCACAAATCGATGTTTGCAGTAAAGAATTAAATGTTAACATAAAAATCCCCATTTAAATGACCGTGCTGAAAGAATAGTAATTGCAGAATTAATAATACACAAGCGACGTGTAAGCAAATTTTATAAGAATGGTAAAGAAATTAAAGAAAAATGTACCAATAATGAAACAGTTTTAGGTTTCTCCTTCGACTAAATGCAAAACTTGCTTTTACCCACTTTACTGGTAAAAGATTTTTTTCTCTGGGTCTACGAATTCTGCATTCATAATATAAAGACTGGTAAAAGAACATTTTATGGTTTCGTATAACACCGTTATACGATTTTTGATGGCATTATTTGTGCAAAGAAATATGATGATCCATATATATTTTCCAGTACGCCGCCACTTTTTTTAATGATTGTGACAGAAATGTTTCAGTCGTGAAAAGGAAAATTAGACGTGAAGATCGTGTGTTCACCCAGCAACAATATATTGATCTTATAATACAGTCCAGTAACACCGAGAAATTTAATGTTGAAAAAGTGAATACCGAAGACATTATTGATTTCAAGAAATGGGCTAAACTAAATTTTAAAGCTATATCTTTATCAGTAAAAAGTTACGGAAAAGCTGTATCTAAAAATGAAAAAGTTACTTTTCAAGTATGAAATTATTATGTGTTTGTTTTTGATCCAAGAAAACATGGTGAAGTAGTCGCAAAAACATATAGATAATGTTATCTCTACGGACATTCAAGCTGATGGAGCTTATAGTGGCAAAGTACCTATTAATCATCTGAAAATTGCAGATATTGCAAAGTTGAAACAGTATATACCAGTAGAAATTATAGAATTTTATGACGAAGTACTACAATGGCCTACTACAAACAAAAGAGAGTCTGCAGAAGAAGATTTTTAAAGAAAGTCTATTAATTATCTTTAATTTAAGTATTATGTTTAATTTTCGATAGCTAATATAAAAGCTAATATAAAAGATAGATATATAGATAAAATAGATAGATATAATAAAATATTAAATAACAACTTGTATAGTAAATTACCTTCCGTACGAAATGAAAAGATAAAAAATTATTCTTCTCTTAAAATGCTGGAGAAACCGTTATGAATTTCAATTTTGCCTCGTGTCATGCCACTCTACTTCCTGAAGGTTTTCATACAGAAAAATCCACATAAACAAAAAATAATATAAGGACTAGTACAACATTTAAAATGTCACGGGTTCGATACAATATTTTATTTTTCCGGATATCAAATGAGTGTATTTTTATATTGTTATCTGAAATATTTTTCATTAAGGTAACCAATGGAATAAATTGCCATAAAAATAACTCATTTTATTTTAAAATAATAGGACAAGAGGACAATGACAGAACAAATTGACGACGTTAGCAATTATCAGGAAAATAAAATGGTTTTCGTGGAAATGGTTGCATTTTGGAATAAACTTTTGGTACAAAATATGTAAAGAATGGTTGTTTAAACATATGAAAGTTATTTCCTTTTCATACTGTATACGATTAAATCATTGAATTACTTTTATAGAGTAGCTTTTGTTTTGTAACTTCATCACATTATTTGAGTAAGTACTAGTGAAAAATATTTCGCCTTAGGCTCTGAACAGTCTCGGAAGTAAAACATTAAAATGAAATAACAACTTAGTATAGTAAATTACCTTCGGTACGAAATGAAAAGATAAAAAAATTATTCTTCTCTTAAAATGCTGGAGAAACCGTTATGAATTTCAATTTTGCCTCGTGTCAAGCCACTCTACTTCCTGAAGGTTTTCATACCGAAAGATCCACATAAACAAAAAATAATATGAGGACTATTACAAAATTTAAAATGTCCCGGTTTCGATACAATATTTTATTTTTCCGGATATCAAATGAGTGTATTTTTATATTGTTATCTGAAATATTTTTCATTAAGGTAACCAATGGAATAAATTGCCATAAAAATAACTCATTTTATTTTAAAATAAAAGGACAAGAGGACAATGACACAAAAAATTAGCGACGTTAGCAATTATCAGGAAAATAAAATGGTTTTCGTGGAAATGGTTGCATTTTGGAATAAACTTTTTGTACAAAATATGTAAAGAATGGTTGTTTAAACATATGAAAGTTATTTCCTTTTCATACTGTATACGATTAAATCATTGAATTACTTTTATAGAGTAGCTTTTGTTTTGTAACTTCATCACATTATTTGAGTAAGTACTAGTGAAAAATATTTCGCCTTAGGCTCTGAACAGTCTCGGAAGTAAAACATTAAAATGAAATAACAACTTAGTATAGTAAATTACCTTCGGTACGAAATGAAAAGATAAAAAAATTATTCTTCTCTTAAAATGCTGGAGAAACCGTTATGAATTTCAATTTTGCCTCGTGTCAAGCCACTCTACTTCCTGAAGGTTTTCATACCGAAAGATCCACATAAACAAAAAATAATATGAGGACTATTACAAAATTTAAAATGTCCCGGTTTCGATACAATATTTTATTTTTCCGGATATCAAATGAGTGTATTTTTATATTGTTAACTGAAATATTTTTCATTAGGATAACCTATGGAATAAATTGCCATAAAAATAACTCATTTTATTTTAAAATAAAAGGACAAGAGGACAATGACACAAAAAATTAGCGACGTTAGCAATTATCAGGAAAATAAAATGGTTTTCCTGAAAATGGTTGCATTTTGGAATAAACTTTTTGTACAAAATATGTAAAGAATGGTTGTTTAAACATATGAAAGTTATTTCCTTTTCATACTGTATACGATTAAATCATTGAATTACTTTTATAGAGTAGCTTTTGTTTTGTAACTTCATCACATTATTTGAGTAAGTACTAGTGAAAAATATTTCGCCTTAGGCTCTGAACAGTCTCGGAAGTAAAACATTAAAATGAAATAACAACTTAGTATAGTAAATTACCTTCGGTACGAAATGAAAAGATAAAAAAATTATTCTTCTCTTAAAATGCTGGAGAAACCGTTATGAATTTCAATTTTGCCTCGTGTCAAGCCACTCTACTTCCTGAAGGTTTTCATACCGAAAGATCCACATAAACAAAAAATAATATGAGGACTATTACAAAATTTAAAATGTCCCGGTTTCGATACAATATTTTATTTTTCCGGATATCAAATGAGTGTATTTTTATATTGTTAACTGAAATATTTTTCATTAGGATAACCTATGGAATAAATTGCCATAAAAATAACTCATTTTATTTTAAAATAAAAGGACAAGAGGACAATGACACAAAAAATTAGCGACGTTAGCAATTATCAGGAAAATAAAATGGTTTTCCTGAAAATGGTTGCATTTTGGAATAAACTTTTTGTACAAAATATGTAAAGAATGGTTGTTTAAACATATGAAAGTTATTTCCTTTTCATACTGTATACGATTAAATCATTGAATTACTTTTATAGAGTAGCTTTTGTTTTGTAACTTCATCACATTATTTGAGTAAGTACTAGTGAAAAATATTTCGCCTTAGGCTCTGAACAGTCTCGGAAGTAAAACATTAAAATGAAATAACAACTTAGTATAGTAAATTACCTTCGGTACGAAATGAAAAGATAAAAAAATTATTCTTCTCTTAAAATGCTGGAGAAACCGTTATGAATTTCAATTTTGCCTCGTGTCAAGCCACTCTACTTCCTGAAGGTTTTCATACCGAAAGATCCACATAAACAAAAAATAATATGAGGACTATTACAAAATTTAAAATGTCCCGGTTTCGATACAATATTTTATTTTTCCGGATATCAAATGAGTGTATTTTTATATTGTTATCTGAAATATTTTTCATTAAGGTAACCAATGGAATAAATTGCCATAAAAATAACTCATTTTATTTTAAAATAAAAGGACAAGAGGACAATGACACAAAAAATTAGCGACGTTAGCAATTATCAGGAAAATAAAATGGTTTTCGTGGAAATGGTTGCATTTTGGAATAAACTTTTTGTACAAAATATGTAAAGAATGGTTGTTTAAACATATGAAAGTTATTTCCTTTTCATACTGTATACGATTAAATCATTGAATTACTTTTATAGAGTAGCTTTTGTTTTGTAACTTCATCACATTATTTGAGTAAGTACTAGTGAAAAATATTTCGCCTTAGGCTCTGAACAGTCTCGGAAGTAAAACATTAAAATGAAATAACAACTTAGTATAGTAAATTACCTTCGGTACGAAATGAAAAGATAAAAAAATTATTCTTCTCTTAAAATGCTGGAGAAACCGTTATGAATTTCAATTTTGCCTCGTGTCAAGCCACTCTACTTCCTGAAGGTTTTCATACCGAAAGATCCACATAAACAAAAAATAATATGAGGACTATTACAAAATTTAAAATGTCCCGGTTTCGATACAATATTTTATTTTTCCGGATATCAAATGAGTGTATTTTTATATTGTTAACTGAAATATTTTTCATTAGGATAACCTATGGAATAAATTGCCATAAAAATAACTCATTTTATTTTAAAATAAAAGGACAAGAGGACAATGACACAAAAAATTAGCGACGTTAGCAATTATCAGGAAAATAAAATGGTTTTCCTGAAAATGGTTGCATTTTGGAATAAACTTTTTGTACAAAATATGTAAAGAATGGTTGTTTAAACATATGAAAGTTATTTCCTTTTCATACTGTATACGATTAAATCATTGAATTACTTTTATAGAGTAGCTTTTGTTTTGTAACTTCATCACATTATTTGAGTAAGTACTAGTGAAAAATATTTCGCCTTAGGCTCTGAACAGTCTCGGAAGTAAAACATTAAAATGAAATAACAACTTAGTATAGTAAATTACCTTCGGTACGAAATGAAAAGATAAAAAAATTATTCTTCTCTTAAAATGCTGGAGAAACCGTTATGAATTTCAATTTTGCCTCGTGTCAAGCCACTCTACTTCCTGAAGGTTTTCATACCGAAAGATCCACATAAACAAAAAATAATATGAGGACTATTACAAAATTTAAAATGTCCCGGTTTCGATACAATATTTTATTTTTCCGGATATCAAATGAGTGTATTTTTATATTGTTATCTAAAATATTTTTCATTAAGGTAACCAATGGAATAAATTGCCATAAAAATAACTCATTTTATTTTAAAATAAAAGGACAAGAGGACAATGACACAAAAAATTAGCGACGTTAGCAATTATCAGGAAAATAAAATGGTTTTCGTGGAAATGGTTGCATTTTGGAATAAACTTTTTGTACAAAATATGTAAAGAATGGTTGTTTAAACATATGAAAGTTATTTCCTTTTCATACTGTATACGATTAAATCATTGAATTACTTTTATAGAGTAGCTTTTGTTTTGTAACTTCATCACATTATTTGAGTAAGTACTAGTGAAAAATATTTCGCCTTAGGCTCTGAACAGTCTCGGAAGTAAAACATTAAAATGAAATAACAACTTAGTATAGTAAATTACCTTCGGTACGAAATAAAAAGATAAAAAAATTATTCTTCTCTTAAAATGCTGGAGAAACCGTTATGAATTTCAATTTTGCCTCGTGTCAAGCCACTCTACTTCCTGAAGGTTTTCATACCGAAAGATCCACATAAACAAAAAATAATATGAGGACTATTACAAAATTTAAAATGTCCCGGTTTCGATACAATATTTTATTTTTCCGGATATCAAATGAGTGTATTTTTATATTGTTAACTGAAATATTTTTCATTAGGATAACCTATGGAATAAATTGCCATAAAAATAACTCATTTTATTTTAAAATAAAAGGACAAGAGGACAATGACACAAAAAATTAGCGACGTTAGCAATTATCAGGAAAATAAAATGGTTTTCGTGGAAATGGTTGCATTTTGGAATAAACTTTTTGTACAAAATATGTAAAGAATGGTTGTTTAAACATATGAAAGTTATTTCCTTTTCATACTGTATACGATTAAATCATTGAATTACTTTTATAGAGTAGCTTTTGTTTTGTAACTTCATCACATTATTTGAGTAAGTACTAGTGAAAAATATTTCGCCTTAGGCTCTGAACAGTCTCGGAAGTAAAACATTAAAATGAAATAACAACTTAGTATAGTAAATTACCTTCGGTACGAAATGAAAAGATAAAAAAATTATTCTTCTCTTAAAATGCTGGAGAAACCGTTATGAATTTCAATTTTGCCTCGTGTCAAGCCACTCTACTTCCTGAAGGTTTTCATACCGAAAGATCCACATAAACAAAAAATAATATGAGGACTATTACAAAATTTAAAATGTCCCGGTTTCGATACAATATTTTATTTTTCCGGATATCAAATGAGTGTATTTTTATATTGTTAACTGAAATATTTTTCATTAAGGTAACCAATGGAATAAATTGCCATAAAAATAACTCATTTTATTTTAAAATAAAAGGACAAGAGGACAATGACACAAAAAATTAGCGACGTTAGCAATTATCAGGAAAATAAAATGGTTTTCCTGAAAATGGTTGCATTTTGGAATAAACTTTTTGTACAAAATATGTAAAGAATGGTTGTTTAAACATATGAAAGTTATTTCCTTTTCATACTGTATACGATTAAATCATTGAATTACTTTTATAGAGTAGCTTTTGTTTTGTAACTTCATCACATTATTTGAGTAAGTACTAGTGAAAAATATTTCGCCTTAGGCTCTGAACAGTCTCGGAAGTAAAACATTAAAATGAAATAACAACTTAGTATAGTAAATTACCTTCGGTACGAAATGAAAAGATAAAAAAATTATTCTTCTCTTAAAATGCTGGAGAAACCGTTATGAATTTCAATTTTGCCTCGTGTCAAGCCACTCTACTTCCTGAAGGTTTTCATACCGAAAGATCCACATAAACAAAAAATAATATGAGGACTATTACAAAATTTAAAATGTCCCGGTTTCGATACAATATTTTATTTTTCCGGATATCAAATGAGTGTATTTTTATATTGTTAACTGAAATATTTTTCATTAAGGTAACCAATGGAATAAATTGCCATAAAAATAACTCATTTTATTTTAAAATAAAAGGACAAGAGGACAATGACACAAAAAATTAGCGACGTTAGCAATTATCAGGAAAATAAAATGGTTTTCCTGAAAATGGTTGCATTTTGGAATAAACTTTTTGTACAAAATATGTAAAGAATGGTTGTTTAAACATATGAAAGTTATTTCCTTTTCATACTGTATACGATTAAATCATTGAATTACTTTTATAGAGTAGCTTTTGTTTTGTAACTTCATCACATTATTTGAGTAAGTACTAGTGAAAAATATTTCGCCTTAGGCTCTGAACAGTCTCGGAAGTAAAACATTAAAATGAAATAACAACTTAGTATAGTAAATTACCTTCGGTACGAAATGAAAAGATAAAAAAATTATTCTTCTCTTAAAATGCTGGAGAAACCGTTATGAATTTCAATTTTGCCTCGTGTCAAGCCACTCTACTTCCTGAAGGTTTTCATACCGAAAGATCCACATAAACAAAAAATAATATGAGGACTATTACAAAATTTAAAATGTCCCGGTTTCGATACAATATTTTATTTTTCCGGATATCAAATGAGTGTATTTTTATATTGTTAACTGAAATATTTTTCATTAGGATAACCTATGGAATAAATTGCCATAAAAATAACTCATTTTATTTTAAAATAAAAGGACAAGAGGACAATGACACAAAAAATTAGCGACGTTAGCAATTATCAGGAAAATAAAATGGTTTTCGTGGAAATGGTTGCATTTTGGAATAAACTTTTTGTACAAAATATGTAAAGAATGGTTGTTTAAACATATGAAAGTTATTTCCTTTTCATACTGTATACGATTAAATCATTGAATTACTTTTATAGAGTAGCTTTTGTTTTGTAACTTCATCACATTATTTGAGTAAGTACTAGTGAAAAATATTTCGCCTTAGGCTCTGAACAGTCTCGGAAGTAAAACATTAAAATGAAATAACAACTTAGTATAGTAAATTACCTTCGGTACGAAATGAAAAGATAAAAAAATTATTCTTCTCTTAAAATGCTGGAGAAACCGTTATGAATTTCAATTTTGCCTCGTGTCAAGCCACTCTACTTCCTGAAGGTTTTCATACCGAAAGATCCACATAAACAAAAAATAATATGAGGACTATTACAAAATTTAAAATGTCCCGGTTTCGATACAATATTTTATTTTTCCGGATATCAAATGAGTGTATTTTTATATTGTTAACTGAAATATTTTTCATTAGGATAACCTATGGAATAAATTGCCATAAAAATAACTCATTTTATTTTAAAATAAAAGGACAAGAGGACAATGACACAAAAAATTAGCGACGTTAGCAATTATCAGGAAAATAAAATGGTTTTCGTGGAAATGGTTGCATTTTGGAATAAACTTTTTGTACAAAATATGTAAAGAATGGTTGTTTAAACATATGAAAGTTATTTCCTTTTCATACTGTATACGATTAAATCATTGAATTACTTTTATAGAGTAGCTTTTGTTTTGTAACTTCATCACATTATTTGAGTAAGTACTAGTGAAAAATATTTCGCCTTAGGCTCTGAACAGTCTCGGAAGTAAAACATTAAAATGAAATAACAACTTAGTATAGTAAATTACCTTCGGTACGAAATGAAAAGATAAAAAAATTATTCTTCTCTTAAAATGCTGGAGAAACCGTTATGAATTTCAATTTTGCCTCGTGTCAAGCCACTCTACTTCCTGAAGGTTTTCATACCGAAAGATCCACATAAACAAAAAATAATATGAGGACTATTACAAAATTTAAAATGTCCCGGTTTCGATACAATATTTTATTTTTCCGGATATCAAATGAGTGTATTTTTATATTGTTAACTGAAATATTTTTCATTAAGGTAACCAATGGAATAAATTGCCATAAAAATAACTCATTTTATTTTAAAATAAAAGGACAAGAGGACAATGACACAAAAAATTAGCGACGTTAGCAATTATCAGGAAAATAAAATGGTTTTCGTGGAAATGGTTGCATTTTGGAATAAACTTTTTGTACAAAATATGTAAAGAATGGTTGTTTAAACATATGAAAGTTATTTCCTTTTCATACTGTATACGATTAAATCATTGAATTACTTTTATAGAGTAGCTTTTGTTTTGTAACTTCATCACATTATTTGAGTAAGTACTAGTGAAAAATATTTCGCCTTAGGCTCTGAACAGTCTCGGAAGTAAAACATTAAAATGAAATAACAACTTAGTATAGTAAATTACCTTCGGTACGAAATGAAAAGATAAAAAAATTATTCTTCTCTTAAAATGCTGGAGAAACCGTTATGAATTTCAATTTTGCCTCGTGTCAAGCCACTCTACTTCCTGAAGGTTTTCATACCGAAAGATCCACATAAACAAAAAATAATATGAGGACTATTACAAAATTTAAAATGTCCCGGTTTCGATACAATATTTTATTTTTCCGGATATCAAATGAGTGTATTTTTATATTGTTATCTGAAATATTTTTCATTAAGGTAACCAATGGAATAAATTGCCATAAAAATAACTCATTTTATTTTAAAATAAAAGGACAAGAGGACAATGACACAAAAAATTAGCGACGTTAGCAATTATCAGGAAAATAAAATGGTTTTCGTGGAAATGGTTGCATTTTGGAATAAACTTTTTGTACAAAATATGTAAAGAATGGTTGTTTAAACATATGAAAGTTATTTCCTTTTCATACTGTATACGATTAAATCATTGAATTACTTTTATAGAGTAGCTTTTGTTTTGTAACTTCATCACATTATTTGAGTAAGTACTAGTGAAAAATATTTCGCCTTAGGCTCTGAACAGTCTCGGAAGTAAAACATTAAAATGAAATAACAACTTAGTATAGTAAATTACCTTCGGTACGAAATGAAAAGATAAAAAAATTATTCTTCTCTTAAAATGCTGGAGAAACCGTTATGAATTTCAATTTTGCCTCGTGTCAAGCCACTCTACTTCCTGAAGGTTTTCATACCGAAAGATCCACATAAACAAAAAATAATATGAGGACTATTACAAAATTTAAAATGTCCCGGTTTCGATACAATATTTTATTTTTCCGGATATCAAATGAGTGTATTTTTATATTGTTAACTGAAATATTTTTCATTAGGATAACCTATGGAATAAATTGCCATAAAAATAACTCATTTTATTTTAAAATAAAAGGACAAGAGGACAATGACACAAAAAATTAGCGACGTTAGCAATTATCAGGAAAATAAAATGGTTTTCCTGAAAATGGTTGCATTTTGGAATAAACTTTTTGTACAAAATATGTAAAGAATGGTTGTTTAAACATATGAAAGTTATTTCCTTTTCATACTGTATACGATTAAATCATTGAATTACTTTTATAGAGTAGCTTTTGTTTTGTAACTTCATCACATTATTTGAGTAAGTACTAGTGAAAAATATTTCGCCTTAGGCTCTGAACAGTCTCGGAAGTAAAACATTAAAATGAAATAACAACTTAGTATAGTAAATTACCTTCGGTACGAAATGAAAAGATAAAAAAATTATTCTTCTCTTAAAATGCTGGAGAAACCGTTATGAATTTCAATTTTGCCTCGTGTCAAGCCACTCTACTTCCTGAAGGTTTTCATACCGAAAGATCCACATAAACAAAAAATAATATGAGGACTATTACAAAATTTAAAATGTCCCGGTTTCGATACAATATTTTATTTTTCCGGATATCAAATGAGTGTATTTTTATATTGTTAACTGAAATATTTTTCATTAGGATAACCTATGGAATAAATTGCCATAAAAATAACTCATTTTATTTTAAAATAAAAGGACAAGAGGACAATGACACAAAAAATTAGCGACGTTAGCAATTATCAGGAAAATAAAATGGTTTTCCTGAAAATGGTTGCATTTTGGAATAAACTTTTTGTACAAAATATGTAAAGAATGGTTGTTTAAACATATGAAAGTTATTTCCTTTTCATACTGTATACGATTAAATCATTGAATTACTTTTATAGAGTAGCTTTTGTTTTGTAACTTCATCACATTATTTGAGTAAGTACTAGTGAAAAATATTTCGCCTTAGGCTCTGAACAGTCTCGGAAGTAAAACATTAAAATGAAATAACAACTTAGTATAGTAAATTACCTTCGGTACGAAATGAAAAGATAAAAAAATTATTCTTCTCTTAAAATGCTGGAGAAACCGTTATGAATTTCAATTTTGCCTCGTGTCAAGCCACTCTACTTCCTGAAGGTTTTCATACCGAAAGATCCACATAAACAAAAAATAATATGAGGACTATTACAAAATTTAAAATGTCCCGGTTTCGATACAATATTTTATTTTTCCGGATATCAAATGAGTGTATTTTTATATTGTTAACTGAAATATTTTTCATTAGGATAACCTATGGAATAAATTGCCATAAAAATAACTCATTTTATTTTAAAATAAAAGGACAAGAGGACAATGACACAAAAAATTAGCGACGTTAGCAATTATCAGGAAAATAAAATGGTTTTCCTGAAAATGGTTGCATTTTGGAATAAACTTTTTGTACAAAATATGTAAAGAATGGTTGTTTAAACATATGAAAGTTATTTCCTTTTCATACTGTATACGATTAAATCATTGAATTACTTTTATAGAGTAGCTTTTGTTTTGTAACTTCATCACATTATTTGAGTAAGTACTAGTGAAAAATATTTCGCCTTAGGCTCTGAACAGTCTCGGAAGTAAAACATTAAAATGAAATAACAACTTAGTATAGTAAATTACCTTCGGTACGAAATGAAAAGATAAAAAAATTATTCTTCTCTTAAAATGCTGGAGAAACCGTTATGAATTTCAATTTTGCCTCGTGTCAAGCCACTCTACTTCCTGAAGGTTTTCATACCGAAAGATCCACATAAACAAAAAATAATATGAGGACTATTACAAAATTTAAAATGTCCCGGTTTCGATACAATATTTTATTTTTCCGGATATCAAATGAGTGTATTTTTATATTGTTATCTGAAATATTTTTCATTAAGGTAACCAATGGAATAAATTGCCATAAAAATAACT